>MU225568.1:3597495-3647602 GCA_018584345.1 Thuja plicata
ATCATAGCCTTTGATTTTTGCCTCTTAATCTCAATCGTTCACTTTCCTTTAAAAGGAGACCTCTCCTTCTCATTTTGATATTAGGTTTTCATAGTATTGTTATGCTGCAGGTTTGGAGAGCAATTTTTGAGGAGAATTTGAGCACTCATGCTCTCTTCTTGCTTTCTTTATTCTTGCATTCATGGCTCCTCATATAGATTAGAATCATGTTTATTCCCATAGATTAGATTTGCATTCATATTTCCTTTCATAGACTAATATGCATTGTTATCATTTAGAGTAATTTTTCTTTGATGCATTGTTATCATATAGATTAGATTTCATTTTCATGCATTTGAATCTCTCATTTCATGGCATAAT
Organism: Thuja plicata; assembly: GCA_018584345.1. Classification (NCBI taxonomy): domain Eukaryota; kingdom Viridiplantae; phylum Streptophyta; class Pinopsida; order Cupressales; family Cupressaceae; genus Thuja; species Thuja plicata. The sequence continues at coordinate 3,597,856 of MU225568.1, forward strand.
TGCAATAGACACAACTAGGTCAATCTGAGGGCCTTCATTTTACATTTTTACACATCCATGACTAGGGAGCTATGGATCCATTTTTGAGACCTCATTCTTGAGTGTTCTTGAATGTAAGGATTCATAGAAGTGTGACAACATTTATGCACACACCTATACATAGTCTATGTTTCCTACGTGTGTCAGTTGCCTCTGGTTTAGTGAGTCATACCTAATAGCTTGATTTGTACACTTTGAGTTAGCAAGATTTCAGGATTCCCTTGTTTAGATGATCTTTTATCTTTGGTTTTATATCCAAGTGGGGTATACTTCCTATCTCCTCAGCATGGTGGGGTGGACTGTTACAGTTCCACACAGACGGGTGGTAGTGATTCTTTACCATTTGAGATTCCACATTTGTGTGCCAGTGTTGGATGTACCTTGGTTCTATTGTACTTATCTTACTCTAATGGAGGTTTTGATCTTATCATTTCTATATTGTACTCTTATTTATCGTATCACATGTGAAACTTGATTTTGGATAACTGTAATCTTATTGTATTAAGTGATTACCACATACCCTGAGACATGTGCAGAGGATGTAGGTTTGAGGTATACCTGAGGGTATCAATTGCAATTTATCTAGTTATTTGATGTTATTATGTAATCTATTTTTATGATGAGATTCATTTGTTATAGATATCTCATTGTGTTTTTGGTCTTACGTAATTCTACATCATGGAACCCTGGAGTTTGTAATCTATGCTTGTTTGTGTTCATGTGAGTAAATGGTAATTGCTTCTACTTTGGTGCATGTCTTGTTTGTAAAATTTAAAAAAAAAATTCTACAAACATAGTATCATGTTTAGGTTAATTCCTCTTGGGTTCCTTGGCAGGGCGTTACAATACTACTTTGGAGGTAATTATACACGTCATGGTACCATGGTGTTTCAGGACCAACAAGGATGCACGTTGATTCTTTGATTGGTGTTTGATGTGTTGGTGTCATAAGTTGCTCTACTAGAAACTGGAATCTGCTCTCATTTCTTGGCATGTCGATCAAGGATGCTATGGTAGCCATTGCATCTGCTACTTTTTTTTAACTCTTGGAACTTTCTCGAATATGATGAAATTGAATGAAGCGTGTAGCCTATCCATTTGCTCTTTGTATGGGATTAGCTTCTCATCTTTTTCATATAGTTTTTGTTTACTTGGTTGATGACCAATTGTGAATCTCCATATACTTTTAGGTTCTTGATTCTCCATTGTATAGTCATCTTCACTCTGATGACTAGAGCTTCATACTTGTATATATTATTTGTGCATGGAAAGTTGAGTCAGAAAGATTTAGGGATCACGTAATTGTTTTGAGTAATGAGCACTATCCCTACTCCTGCAACGTGGTTCATGCATGATCCATCAAAGTATAGTTTCCAAAGATCTATTGCTGGTTGTACTGTAAGAATGGACTCATCTAGAATGTCAGAGACTATAGGCTGATGATCCTGTAAGGGTACCTCTTCTAGTTGGTCCACAATTAATTTCCCTTTGATAGATTTTATGTCCATGTACTCTAAGTCAAATTCGCTCAAGATCATCACCCATTTAGCTAGTCGTCCTGTCAGTGTTGCTTTGCTCAGTAAATACTTCAAGGGGTCAATGCATGCTATCAACTTGGTTTGATGGTTCAACATGTAATGTCTTAGCTTGTGGGAAGCAAAGACTGATGCAAGGCATTATTTTTCAATTGTTGAGTAGTTGAGCTCATAGCCTACCAAAGTTGTGTTGAGGTAGTAGACAGCTCTTTCTTTGCCTTGGTCATCATGTTGTGCCAAGAGCACTCCTAATGCTAACTCTATTGCCGAGATGTACAAAAGTGATGGCCTACCTTGAACATGTGGCACCAATATGGGAGACTTTAGTATATAATCCTTGAATATTTGGAATGCTTTCTCACATTGTTTTGTCCACATGAATGTCACATCCTTGTATAATAGATGTTGGAAGGGATGACACTTGTCTACCAATTGTGCGATGAAACACCTTATGGATTGAAGCATGCCTTGTAAACCCCTTAGTTTCCTTAGATTAGTTGGTGGTGGCATGTCAAGGATGGCCTTGACCTTTTCTGGGTCTACCTTTATGCCTCGATGTGACACAATGAATCCCAAAAGATTTCCTACGGTGACCCCAAATGCACACTTTTTTTGGATTTAGTCAGACCTTGTATTATTGCATTTTATCAAATATTGGTCCCAATACTTGTAGATGATCTTTTCTAAGAATTGACTTGGCAATTATGTCGTCGACATGGTCCATTGTTTTGTGAATGAGATCATGGAAGATCATGGTCATAGCCCTTTGATATGTTTCTCCTACAATTTAAGGCCAAAGGGCATGCCATTCCAAAAATAAGTGACCCAAGCACATGTAAATGCAGTATTATGTTGGCATTCTGGTGCAATCCTTATTTGGTTGTATCCTAAGAAGTCGTCTATAAGTGATAGCATCTGGTGTCCTGCTGTGAGATCTACTATCATGTCGATATTCAGTAAATGAAAGTCATCCTTGGGACAAGCTTTATTTAGATCTCTAAAATCTATGCAAATGTGAATCTAACCACTATGCTTGGTAATTGGTACCAGATTAGATATTTAGTCTGCATATGGGATCAGTTGTATGAATCCAGCATCTAGGAGTTTCTTCAACTCTTCTTTGACAAGTATTGCAACATGTAGATGCATCTTTCTCAAATTTTGCTTGACAAGTTTGGCGTTTCGTAACAATGGCAAATGATGTAACATGAGCTCTAGATCCAGGTCAGGCATGTCTGAGTAGGACAATGCAAAGTGGACTTACCTTTCTTTGAAGAAACTAATGAATTGCTCTTGTTCCTCTGAAGTAAGTGATTTTTCCAAGTAGATATTCTTTGGGTTCTTTTCATCACCTAGGTTGACTTCTTTCATTTTCTCAGCTAGAAATGCTGACTTTTCAGCTGTATAGGGGAGGAGGTCCTACTTTCCATCCTCTATCACCTCAATGAGTTTTTCACTAGAATATATGTCTTTTATTTTCTTTTTGTCACTTTTGTGTCAGAAAGCGCCTTGCGGTTTTCACTTACTAACGGTTCTTTTTTTCTTTTTATTTTGCTTTTTTGATTGGAAAGAGGAACTTCCTCCCCAAAATAGGTTGATCTATCAAGGTCAATAGAGAAACCTGCTTTGTGGTCCCCTGGTGGCATTCCTTCTCTGAGTTCAATGAATTTTGCGATAGCCTCATCATTTTCAAAGAGATCTATATCAGGTTGTCCTTGTTAATCCCAAACTATTAGTTCGGGTGTACTAGACAAAGGTCCTCATGGGGGATGACTATGCATGGTTAAATGGGGTAACAGTGATGGTTCTAATGAACTGGGAATGTGATTTTGATGCACCACCTAAGGATTTGTTATTGATATGCTTATCGATACATGGTCGTTCCTCTATTTTCATTTGGTCAAACATATCCTCAAGATGTATAGTGCTGACTAACCGAGGGGAATATTCTGGGATGGCTGGTTTAGAATTGTGGAGGGATCTCCAATCATACTCATGGGAATTATTTGTGCTAGAAAACTCATCATATGTCTCACTTTCCTCATCATCTTGGATAGATTTGTTAAGGTTTAATTGGGAATAAGAGGTTCCCACTTCAGAAGGAAATAACCGTTGGAGTAGATTGTTGATCAAGGCATGCTCTGGGTTTTTCCCCCTGGTGTAACTCTGCCACTTGTTCTTGATCAATGGGTATGTCTTGGGTGGTAGGATTGGTTCTATTTTTCCCATAGCATAACCCTCTCTTATTTCCCTAGGTGGGTGGTAAAGATAGTTCCATTAGACCTTGTTGTCTTTCCCTCAGACCAGTCATACCATCATACCCAAACTTTTGCAGCATTGTCAAGCCGGATCCATATGTTGACATGGGTATGTGTGTTTGAAGTGTGTCTTGTGGGTCTTGATACAACCATGTGTTTATATCTGGATCAAAAGGGTTCTCTTCCATAATGTCTCCCTACTTGAAAAACATGGTGGGTGGACATCTAAATAGAACAGGTTCCAGGATTTTAGGTGTTGTCACTTGTTGTGGCATGTCGTATGACCTTGGGCTCTGAGGAATGTTGGTGATGGTAAAATATTCCTCATAGTTGTACTCACCACATCCTTTTTCTGTAATGGATATCTTCCCCTATCTTCTTGTTACATCCTTGGGAATAGAATTTGAGGTTGAAGGAATGATTGCCTCCTGGTTTGAAGGTATTTGATTGTCAATACTACTTTTGATGGTGTTACAGTATTGGAATAGGTTTGGGTCTCCTTCAATGATAATTTTTTCCCTCTGGTGTGGTTACTTGATGCAGTGATGATATGTGGAGGGTATAGCTTGCATCTCATGGATCCATGGTCTTCCCAGTAACATGTTATATCCAACCTCTAGGTCTAGGATTTGGAACGGGGTGTTCTTAGTGACTGGGCCTATTCAGACTGGTAGTATGATGATACCTTTGGAAGACCTTTCTTCTTCATCATAAGTCCTGATATTGATTCTCCTTGTGACATCAATGTTGGATTCAGAATAGCCCAAGTGTTTGATTACTTTCAAAGTACATATGTTTAATCTGGCTCCACCATCAATGAGGACTCTACGGATCATGTGTTTGTGAACTTGGATGAGCAGGTGCAAGGGATCATTATGTAGAGGCTTGTGCAGCGACACATCATGGTCCATAAAGGTTGCATGCTTGTTGGTAGCTATGGAGTTCACCATGTTTTGGAAGCTTATGGATTTATGTCCCTTGGCACAAGTGCATTTTGGAGTGCTTAGTCGAGGGCTTTCTTGTGTTGCGAGGATATGCGCAAAAGGTCATACATATATATCTGGTTTGGCATGTGCTTTAGTGGATTCATGAGGATAGTCTATGGATCGAAGGCTATTGGAGGATTATCTGGTATAGCAGATGTAGAAGGCACTCCTTGCAAGATAAATTTGGTATGACATGTGGTGACAACACATTTAGTAGTTGGGTCTCTACTAGTAATAGTAGCCACATGACTATCTAAAGGGTTGTTGTAGTTGATGATGTTATCAGCATTAGCATAGGTGTAGTTTACTTGTTTTGACTATCCACGAAACCTAGAGGATTTCCCTATGTTTTGATCATAGACTATGTCGTTGAAGATTATATGATCAGTGGTGCCTTTGGATTGGGCATTGGTGACATCGATAACCCCTATGTCAATCAAATCTTGAATGGAATTTTTTAATTGATAGTAGTTGGGTCTCTTGTGTCCCTTTACCTGATGAAATTCACAAAATTCATTATCATTGTACCACTTCAATTTGATAGTAACATGTTTGTATTCTCTAATTTTAGGTAGAGTGATAGTATTGGATTATATCAACTTTCTTAAGTTTGATTCTATCGACTCTATTGGGACTATTTTAGGTTTTCTGAGTCATGCTAAATTTTTTGGTTCCCATTGTTAGTATGTGCCCTAAAAATTGAAGTATTTCCAAGTGTGCCCTCAAGTTTTTCTAGAAAGTATATGTATCCCAAGCAATTGTGCTTAGAAAATGCATGTAAACCCTAAACCCTAAGTCTTAGTTGTCCTTGGTAGGGTTTATTTTTCCTAAAGTTGCAAAGAAATTATGCCCTAGTCTTATGTTTTTGAAATGACCTTTTTTAGCATGTCTTCTATGTCTTTAAGTCTCATAAGATTGGTAGTTAGTTCAAGCATTAAATGACTTGGCACAACAGTTATCTCTAAGTCTTGAGATCTTAGCAGTTAAGCTGGAAACATTTACAGATAAAGTTAAGGGCATAGCAATTGATGTTAGTTGCGTGACCTCGTAATGAATTGGTTAAGTGTATTATGATTCAGAGATCACATGCAAGTCATTGATGCCCTTCTAATCTTATGGTTGGCGCTGAGTCGCGAGATAAATTTAAGGTTAGAATTTTATTCAAAGATATAGCAAGGACTATGGATGCATTTTTAATCATGTGGCTAGTGCTAGATCTCATAACTTAAATCAAGTTATGAAAAGTATTTGGAGATTCAGAGATACCCTTTATCTCTAAATCTCATGATCTAACACGAGGTCGGGGCATGGTTATCATTTTGCTTTGTCACTAGATCTCTAATTGAAATTAGAGTTAAGTGAAATGTTTCGAGACTTAGCGAGGATCATCGATCTCATCTCAGATGAGTGGCTAGTGCTAGATCTCCAGATAATATTCAAAGTCAAGTTTTTATTTAGCAACTGGGAGAGGATCATCGATCTTTTCTATCTTTGTTTTGGTCATGTGATCAGCACATAGTCTCTAGATAAAATCCAGAGTTATTTTTTGATTCAGCGACTTGGAGTTTTAGTTATCTCCCAATCTCCAGATGAACATGTGGTTATGCCAAGTCTAGTAAAGTTTATTGTGAGATTCAAAGGTAGCTTGGTCATGTGATCTCTGAATGGAAGTGCAATTAAGGAAATGGTTTTGAGATTCAACACGAGCCATTGGATTAAAGTCAAGATAAAGGGTTGTCTCCTAATATCAGAAAGAATTTGTTAAGTACAAAGGCATTCAGAGACTCAACATTGTTTTTTGATTAAAGAAAATCTCTGGGGCTAGCACGTGATCTCCAAATAAAACTTGAGTTAAAAGAAACATTCAGCGAATTGTAGATCTATTTAGTTGTTGAATCTCTAGATGTTGATTAGGGTCAAGTGTGGTTAGTTCAAAGTCAAGTTAGATTTACAAAGGAATGATCTAGACTGTTGATCAGAGCAGAGATGTGTGTCTAGCGCTAAATTGCTTGAAAAGGTCAAGAGGTCAAGAAACATTCAACGATATGGAGGTAATAAACTAAGATGAAAACACGTGTCTAAGTAGCAGTTGAGATATATGGTTTTTGTCAAGTCTCAAAGTAAACCCAAGGTATAGAAAATCATTCAGCGACTCAGAGATTGCTTTATCTCTTAATCTTGAGACTTGACTAGAGTTAGTGTAAACATTGGGAGATTGTGAGATATCCTTTATCTCGTAATCTCATAATAGACTGGAGTTAGTGTCAAGGATTATGAAATCAAATAGGATTCATGGATCAAGATCAAGATCAAGGGTTTGTGCTAGATCTCCAAATGAACCATGAGTCAGGGCAAAGTGTTCAATGATTTAGAGACTCCATTATCTCTGAATCTCACGATTTAACTCAGAGTCAAGAAAGGATTACACTCTTTGCCTTTTTGTTGAATCTCTGAATGGACTTAAGGTTAAGTTAAAAGATCAGATACTTGGCAAGGATTATTGATCTCATCTCTGATGAATGGTTGTCGCTAAATATCCAAATAAGACTTGAGTTAAGAATTCTATTTAGCGACTTGGAGTTTCATTTCTCTCTGAATCTCCAGATATGATCATGGTCAAGTAAAGTCAAGTAGAGTTACATTGTGAGATTAATAAATATGAAGAGATGAGTTACTCAGCAATAAGAGGTGGACTAGGGGTGAATTAAGGTTAAAATATATGGCCAATGTTGAATCTCAGAATAAAATCAGAGTTAGGCGAATCGTTTAGAGACTCAGTGAGAACCGTTGATGAAATAAGAGATCTATGGATGGCACTAGATCTCTTAGTCTAACCCAAGTCAAGAAAAACATTCAGAGATCTAGAGATTTCCTTGGAGCATAATCTCCAGATAAACCATGGTAAAAGTTGAGTGTAGTGAAATCTTGAGGATCTTGTTCTCGCACCATTCCAGGGAAATAAAGTAAAGAAAAAACAAGGTTAATGAAAGATTGGAGATCCTGACAAAGTCAAGTACTCTGCTGAGTTGTAAAAAGGAAAGAAAATCAAGCCAACTAGATGTCATCTTGGGCATTTTAACATTTTATAAGGTTTTGAAAGGAAAAAATAAACCATGACCTTTTCTAGCTAGCGTTCAAATTCAATTACCTGTCAACTTCAGGAACCATGGCTAGCATATAATTGATTTAATTACATGAAGAGTTATTGTAGAAGTGATTGAGCAATGATTTTTAGAGTTCTCAATTATATTGTTGCCTTGATTGTTCAATAATAAATAGACTCAGCACTTGTACATTCTGCTTATCAAAGTTTTCAGAACAGAAGAGCGAATAATGAATAAATTGCAGACATTTGTCAAGAGAGTTTTGTTCAGAGAAAGATAATTCAGAGACCAGCAAACATGAGTCAAGTAGAATCCAACAAGGCTTCAGCTAGTGGGGGAAGCAAGGATGCAGAAGAAGAACAGAAGGTGAAAAGAAACTATTCTGAAGAGTTTGTCACTTTGCTTCCTGGAACAAACCAGAATAAAAAGGTCAGTGATGAGTTCTTCTTAGATTTCATATCAAGTTGTAGGGACCCTGTCACTCCTAAGTGTTCTGGATATCATTTGTTAAATTACTTCTATAGTAATAAATATAGACAAATCCCTATCTCAAATCCCTGGACATTAGGTTTGTCTAGGTTAATAGTCCCAGATATCTTTGTGGATGCAAACTTGTTAGTTGAATTGGCTAGAAGGTATGGCACAGTCTCTAAAACCATCAAAAAGCACAATGAGACAGCCCTAGTCACTTTAGATAGGGACTCATTTATAAAATCTTTTGGTATATACCATGCCTCTGCCACAGAAATTGATCTAAGTAAAATGAAAGAAAAATATAGTAGAAAGGTCAATTTGGTTAAAATTTTGATCCTTTCTCACATGCCTAGGTCAAATAGAAACTACATAGCCCCACTACCCCCTTACAAGAATGCACCATATGAGTTCAAGGATATGAACTTTTATATGTAGTACTTAGCTTATGGGTTGTGTAGAGTGTTGGGAATTGATGGGCATATGGAGAAAATGCCTTCAGATTTATTGATGATCATCTTGGACATCCAGAACTCCCATGTAAATACTGATTTTGACTATATTCAATATATTATTGACAGGATACATGAGGGCCTTATGTTGATCTCTAAGTTTTGTTGATCATTAGTGTCCCACACTTATTCATTTATCTAGGCAGGTTAGTCGGTCATCACTGTGACCGAGCTATCCATTATAGGCCGAGCAATAGTTATTGTCGAGAAGATAGTAGTTTCCAAGTTACAGAGAAGCCGAGTGAAATTGATTAGTCCATGTCAAGCACTAGAGTCTTCGTGTGTCGAGCAAGACAGTTTTTTCATACATGTCAAGAATGGCACAAACTTGAAGGTAAACTATTTTGAGCCAACTTATTTAGGTATTTAATGTTTTCAACAGAGTTAATTACACATTAAATTGTTTGATCCAATACGTGGCATAGAGTCGATCAAAAAATTGGAATGCCCAATTGGCATAAGTATTTGATCTTGATCGTTGATCTAGATCTCAATGCCAGATCTGTAAGTTATATAAGATTGCTTCTTACCTTAATTTTAAAAAGAGTGTGTTTGTGCATATAAGAGATATATGCAAAGGGTTATTTTGAGTTAAGAAGCATAGATCTAGCAGAGGAATAGAGCAGTGAGTATCAGAGTAAAGTTATATTAGATTATTAGATCAGAGAAGGTATTAAAAAGAGGAGATCCGTTATCAGCATTTGAATGCATATCAAAGGATCATACCTTGAGACATTCTAACAAGTGTATCAGGTGAAATCTCTTAATAGAGTGGTTCTAGCATACCTTTCTAAATCTCTTAGCCAACTGCTTACTTTTTTCTAATTTTAAATCCTTTTGTAAGGTAGATTGTAATGATCTATAGCTCTTAATCGAGCAGACCTTTAATCAGGTAGATTATAGGTTGTGATCAAATTTTGTAGCCCTAAAAGGCACACTTTATTGCTGCAATAGTGAATATTTTTGTGGGTATCATCCCCACCCCAGTTTTACCTTATTGGGTTTCTGGGTTACCAAATTTTGTGTCTTGAGTTACTTATTTTATGTTATGGATGCTACTAGTTGATAGATCAATTATATTTATGGTATGGTTGTGGATCAGTTTGTTTTAAGTAATAAAAGTTATAAGATCTGATTCACCCCCCCTCTCAGTATCTTGCTTTCCCATCTTGTATTTCCAACAATTGGTATCATAGCACAGTTCTCCTACAAAAAGGTTTTAATCAGCTTGAGGATACATATCTCGAGATGGAGGTTTACAAATTGGGTAAAGTCATTGAGATTCAAAAGATTGATATTCAGCTAGCATTACATCAGCTTGAGACAGCAAGACATGAATTGAAGAAGTCCCTGCTAACAAGGAAAGAAGTGGAAAAACAAATGAATGACACTCATTATCAGGAAGAAGACACTACAAATCTATTTTAGAATGGAAATTCTACTGAGAGCGATGCAGCAATTTTAGATCTACTAGAAAGAACAATACACTATGTGAAGAAGTCAGAAACCTGAAAAGAGAACAAGAAATGCAAACAGTAAGACTATGTGAAGTAGTGGAACAGAAGAAGAAAGCTGAAGATGACAAAGCTATGGCTGAAGAAGAAAAAAGAATGATAACTATCAGACTTGATGAAATGACACGTGATATACAAATGATGACAAACAATCAAGTTGACATGGCTAATCAACTGCTACTTGTGAATCAGGAAATCAACAAGAAAAATATGGAAATTGTGATCTGAGATCTGAGAACAGTTAATTAAAAGATGAATTGAGATCTGAGAAATAACTTAATGAGAGATTGAACAAACCAAATGAAGCTTTGAATTATTTTGAAAATATGATGGAAGCATCAAGAAGATTTAAGGACTCTTCTAGACTAGGTCATACTGAACAACAGACATCTTCTGAGAAAGGAGAATCATCTAAGACTAGTGAAAGGAGGAATGCAAAGACAAATAACAACAAGCCTGTATGCTACCACTATGGAAAAATAGGACACACAACAAACATTTGTCGAAGTGTGAATGGTAAGTCCAATCCTAAACCTAAGTTCTATGGTTATTGCTTTAGCTCTAAGAAGTTTAAACATCATGCACATGAATGTTGGACAAAGGCAAGAAATGCACCTCCCACACCTAGATTAAATGGGTATTGTTACAACTGTCAGAAATTTGGACATAGAGCACAAGATTGCAGATCTAATGCTAAACAACAATGGACATCAAATACACAAGCAAAAGCACCTAGGAAAGACAACACTTATAATTGGGATTACAACACATGGCATAGTTTTCATTACTGTGGTGAGTATGGACATGTTCTAGAAAACTACATAAAGACACATTTCAGAGGAAAATCTAAGAGTTGGATGAATGGAAGCCTAGTTTGTTATAATTGTCTTAAAATTGGTCACACTAGGAGAGATTGCAAAACAAGGGTACATGCTCCTACTATTGAGCAGATTAAAGCACAGATGAACTAGACATGGATAAGAAAAGAGGAACCGAGCAACAGTGAAGATACTACAGCCAAGGTCACCCAATCTAATGGATCAGGTGATCACACCATCACCAACTAAGCAAATGAGGTATGTGAGGAACTATATTTATATTTCACATCTTTCATCAGTTCCTAGCATATAAAAGTGCAAAATTCCATATCTGCATATGTAAAGATGCATCAGGATACAATTTAAGACATGTGCCGTGAAAAGTCAATATGCACTATAGGTGTCAAGCAACAGTCTTATTGTGCACTAAGACTGAGTTCTCTAGTGTATGTCGAGCTGGTATGGTTGACCGAGTATGGGTTGTGACCGAGAGATAGGAAAATTTTGTGAGTCAGCCGAGGACAGCTATATGGCACTCGCTCAATGGAAAGAACATTTAATGCTAGCCTAATTTCAACCGTTGGAATTTATATAAAGGAAGAGCCATTCATTTTCATTTTCACCATGCAATTGAGAATTTTACGGAGTGATTGAGCATTTGAGAACTTGATTTCAACAAAGATTTTTTGAAAATTTCTACAGCATGTCATCAACAATCTTAAGTGAATAGTGTGAATTTTGATATCTGTCGAGGTACTCTGTTCGTTGTCTTTGAAACCCTATTTTTAGAAATCATGGCCACAAGTTCTTTTGCAACAGCTAAGAGTATGGAGGAGTTGAGAAAAGTTCAATTGGTAAGGGGCGACACCTGTGTACCTCCTAATTTTAGGGAAGTTCTTGAAAGAGCCATCCAGGGTGATCTGACCGGAGCCCTATCATTGATTCCACCCAAGGTACTTATAATTCATGATGTCAGATCATGTTATATGTTCAAAGTTAGTGAAATTGGACATCATAAGTTAAGGGAATCCTACAACAAATTGTGTATAGATGGAGCCCTAAAAGATGAGTATAAACATCTAGCCGAGAGAGGGTTAACTCATGCCCTAGATTTCCTGATGGACTTAAAAATGGAATGGATAAATATTGTCCTTAGCCATGTACATGACATGAACATATGGCTAGATAATGGACCAGTTAAGATTACAAAGGAAATCATCCAAAGGGTAACTGGCTATCCAACTATCAACAGGAAGAGAACCATGAGATGTAAGAGTAAGTAAAATATAGAAGAATGCACCAGAGCTATCTGGAATAAAAGAGGAATGACAATCTCAACAATAAAGGATTTGGAGCTTGATTTTGTAGTTAGGGTTATTGCTCACAAGTTTTATCAGTCAAGCCGACTGGACAGTGTCCCATGCATAGCAGTCAACCAAGCTTGGAATATTGTGAAGAAGGACCATACATATGACCTTGCCGAGCTTCAGTTGATATAGTTGGCTGAGAACCTATCTTCAATCAAAAATGCAAAGAACACAATATGTAAGTTCGGTTCTATGCTAGTTTGCATATTTTTCTATATACAAAATACATTTCCTACTTTTGGAGATATTGTATGGAAGATAGAACAACCAATTACACAGCAAATCAATGTATTTATTGAGCAATTAGGTGGAAACTTTAATAATATAATGGGAACATACTTTGTCAAATTTAAGAAAAAGATGAGACTGAGAAACAAAGTTCCCAAATCACTAGTTGAGAAACACTATGAGGAGATTTGTTTCCTAGTGGATACAAATTTTACCTATGTTCAGGTAGTAGTGCCGAGGGTATCATGGCTAAGGCCATTACCTTATGAGGTAAATGTTGATGAGACATCTACAGCTATAACATCTCTATTGGAAAAGGAGATTGATGGATCAGCCAGACGTTTTGGAAATTATGAGGAAGCTAAGTCCAAAATCTCTATGGATTTGAAGGTTGGCACTATGGAGAGGAAAATTAAAAAGATTTTAAAAGACTTGAAGAAAATTTTTGGAATAGAGAGTGATGAAGAAATAGAGGATGCACCTTTGGGTTTATCAATAGGACATGGAGAGGATATGTCTATTGAAGAAGAGGAGAGTGAACCTGAAGAAGAAATCATTGTGAAAGCTAAAGGAAAGCAGCTAGTAGTTGCCAAGGAAACTAAACCAAGCCAAGAAAAATCTAAGGCTACCCCTCCTATTGCTAACCTACCTAGGACAAGGGCATCAATTGTTTCATCTCTTGCCGAGACAACTAAAGTATATACAAAGAAGAATGCTGGAGAGAGCAGTTCAGTGAAAAGTAAACAAGTTGAAACAAAGGTTGTGCTGAGCCAACTTGAGAAGAGACCGAGGAGGAAACTAATCTTGGAGCAAGAAGATGATGAGGAGAAGATAGATATAGATGAACCCAACCACATACCTATAGCATCACATAAACCACTGACCAATATTGATGAGGTATGCAAGAACATAAGAAGTATTGATGGATTAGCAGGATTTAAGTTTATCAAGTATGAGAAGCAAAGCATAGAAGATAAGCATAAGATTCAGGAAGCACTATTAGATATGATGGGTACATTCAAGATGACACATTTAGAGATAGGAGACCTTTTCACCATATAACTTTATGATATTTTATCACAAAAGTTGCAATATGCATTGATGACTAAAAGATGGATAAGGGAAGGGACGTTAGCTAAGGTCATTCCTGGATTAACCAAGAAGCAAATGGGAAAATTCATTGAGCAATATCGAAGGAAGTTTATTCCCAAACAAAGAGCTTATGCAATTCTAAAAAATGATGTTGAAGGTGTAGTTCAACAGAGCACCAAAATTTGGAAGCAGACTTTTGGGCTATTAACCAAGAAGGAAGATAAGAAAGGTGAAGGAACCTCAGAGCAAAAGGAAATGGAAGAAGAGATTGCTACTGCTCAAGCAGAGACTGAAATGGAACTGGAAGAGAAAATAGCCAAAGTACAAACTGTAGATCTGACACTGGACAATCTCATTGACACTGCAGTTGAAGATAATAGTAATGTGGATGTCGAGGATCAAAATGAGCCAGCAAACACAAGTATGCAATCGCCTATACACACAACTAAGGCCAAGACAGAGAAAGAAGGAGAAAAGGAGGTAAAAAATAATAACCCACCTATTTTAGAGGTTGTGCAAACATTCTTAGATAGTGGAGATAAGATGGAAGAAATTGCAAACAAGCCTTTAGAACAAGAGGCTATACAAGTGTTTGTGGATCTACCACACTCTGTATCATCTACTCCTACAAAACCTAAAATTGGGAGTATACCTAATCAACAGGTAATCTTGACTCAGTTGCAAACTGCAATTGAAGTTAATACTACTAAAGGAAATGATATTGAAAAACCTGAGCTGAGTATCAACTCACCTGAGCTCAAGAAGAAGAAGCTAAACAAGAAGAAGTCACCGAGCTTAAATGTCACATTAGATGAAGTTATTGTGATTCCTAAATGGGATCCAGAGAACTTGTCATATGAGTAGATTCAGACTCTTCAAGACCTATTAAAGAGGAAGAAGAGACAAGGGGAAATGAAGAGGGAGCATAAGCAGAAGCAAGTTATCCATGATATAAAGGATATTTTTGTTAAAGCTTTTGACGTGGAAGATGAAAATTAGAAAGCGTCAATTCTAGAATAGTTAGTTCACATTGTGCAGAGAGTTAATGATGAAAACATTGAGGCAAATGAAAAGTTGTTGCAATGGTCCGAAACAAAATCTGAGAATAAATTCTTGGAGAAGATATCAGAAGAGATTGATACCAAACAGGTTGAACTTTCTTCTCTTGTTAACATTTTTGAGGAAGTTGCAAATAATGTTTATTCTTTGTACAAAAGGTTATGTGATATAAAATTCTTTACAAAGGATAATCAACAGCTTATTGAGAATTTGCAATTAGATTTAAAGTCAACAGTGAGCTCATTGAGCATGGATGCTAGTTCTAGCTCCATACATTTTGATAGGTTGACTCATGCACAAAGGAGGTTAGCTGAGCTTATGGTTGAAGATAGCTAGATAAGGGCCAAATTAATAATGATTTAGACTAACCTAATACCTCATCTGGAGGTTATTCAGAAGGAACTTGCAGCTGCACGTGAATTATTCAAGAGAGATCCTCATCTCTCTATTGCAGATAGTTTGGTAAGTCTAGCTGCCGAGCTAGAAATTAAGTTACAGGTTATGAAGTTTGTTAAAGATAGCTAGGATACAGAATTTGCATTGATATTACAGCTTCATACGCCATTTTTGGATAAATATAACTTAACCCCTACAACTATCAGTGACAAAAATAAGGGGGAAACAGATAAGGAAACTGACAAAGATGGGTAACAACAGGCATAGTATTTTTTTTCGGCATGTACACTATGTAAATATTATATGAAGTTCAAAGTATAATCGTAGGGGGAGTATGTTATGTACTTAGGCAAATTTTGTGGATATAAATAAATGATAAATGTTTTTTCCACTAATATCAAAGGGGGATATTGTTGATTTCTAAGTTTTGTTGATCATTAGTGTCCCACACTTAGTCATTTATCTAGGCAGGTTAGTCGGTCATCACTGCGACCAAGCTATCCAGTATAGGCCGAGCAGTACTTATTTCTGAGAAGATAGTAGTTGCCGAGTTACACAAAAGCTGAGTGAAATTGATTAGTCCATGTCGAGTGCCAGAGTCTTCATGTGTCGAGCAAGACATTTTTGTCATACATGTCAGGAATGGCACAAACTTGAAGGTGAACTATTTTGAGCCAACTGATTTGGGTATTTAATGTTTTAAACAGAGATAATTACGCATTAAATCATTTAATCCAATATGTGAGATAGAGCTAATTAGAAAATTGGAATTCCCAAGTGGCATAAGTATTTGATCTTGATCGTTGATCTAGATCTCAATGCTAGATCTGTAAGGTATATAATATTGCTTCTTACCCTAATTTTAAAAAGATTGTGTGTGCATACAAGAGATATATGTGAAGGGTTATTTTGAGTTAAGAAGCATAGATCTAGCAGAAGAATAGAGCAGTGAGTATCAGAGTAAAGTTATATCAGATTATTAGATCAGAGAAGGTATTGAAAAGAGGAGATCTGTTATCAGCATTTGAGTGCATATCAAAGGATCATACCTTGAGACATTCTAACAAGTGTATGAGGTGAAATCTCTTAACAGAGTGGTTCTAGCATACCTTTCTAAATCTCTTAGCCAATTGCTTACTTTGTTGTAAGTTTAAATTCTTTTGCAAAGTAGATTGTAATGATTTGTATCTCTTAATCGAGAAGACCTTTAATCAGGTAGATTACAAGTTGTGATCAAATTTTGTAGCCCTAATAGGCACACTTTATTGCTACAGTAGTGAAGATTTTTGTGGGTGTCATCCCTACCCCAATTTTACCTTATTGGGTTTCTAGGTTACCAAATTTTGTGTCTTGAGTTACTTATTTTATGTTATGGATGCTACTAGTTGATAGATCAATTAGATTTATGGTATGGTTGTGGATTAGTTTTTTTTAAGTAATAAAAGTTATAAGATCTAATTCACCCCCCCCCCCCTCTCTCAGTATCTTGCTTTCCCATCTTGTATTTCCAACACCTTATAAGTATCCANTCTAATTCCCCCCCCCCCCCCTCTCTCAGTATCTTGCTTTCCCATCTTGTATTTCCAACACCTTATAAGTATCCAGAAGAAGACTAACCAAAAATTCATGTATTATTCAATTCTAATGCATTTGATTCTATTCCACAACATAGATAGCATGGATACTCAGAATTTGAGACCAAGGACACACTTCCAAGGCCAGCCAAACCCTATGCAGTTTTGGATTAGGGTTTGGAACAATGAATCTAATAAGAATGAGTTCTATGGCTTTCAAAATTAGATTGTACATCCAATTCTAACTATTTCGGGTACAAATATAACTAGGTTAACAATAAAGGTGCTAAGGCTTCTAAGGCCTTGTGAGTATGTTGATAAGTGGCCAGGAGATCATAACTGGGGAGATTTCTATCTAGAAAAGACCTACACACTAATTAGAGTCTATGGGTGTCCTCAGCCCCCACATATACTTCCAAAGTATGTTCCTCCAAGGATTTCCTTAATCGAGTTCATCTGGAAATTGATATGGATAGACAAAGAACACTTGGCCCCTCATAGGAAAGGTACATTTACACCAAAGCAATTCCAAATTGTTGATTTTACTATTGGGAAGAAGGCCATGGAGGGAATAAAAAAGTGGTTGGGGAAATTCAGAATGAGCATGGCCCTATATAGGTATGTGGACCTTGAAGGTTTCATCAAAAGTGCCAATAAATTTCTAACCCCGAGTGTCACTACCATCAAGGAACATGAAGGATGTGATGAGGATGATGTTATTAGAAATATTCTTGAGGATGAAGAGGCAGAAAAGAAAGTAGCAAAATATTTGGACCTGATACACTTGGAGAAAGAAATGAAAAAGGTAGGGATTCCTTTTGGAGATTTCTTCTTGGGAATGCCTTATATGACTAGGATTACAAAAATGATAGAAATGTATGACACTTTGTATAACCAAATGGAAAATCAGATAGAAGAAAAGCAAAGGGGTCCTGAACAACACTCATCCTCTGAGTATGAGGAAGATAGTGAGGGGGGATATATGATATATAGCCCACCTCAGATAGATGTGCCACCTGGTTTTGAATAGAGCACAAAAGATCCTGATATTGAGGCAACAAGTGAGCCTCCTAGGAAGAAGCGGAGGATAGAATAAGGAGGACCCTTACAGTAGAAATCACAAGAAAGGAAGAAAGACAAAATAAATTTATTGGTCACTGGTGATAGACAGTACCATCACCAATTAAGGAAAACCATTAGAGAGGGCAATAAAAAGGAGAAAGAGATCCAAGAGGAGGTGGAATTGCCCCTCCAATTATGAAAGGATGAGAGAGAGCTCTATCAGGAAGAGTTTATGAATGATGATGCATTCATTAAAACTGATGAGTTTAAGAACTTTCTCATTTGGAGAAAGCAACAAGAGGTTGGATCCCAGTTGCAGATAACTAAAGGTGGTACTCTAGGGGATGAAGCCTTGCAGGCTTTGAAAGCCTATGACCCTGACTCTAAAACCATCACACCAGAGGAGGCTAGGAAATTGGTAAGGTCTAGTGGAATTTTGTTTGTACCTGGATGGGATCTAGCATATGCAGTTATCATTGAGTAGATTAGGAAGAAACCAGAGGCTCAATTTTCCTTAGAGACTCAAGTACGAGAGATGATAAGAGGTTATGGATATGATCCAAGATTGAAAACTCTATCTATGTGGTCCTTGGCTCCAAGAACACAAAATCCATCTCTGGTCAATGTAGAGGAAAATATAGATGGGGAAAAGATAATTTGGACTGTCCAAAACAATTCTAATTTAGAGATCACCAAAGCTATCACTCACATTGCCCGCCTAAATGAGGCAAAAACAAAGCAATTGTCAGCAAGATATGGAAGGCTCTTTGATGAGTCAATTGTTGTGGCAAAGGACAAAGAGAATGGATTAATATAGATCAAGGCATTACAAGAGCAAGTGGAAGCTCTGAATAAGCAGTTGGAAGAGGTCTCCAAAGCTCTTCCTTCTCTAGCTCAAGAGGTTGAAGTTGTGCAGACTGATGTTACTAAGGATCTTCCATAAGAAATAGAGAAAAATGGACAAGGACAGGAATGAAGTTTCCCTCTCTGCATTGTTAAATATCTTGTAGCATAGGATAGATATTCTAAAGGGAAAATTTGATGCAGTGCATAAGGCATACATTAAGTTGCCTGAATTAGAAAAGGAAATAAAGGATCAAATAGAAACTCTGGACCCATTGTTTAGTGTATCATCAAGTAGGGGATCTTTGTTTGAAAGGTTAGAGGCATTGCAACCTCACAAGGTAGATCTTCCTGAATTAGTGTGCCAAGTGGGAGAGATGATAGATCAAATTGGAACATCTTTATCCTTTTTCAAAGATCCTTTTTCAAAGGAAAAGCAAATCAAGTCCAAGCAAGGTTAGGCATGTTTGGTCCTGATTTCAGTAGATTCATCCCTTAGATCAAAAGATAAAATGGTGAGATAAAGATTTTGAGGAATGGAGAGGAGAGTTTGACACCTTGCTGCCTAATAAGGAGGCTTTGCTAACTAAAGAAAATGTTTTAGACATGCACATATTTAATAAAGCCTTAGATGAAGCATTTAAAGCTGAAACATACTTTGTCAAGTTTGGTATAGATGTAAAGTCTATTACTGATGCCAGATAGGAAAGACATTTGAAGTAGTTACAGAGTATTAAAAGCTTCATTTGGCCAAAAAATGATGAAGTCACACTTTGGGACAATAGCACAAAGCCCAAGAAGAAGAATCCAACAACAATTGATCTGGATATAATAGATGAGGAGTGAATGGTACTTGGCAGCTGATCAATGAGCACAAGGAGGGTAATCATCATCAAGACTAGTGCAAGTTAGCCTGTATTGGTGGTCACTAGGTCTCATAAATTTTTTCAAAGGTTACCCTGAATATCTGTGGACAAAGGTGTCAACTGCAAAAGATTTGAAATGATTGCAAATGAACTACTCAAGTTCTATTCTTCCACTGACTGAAATTGTAACCACCATTTGTCTTTTAGTACTTTTTACTTTGCCTAGCCATCCAAAGATTTTTGCATCTTGTTTCTTTCAGGATTCCAAGATGGCTAGTGTGTACTATATATATCAAGTTGTAATGTATTGTAAAGAATGGTGAATTCACAACTGCGAGGCAGATTTCTAAATTTTGTCTAGTTTTAAATATTTTTGTTATTATGAATGTACTGAATAGAGATATTTTAATAAAATACAGTGGAAGTTCATATTTCATATCTATTATGTCTTCATGTGTTTGTATTTGAGTTCTTGTGTATTAAATATGTAATGCATTTTAAATACACCGGTTAAAAGGTAACTGTGGGATTGTTTTTAAGTTTCTTTCAAGGGAAGAGTAATTCTTAAGGGTAGTTTCAGAAGGTTAAATATTTACATAAGAATTTGATACATATATATATATATATATGAGAATGAGGATATGACTTGTAAGGAATTTCATCTAAGTTTTAAGTGTGTTTGCATTAAGAGGTTTCTGTGCATGTATATTTAATTTGACTCTTTGCCTTGGATTAGGCACTGGTCTAGATTTGAATAGTATTTATTGTATATGTTGAAAATCTACCTATTGGGAGCACACTTAGTCATGCAAAAGTTAGAGATATAAATCAATAAACTACACTAACATGTCTAAAAACATACTTCAAAACAAAGCTTCCATCATAACCTCCGATGAGCTAAACAAGGGCACCCAATGCCTTATTGATTTTCTCTTAGAGATGTATGCGGGTGTGCTCTCCCAACACAATATTAAAATCCCACTCGATTTGCTTGCTTTCTATGGATTGAAACTATAATGCAACTAATGGATGTGATGAAGAGCTCAAGAACAAGTATGAGGAACTTGTCTCAAGCCTTCACCAATGAAGATGAAGATGCAACACTAAGCTAGAATGACATGCATGAGATAATAGAATTAGACTCATTCACCATTAATCCTAGCATGTGATTTATAGATTTAATAATGAACTAAAAACGTAAGAGTGTAAACATGAACTAAGAATTCTAAATCTAAACTAGCATGATAACAATGCATAAGGTTCTTAGCAAGCAATCACTCAGCTGAGGTTGCCAAAAATATTACCCCATTTTCATGTTCTTTCAATTGGTGGCAATTGTTAACCTGTTTACTAAGTGCACTTACTAAGATACCCTAGTTTGTAAATTATTATATGATATGGATTAGATTTGAGTTAATTTTTTGAGCTAAGCTGAAAGTAAAAGAAAATAAAAGAAAGGAAAGAAATCTATCCAATGAAATGACATACATATAATGGATCATATACAAAATTTAAGCATGAATGACATGTACGTGCAGAAATGAAAGCAAAGCAAATCAGAAGAGATCACAAAGGATGTGAGAATATCCAACCTTGAATAACTTATGGCTATACATATTCATGCATAAGTGAAACATAAATAAATAATGGGACACAAGTCATTTCCTGTTAAAAGGAAGAATGTTGAGTCCACTCCAGCTCCCGAACTGCTCCAGAGCTTGCATGATGAAGATGGGTTAGATCTTGAATATCTAAGCAATAACTAATATCCAATGACCTATCTATATCTACAACTACACATTTCCATACATAATCATGAGCTATCAAAAGTATTCCATGCTCAAGGCAGGTGTAAACTCAAATGATGTAGAAAGAGGAGAAGTATCATGTTTTAATTAACTTGTTTGTTCCATGTGCAGGTGCAAAATAAGTTGTGACATTGCATTAAAGTGCAATAAATTCCCTTGCTCAGACATAGGAAGTCTTCAAGGGAAGCCACCACAGTCCACCTTTGATGGCCAACTATGTATGAGCAAAAATACTTATGAAGATGCTGCATCCCCAAGTACAATGAATGGTGTTTCTCTACAAAGTAGGCAGAGCCAAAAGGCCCTCTAAGAACCCTTGGAAAAACCTAATTTGCAGGACAAGAACACTCATGATCAAGTTCCAAGCCCTCACAGTACCACACATCAAACCTGTGAGGGGTATTAGAGGCTCCATTTCTGTAGAGCTTTTGATTCCTTCACAGCCCCAAGGAGGAGCACTAATCTAGAAAAGGGGTAGTCAATGGAGCAGTAGTACCCAATAGAACATTCAGGGGTAAGAGAATAGGAGTTCACTTGGTATACAACATTAAGAAGGAGCTCCAATCCATTACCAAAACCTCACTATGCAGTAAAGAGAGCACGATATGGACATATCAAGGTGGACATGCATCCTGACAGAGATATCAAAGAAAAGAATGGAGGTACAACACCATGCCATAATATTTCAGAGAATGGAGGTACATCACCTTGCCAATACTTTGCAATATGGAAATCATACATTCATGTTTATCATAGTGCCCCAAAATTTGATTACACAACAGTTTAAAGAATGAAAACAACATTAAGCATGATCCAAGAAATTCAATGGAATAGAGCACAATGATTCCAAATGCATCTAAGATAGAAGATCCACTTCAAAAGAAAAATATAAAATAACATTTCCATTATTATAGTGATGCATATGTAATGTAAACAATGAAAATGAAAAATGATGCCCTAGTTGTAGAAGTGATCAAGAAGAATAGAAATGAAATAGCATGATTTCTTCAACATCCATAAAAATGATTCCCCAGAATAGTGAAGGAAATAAAAGTGCTTATAATATCAAATCAGTAATAACAAGCTTGAATTGATTCATATATATCTCAGCAAAATCAAAAACAACACTTGCATATGGATTTGGATGTGTAATCTCAAGCAAAGACTGCATTTTCATATATCAAAATAGCAAGTATATGTTGTAATATGATGCATTTGCATGTAGATCTCAGCCAAGACACAAAAATAAACAACATATGTATCTCTCTAAACAAGAAAACAACATCATATATCTTCAAAAACAATGCCATGGAAGCATAGTGTAAGGAAAGATGCATACATATAAGAAGTAGCAAGCCATGAACCATGCAATGGATGCCAAAAAGCAGCATTATACCCATGACCTCAAGTTCATAAAAATAATCAAAGAAGATAGATCACAACATTTGGAATAAGTTATTAACTTTAATATGCTCTATCCAATCCACATGAAACCACAAGAGGAGATGCAACACCAAATGAAAGAAGCTCGAGCTCTATGGGATGAAGAAAATGTAGATATTCAAAGTGTTAGAATTCATAGAATTCAACCACCAAGATCCACTGCATGCAAAATAACCTGTTACAAAAACAAAGCTTGGAGACAAGAATGTTCTGAAAGAAAAAATGTTCATTCAGAGAGGGAATAATAAAATACAAAGAGATCAATCCTTATAAAGGAGATCTAACACCAAGAAGGTGAAGAAACCTAGGTTGCATGAATAATTAATAAAGAATTAATTATTGCATGCCTAAAGTTTAGCTTAAGTGAACAAGAGATAAAAATGTGACTTAAACAATGAAATCAGTAATGATTTAATTAATAAGTGAGCATAGAAATACCATTTTACTCTAACACCCCCCCCCCCCCCCCNAACCCCCCCCCCCCCCCCCCCTTAAGATAAACTTAGGGAGAAGCTAAAACCTAGAAGCAACTACTGAAAGTAGTAAATTTGGGTCCCGACAGCAAGGCCTGATCAGGTACCCAATCACAACCAAATCTCTTTAAAGTGGAGAAATAGAGAAAACCACATGGGAAAAACTCTACTCCAAAAAAAGATGGAAAAAAAGCATGCTGAAAAACAATGGCTCAAGAGACTCTCTCAAAACCATAAGTACAACCAACCCCCCATGAGAGAGGATCAAGGCTCCAAAGCCCCCCAGATGATAGAACCCTTGTGTCAATGACTAGACCAATGTGGCTCCACTGCGGAAGAAATAAAGGTGTTGGACAAAGAAGAGGAAACCCCTGAATGTGAGGAGAAACTGGAAGGCCAAGCTGATGCTCAAAAGAGAATGCATGAGACTCCTGTAATGGAATATCCAATGAAGGTGGGCCAATAGATGTGTTGAATCTATCATCTAAGAGGAGATGAATATCCTCGAATATGTCCTCAACAACCGCAATAAGTGGCTCAATGCATGGAGCGACAATGTCTAGCAAAGCTGAAGAGGAATCCTGATGAACAGATCTAAACTCAAAATGAGGTGGAGGTGTAGAAGTCAGGACACTGATCTCGGGAACTACACATAAGTTCAAGTGGCCTGACTTCACCTCAATAGGCTCTCATGAAAAAGGAGAGATATTCTCTGACAATGGAGATGGTGGATCAAAACGAGAGAAGGAGTACAAGCGGGAATAATGATCAACTATCCCTGTAGCAATAATATTTCTTGTCTCACTATTTTTGATGTATACTGAATTTGGAGTAAACTCAATTATCTTCCCTGTCCCACTGTGAGTGATATGATAGATAGAGAGAAGCTTAGAGGACAAAGATGGAGCACATAGTATATCATGGAATGCACCATCATCAATGTCAATAGAACCTTTCCCGCATACAATCATAATAGTGTTATTCCCCATCAAAATGTGTGGGGTAGGAGAAGCCTCAAAAGAAGAGAATAAACCCTGAGAATATTTCATATGGTGTGAAGCACTTGAATCTAGTAGCCATCTAGAAGAGGGAGGTATAGCAGTTGCACATAATGAATGACCCTTTCCTATGTCCTTTCTATCTATTTGAAGTGATGATGAAGAATAAGACCTGTGACAAGTAGAAGAAGAAGGAATGTCAATGTTTCTCTTTTGAAGAAGAACTTGCAAATTAGAAATTTGATTTGCATATTCATCTATCTTCTTCTCATAACAATGATACTCATCATGAGTGCCATTTTTACAATAAGCACACTGTTATGCCTTGCATCCCCGTCCCTACATTTTGTGTGCAAAATGTTGGGTCCCCCTTTTTTTTTCTTCTTTGGTTTGTTTTTTTTGCTTGTGGCTTTGCCTTGTCTTTCTGTCCCTCTTATTTTCTTTCTCCGGGGTTTTCTTCCTTGGTGTGTTGTTTTGTTTGTTCGGTTTTCACCTATGGGACTACGGTCCCGGAGGTCATCCTTTGGTGGGAGCCAGATTCTGGACTCCGAGATTCTTCGCCACGATGTTCTTAGGATTATCATCGTGAGGAATCCTCGGGCCCGGAGTCCAGTTTGTTTTTGCTTGTCCAGAGATCGCCAGAAGGAGGAGGATTACCTTTTTTACCGCGGGTATAAATAGAAATTATCTGTCACTTTCACATATACCGCGATTAAAAACTTCAAGCACTTAGAGCAAATTAGAGAGCAATTTCAGAGCGATTAATAAAGCATTTGCAGAGAGTTTATAGTAATCAGCGCTTAACATTCTTAGTCGTTCTCAGGCAATTGCAAGTGCTTCATGGTGGTGACTCTGACAGTTCGGCAGCTCGAGCTTGCGTGATAAATCCTCCCTTTCCTCCGCCTTCTGCGTTCTCAGGTAGGTGTTTCCGCTTTTTCATTTCTCTATTTTTGCTTCCGCTCTCTGGTTTTCTTTGGTTCTGTTTGGTTTTGTTTGCCCCATTTTTTCTTGTTTCTCTGTCGTGTCTAGTTTGTTGTCTTCTGGTTTTTCCGCTAGTTGGTGGGTCGGCTCTGCCAGAGGGTTGTCCACCCTCTGCACGGAGGTGGTCTCTCTGTAAAGTTTGTAAATAGCCATATATATGTTTCTGCCTTGTCTGGTTTTCCTGCGGGCGTCATCCCGCGTTGTATATTCATGTATATATGTATATAGTTGTATATAGTCTATGTATATATCTCCTTGTTTCTATGTATATACCCTTCGGCTCTATGTATATCCTTTCAGGTGGCTAAACGAGCTGGTTGAGTCACCTCTGTGTCTAGTTTTCTACCTCCGAGCTCGCTTCGAGGCAGAAAACCACCTGTTTGAAGCTCGGCTCTCGGCTGGTTTCAAACAGGCAGTTTTCTCTCTCCTCCATGAAGTCTGTTAGAGCCTTATTTATATCCCATGCGTGCAATCAATCCTCGCCAAGTGGCTTTCCCTTTTCGCGTGTTCGGACAGTTGGCTCCGCCGTCATCGCCATAACTTCCATTTAATACCTTCGCACGTGGCACCCACGTGGGCGTGATGACTTGGATTTTTACATATTCTCGCTAACTGTCATTTCCTTGGGCTTCGGGTCTCTTACCACCATCCATCCTGTGTCTTTACCTAGTGTGATAAAATTCCCCAGACCCAGATGTTTAAAAGAATCTTAGTTTACGATGTGTTTTGATTTTCGATTATCTTTGCATGAAACTAACTTTTTAGGAAAAGCAAACGTCGCGGTGGTAAGATCTCCGGACCCTGGAGTAACTATTTTATTTTGATAAATATATTCTGACGGTCGCTTTGCCTTGCAGGTTCCCAGAATTCATATATCAATCATGTCTGAAGCTTCAGGATCCTCTCCGCCTGAAAGTCCGAAACTTCCCTCAACAGCCACCAGGGCAGCAACAAAGTCCAAGATGGAGAGAGCCCTGGAGAAACTGCCCCTCACCATGAAGTTCATGTAGAACAACGTCATCACGGGCTCAAAGATTGAGTCCAAGGTTAAACTTATAACCGACACCAGTGTTGAAACGTGGGCGGAGATGCAGGCCTTGGTAAAAGTGATGCACATCCAGCGACAAGCTGGAGATTAATTAGCGATCAACGTCAGAGGTTTCGGGGTCCTCTAGGTAGCTTGCTTCCCGTGCTCCGTGTAGTCTCTGGAGCTTATCCTGACGCTAGCGGCCAACTATAACTCTTCTGTCTGGGCCGTCATGCTTGCAGCCACAGAACCCATAGGATACCCCACTCCTCTGGTATCCCTCGACCCATACACATTTCGGGCGGGATTGGGAATCCCACAATTCGACAGAGCCACAGTGGTCACCAGGACTGATGCCTTAAAAATGTTTACACAACTGGAGGATGCTGCCTGGGTATACATGAATACCCATTGGCTCAAGGCCCCGAAGAGGGACCCAAAGAGAATGAAGATAGAAATCCCCCGCTCTGAATTCAAGGAGAGCATCTAGATGGGGATAATAGCATTGGCCCGGGTATTTGGGCAGCCCTCCGCCCAGGAGTTTGCCAAATGGATGTACTATTTCCTCCTCGGCATCTCCACCAAGGGAGAATTCTTCGACTGGGCCGCAATAATTTCTAATCATGTCGACTCCCAATTTCTTCAGCTGGATAGGAAGAAGAAGTTTTATGTGTCTTCTTATGTCTTCTGGGCCCTAGTACAACAGAGGCCCCACTCCAACGGCCTACTTACAGATGGCGTACTCGGGATTGTCCTGGGACAGAAGGCACCGTGGGATCATTTCCCATAGGTTCAATGGGAAGCCAGCTTCCCCAGTTTCTACTGCGTAAATGATGCATTCATTTACTACCATTTGCTTACCCCCACCCGGGATGCCGGATACCACCTGTCCACTTAGGCGATGAAGCTAGTCAGTAGTTATGGACACTAATATATTCAGTTCCAGCAGCATACATACATCAGGGTCGCCGGCTTCCCTGAGAAACCCTACTTGTTACCCAGGCATTGCGGGGACAAGATCGTGCTGTTGGAATACTGTCAGCAAATGATGGAGTTGCACACCTTCTTTTCCCTCAAGAAGGTCCCCAACGTTTCGTTCCTAATCACTTGTGGGAACTACACCTGCAGTCTGGCCGCCGCAAAGGAGGCAGACAATGAGCTAAAAAGTTATAACTTGCAGGAATTCTATCTGGCGCGGAAGAACTTTGATCCGCATGGGAAAATAGCAATGACACTGCCCTGGGCTTCCGAGCCCCATCATATACATATGGAGGACTTCTGGGCAGATTGCCAAGATGATGTGGAGATGCGAAGCTGGCACTATGTCAGGATGACGGCTGGAATGATGCAACTGTTGAAACTCCAGAGGTTCCCAGAGAATTTCTCGGACACCACCCCCACCATCGACCCCCAGTACAAGGCCAAGGGGATCGATAAAATAGCTCTGCCAGCAATGGATTGGGCCGCCCAAGAGGGGCCCATGATTGAGGACTTCACTCGGGAGGTGGTCGAGCGAATTCACACCTATTTCAAGAGGGTATGCCCCGGGAGTATTCGTCAAGCTCCCTGACCGGCGCCAAAATTAACACCACAGTCGAGACCCAAATTGACCCCGGGGGCCGGGACTTCTTCGCAGGAGGCAGATAAGGGAAAAGGGATAGAAATGACCCCTCCTACGCAAGAAGTCCCTATACAGAAGCAGATCAAGCAATCTGTGGCATCCTCCCAGCAGATGAGGGAACAGTTAATAACAAGGCTGGCCACTCCCGCGCTCATGGCCGGACCAATTTGTCCCCCTTCCTCCCCGTCGCTGGCAGCCCTAATGGTGAAGGCAACGGGGGTGGATCCCATGGAGGCGGCGGCAATAACCGATGCGAGGCCACCTTTGATTACCCGGAGGAAGAGGAAGCACATCAGACAGGCCAAAGTAGAGCCGGTACCAGTACTGGAGACATCCCTCCCCCGAGAAATAGAGATCCTTTCTTCCAGTTCCCCAGAACTGGAGAAAGAAGCAGAGCCCACAGAGGTCCCAGCCAGTCCCCCTCCGAAAGAGGAGTTTGATGTATTTGCAACCGATGAGTTTGAAAATTTTCAAGGGGACAATACACAAGTAGGGACAGAAGTCCCAGAGAAAGAACAAGAGGCTGCAGACCCAGAAGACTTGGAACAGGAACTTGCACAAGAACAAGAGCAGGAGACAGAAGAAAAAGAGCCAGAACCAGAGATTATCTACGGGGCTCAAGAGATGCAAGGTCCAGGAGTGGACCAACTAAAGAAAGGTGAACAAATGGCATCCACTAGGGGAACCGGACCTCCGGGAATAACTGTAACCCCAGCCGCCACGTTCCAAGGGCCACTCCCATGAGCAACCTTCGGGCAGGTGATCACAGCGGCCCAAACTCTAAATCTTGGCTCGATACCTCCCCTGCTGCCAATGGAGGAAGAAGCCCTGGCAGAAGAAGAACAAGAAGAAGAAGAGCAGCTTGAAGAGGAAATCCCCGAGGAAGCCTACCAGAGTCCAGATAAAGGAATGGGTACAGAGGACAAGGCTAAGGAGATGGAGGTTGACAAAGAAAATATTGCTGCAGAAGAAGTCGGGGCAGGGAGAGGAACGGATGAGGTCCACGTTGCTGAGGAGCAACAGCCACTGGATACTAGGAAAGAATCAGGAGAACAAACTCTGGCAGGAAGGCCACCTCTCCCACCTCAGTGGCTGGTTGAGAGCAAGAAGAGAAAATCTCAGTCCACTCCGGTGATTCCTCTCTCCCTGGCCAAAATGATGGCCCAAGTTCAGGCCCCGCCAAAAACAAAAAAGGCCCAGAAAGTTCACACTCTTAGGACTGGGCCGGGCGGAGAAATAGTTGTCATTGTGGGAACACCTCCCCCGGACACCAATGAAGCAACCGCGGATCCCGCAGACTACAATGTTGCAGAGGTATCCCTAGGCAAAAGGGGAAAGCATGGTGAGGTAAACCTGCTAGAGGAGGCAACAAGGGCAGTAGATGCCCGGCATGAGAAAGAGGCCCAGAGGCTCAAGGTTGAGAAGGAAAAGAATGCAAACCTTATGGGGTTGCTTACTGAGCTGGCCAGACCCATCAATGCCGCTCCTCCTGAGACATCCACATCAGAAGAATTACCGCAGAGTGACATAGACTCCTTGCAAGTAATGAAAAAGAAAGCCCAAGCAGTGGACAAGTGGGTCGCACTGCAGATAGGAAACACCCGGCGTTTCCTAGTGTCCACTCTCTCAGATTTATACATGGCCTGGCAAGTTATTCATCAAGCAGAAGCACTTATTGAGTAGTGGGAGAGTGACACCGAAAATTACCAAGCGTGGAAGGTGGAGCTCGAAGAGCTCCTCACCTTGGGAGAAGATATAATTTCCGAATCTAGAATTCTAGGTGAGGAATCATTTGATTTTGTGAGAACTCAGCACTCCAGACTTACCTCACATTGGGGGTAACCAAGCAACTAGTGGAGTCCTTGCAAGAAAAGGTAAATACTGTAAAATATTCTTCTAATTTATACAAGTCTTTCATGATAAAGGCTTCCGGGGCTGATCCCCTTAGTACAGATACATATACCCCTGAAGATTCAGTTTTGGGGAGTTTTGATGAAATAATGAAATTTGGTATCAATCCCCGGAGGGGATAGATGGGGCCTAGATAACGAAACTAACCAGCATGATACTTAAGGGTTATGACACCGCGAGGAGGGCAGATGAGTTTAAAGAAAATATTTCAGACCTGGGGGAACAAGTTGAAGTGGCCAGGCACAGAAGGGCCAGCCTAAAAGAGATAGATGAGGATGGAATTTCTCGCCTCCTCCAGGCCTTCAATGATAATAAGCAACCTTGAGCTTTCTCTGGGGGTCGGGGAGAACTCAAGTGTTGAATATTCTTTATTCTTTGAGGACGTAAGTTCCCATATCCCGGAGTCTCAGATCCAAAAAAATTTGTATTCTTTAAAGTGATCCGTGTCCCGGTCCCCGAGGCCGATCGGTCACTTTCAGAAGCAGTTAATAAAGGTTGTCAGAAGGTATTTGGCCACATCAAGGGGCGTTGGCTCAGCAGTTGGTTTTCTGACAAGGTGGTCTTCTCGAGGCACCGCTCAGAGGTACATCTGGCACATTGGAGACAAGGCGCCGCATTTCGCATTTATGAGGCATGTAGCCTTGGTCCCCAGGGGACCTACTTCCTCCTTTCTCCTTTCCAGCTCTCTTCTTGAGACCGATTCTTCCGATGTATATTCTTATCTTATTCTTCGGATATGACAGACCTATTCTGTCTCCAGGTCTTTTGTAGGGTGGCGCAAGTAGTACCGGACCCCAGATATTGTATTTTATTAAGGCATGATGTAAATAGGGTTAGGTTTAGAAAAGAGTTGTATAAATAGGCAGATTGACCCATTTCCAAGGGGTGGCGAAATTGATGATTTTGTTGTCCATAGAAATAGCAAAGTAATTTCTCATTTTAGTTGCTGAGCTCAATGCTCCATTGTTCTATTCTCAACGGTTAGATGCTCCCCTGGGGCCGCCATTGTATCATGCACCAGTGCTTGCTGGAAGGAACATTAATAAAGAAGGAAGAATTCTTGGCAATGATGTTGTTGGCATTCCTGCTTCTGAGTTAATGGTATTTCATATTTTAGTGTTCTTCACATCTTTTACTCTGGTATGTTAAAATAGATTAACGAACTCTTTACCTTCGCTACTGATAAAATTCTAGCTAATGGTTATGTGTTTCTTTGGTATTTAGTGTAGTTTATCAGAGTATTATCGATGTTCCGGACATTTCAGCATGACTATAGCTAGATGAAATACTTCTAACCCTGCAGGTTCTTTTTCACTTTATTTTCTAAGTATAAAACACTCCAGAAAACCTTACTTTGATTGAATCTCCAGAAAGAATGAGTTGAAGAAACCAGCTATCCCCCTCGAAAATAGTCACCTCTCCCAACCGAGCCCCGCACCGTCGTGACCTGACACCCAGGTGCTTGAAGGCCCAGAGGATTTATTTCCCCCGGACAACCTTTGCAGGCGGAGTTGACCAGTTTCCCCGGAACCCCGTGATAACTTATGACTGTTGGCGGACCCGGTCAGCAAACCCTCGTCAACAGAAACTGGCACTAGAAGGAGGGCATGAACTCGTCCCCCTCCCAAGATTCCAATTTTACACCTCCTGAGGGTTCCCCAAGTTGTAGCTTTAGGAAGCAAGCCTTCAGTGGGATTGGATCTTTCTCCCTAGCAAAATTTAAAAGAGTCCTTAGGTCTGCCCCA
This sequence comes from Thuja plicata, assembly GCA_018584345.1. Classification (NCBI taxonomy): domain Eukaryota; kingdom Viridiplantae; phylum Streptophyta; class Pinopsida; order Cupressales; family Cupressaceae; genus Thuja; species Thuja plicata. The sequence goes on from MU225568.1 coordinate 3,629,587, forward strand.
AATCCCAGAAAGTTTGTCAAACTCGAGCCCCCTGCTCAAAAAAAATGGACCTCGAAAATCATACCAGCCACTATTGTCTAGGGATCTTGCATACCTCAGAATAACCAAGCTTCTCAGGCAATCCCGGGAGCCAGTACCCAAACCACCCAACATATAGTTCCCCTAATGGCTGCATATTTCAGAAACACCGGGTCCCCAATGGGCACTTTTTCGGGCGCAACCAATGATTTACCCTCTCACCCGGAGAAGATCTGCCCACGATACGAACACTTAGGCTCACGGATCACAGAAGAACACTTACAGGCATACAAAGATGCCATGAACCGACACCAAATCCAACATGAAGATGTTGTGACCCGTATGTTCCCCTTGTCCCTAGGACAAAGAGAGTTGAACTGGTACCTTAACTTGCTTGCCAACTCCATAAACACTTGGCAGGATATGGACGACGCCTTCCTGGCTGCCTTTCGCGTGCATGTGGACCCAGCCTGGTCCCACAGCCAATTCATCTCCATTAGGAAGGAACCCAATGAACCTCTTGCAGCATTCAACCATAGGTTCCAGTGTGCCCTGAAGCGGTGCACAGGCCCTTTTGTCCCATCTCCAGACGTAACCATACAAACCTATCTTAATGCGATGGACCCTTTTGTTGCCACTCTCCTTTGGAGAACAACCACCCCAGGCGACCGGAACACCTTGGAAAAATTCTACAACCTAGCCCTAGAGCTATCTCGCGATCTTAACAAATCCCCGGGCGGGATTGGGCAGAACACGCCTTTCAACATGGTCCCCAGCGAAACTGCATATGCCGGGGGATACAACCCTAATCTGGCAATAGGTGCCCCCTCGATGGCAATAAATCCCTCGCCACCCTTGATAGACCAACAGGCACGGTACGTTTATCCGACCCAGACCCAGATGACACCGGGTCTGGAAGTCTTCCCTTGGAACCAGACGCAGTAGACGCAACAACCTCAGACACAATCGTCCAGAGTGCCCTTCTTCCAGTCATCCACGACTGGAGGATTGCCGCCCTTGACTCTGGCAAATACTGCTGCCTTCCCAGGAAGCCAACAACAGCAACAGTCGTCACATTGTGACACAAACACTCAGTTGACCACCGAGGTTGAATCCCTCTGGCGAATGTTGTCCACCTTGACCATAGACATGGGCCAACTGAAGGCGGGGTCCTACGCGCCCCAGAATTTGAATTCCTAGAGGAGAAACATTTTCTCCGGCCAACGAAACAACAATGCCAGAGGGAGAAACTTCAACAATGGGCCTAGGCCCAATCAGCAGCAATGGAATAATAACGTGAATACTGGGGGCCCACCTCCAAACCATAACGCCAACCAAAATGGTGCTGGACCATCACATTTTACACCGGTCGCAGACTTCCAGCCCATGACTAACTGGTGTAGATTGCACGATACTGGTTCACACAACAAGGTAAATTACACCACTTTGGAGAAGGTTATCATGATCTCTCAGTTGGACAGGCATCAGTCACATGATACTACCCCTCGAGAGCCCCCTGTCCAGGAAACAACCCACAATTCCTTCACCTGTGACACCATCTTCTTCAGGACTTTCGGAGAAGATGAAGAAGAATCTGAATTGCAGGGATTCTTTAACGAATCTATCCCGCCTTTTGAGGCCAACGCCTTTACTAACCCACAGACTCCATACAATACCCGAAGTCAGGTTGGTAAAGGACCAGTTTACACGCCTGTGCCCCCCATCAAAGATACTCCTCCTCCCCAGAATAACACAAATGATCGACCCGTCCCTCCAAAAGGTCCTAGCTCTAACCAAGGAAAAGATCTCACGAAGGAGAATTCCCAATTCCCGGGGGGAAGATTTGATATTACGAAGGCATTAGAGCAAACCACCACCTCCATGACCTTGATGGAGGTTTTGTTGAACTGTCCCGAGCAGAAAAAGTCTCTTCTAAAGCTCTTAGAAAACCCGGAAGCTGTCAGCCGCCCACCCAAGACTGTCTTATTTGAAGATGCTAATGCGACTGTCTTCCATGAAAATAACGAGGATCCTCCCTTCCTACTAGGCTTGAATATCCATGGTAAAAACATACACAATTTCCTAGTAGATTTCGGAGCTTCAAGTAACATCATGCCCTTGTCCATTTGTCAGAAGCTCGGATTCCACCCCACCCCATCTAATGGCGCAGTGATCCAGTTGGATAAGACTGCTATTAAAATGGTGGGGGAATTGAAGAATGTCCGGATACATCTTATCTAGGACCCCAGGATAGCCAGCATCATTGACATCCAAGTGGTGGACATCCCAGAGACTTACGGGATGTTACTAAGTCAGAATTGGTTTAAGTCCTTGAATAGGTACTTTTTGACTGACTTCACCCACTTATGGCTTCCGTGGGAAGGAGAATCAAATAAGATCCAGGTCGAAAGTGAACCCTGGATGAAACAGGCCCTTACCGAAGTTGGAAGGGTCAATGAGGTCTTTTTCTCCGAGACTTCTCTGGGGGTGTACAAACCTTTTAAAATTTTAACATTCAATTTTATCCCCGGAGAATATCCTGTCGTACTACAGAGAGCCCAAGACCTAAAAGAGAAGGTGAGAGTTGAAGTCAACTCTCAAGGTACCACAGCAACCCTAGCCACACTCCTGTCTGGCACTTGGTGCCGAGTAAACTACTAGAAACATCCAGAGCTTGAGTGTGAACCATGTCTTTTGATCACCAACCGATACCTTGATACCCTCCGGAATAAGCAACATGTAACAGATTCCCCGGGACCCAGTGTCCCTATGGGATGCATGCCTTTGGTGCCATCCCCTGAAGAATCCCAAACTCAAACACCTCCGGAGGTAAATTCTATACTCACGCCGGCAGTTCTGAGGAGTATCCCTAAGTCCCCCGGCAATAATCCAAAGAAGGCTACTCTGCCCCAGCCCCAGATTACAAACAATGACTTATGGACCCTGAAGTTCGATGGGTCCCGATCCAAACAAGGTTGTGGGGCTGGGGTAGATTTAATCAACCCACGAGGAAAATCCTTCCTCGTGTCCTACAAGCTACAGTTTAACTGTACAAACAATGTCACGGAGTACGAGGCTTTGGTCCTTGGACTCTTATTTGCATTAAGAAAAGGTATCACCCGCCTCCGAGCTCTGAGTGATTCAGAGTTGATTGTTAAAAAAATCTGGAGTCAATATACATGTCACGATAAAAGGCTGGCCGCTTACCGCAACCGGGCTTGGAGCCTTATTGAAGACTTCGATGCCTTTGGCATTGACCTCATTCCCCGGCGACGGAACTATGTCCCGGACGCCCTTGCCGTTTCTGCCAGCACACTTGAGCCAATGGCTGACTCCCGACTCTGGATATTTTCAGTCGAAATGGTCCCCACCCCATCCATTCCAGACAATGTCACCCACTTTCAGGTTTTTGAGGACGATCAACACATCTTGGCCTTCATGGCGAATGTTGGTGTCTTTGAGGATCACATAGTGGAGGAACGAGACCATGATGATATTGGGCAGGGTGATGAAGACGATGGGATCATGGACTTTCCCACTAACACCATCACAAAGGGGATGGTTGCACTAGAACGAATCTTCGATTCAGACCCTCGGGCCCATGAGAAGGTGTCATCCTCCCCTAAGAGAGGAAAGTTTGAAAAGGTTAACATCGGCCAGCCCGGTGAAGAAAAGATCATTCACATTGGTACCTCCTGCTCCCCTGAGGAAAATGAAAAGATTCTCGCGGTTCTCCGAGAATACATTGATGTAATTGCCTGGGGTTATGAAGACTTGAAAATATATGATACATCCATCATGACCCATACTATTCCCCTGAAACCTGATGCTAAGCCCTTCCGATAGAAGCAAACACCGGTCAACCCCTTGATAGAGCCTCTGATTCATCAAGAGGTGGAAAAACTGTTGTCATCCCGGATAATATTCCCAATCCGGCACACTACGTGGGTTGCCAACCTGGTCCCTATAAGGAAAAAGAACGGCGAGATTCGCCTTTGCGTGGATTTTCAAAATTTGAACAAGGCATCTAAAAAAGATAATCACCCTCTCCCTTCGTTGGATGAGGTGTTGTAGATAGTAAATGGATCCCAGATGATGTCCTTCTTGGATGGATATTTGGGATATAACCAGGTCATGGTCAAGTATGAGGACAGAGAGAAAACAACATTTACCACTAAGTGGGGAACATTTGCGTACAGGAGAATGCCCTTCGGTCTGATCAACACAGGGGCTACATTTCAAAAGGCCATGGACATTGTGTTCGAGGGCCTCGTAAATCAGTGCATAATCATCTACATGGATGATTTGACCATCTTTTCCCAGGACAGGCGTGATCATCCCGCCCACCTCGCTCAGATCTGCGAGAGATGTCGCCGGTATGGAATATCCCTCAACCCCAAGAAGTGCATATTCGGGGTCACCGAGGGGAGGTTGCTTGGGCATATTATCTCTGAGAAGGGTATATCCATAGACCCTGATAGAGTCAAAGCATTGCTAAATCTGCAGATGCCTGGTAGTAAGAAAGAGATGCGATCCTTTTTCAGAAAGATCAACTTCATACGATGATTCATCACAGGATTCGCAGAAATAGTTAAACCACTCAATGAGATGATGAAAAAGGATACCAAGATTGAGTGGAGTCCTGAAGCAAAGCGGGCGTTCGCCCAAATCAAATAGACAATCATGGAAGCACCTGTCCTGGCTAGTCCGGACTACTCCCTTCTGTTTTACATTTACTCGTTTGCTTCGTCGCATTCTGCTACGGCAGTGTTGACCCAAAAGGTTGAAGGGGAGGAACGACCAATAGCTTTCATGAGTTCCCCCTTCAAAAATGCTGAAGTTTAGTATTCGCCACTATAAAAACAAGCCTTTGCTCTAGTTCAGGCCGTGAAGAAATTCTGGCATTATATTCTCTGGAGCAAAGTACATGCTATCATCCCGGACCAGGCCGTCAAGTCTCTGCTGATACAGAGTGAATTGAGTGAAAGACGAGGGAAATGGATGGCCATCCTCCAAGAATATGACTTAGAAATGGAACCCATGAAAATAGTCCAAGGCCAAGGACTAAGTCGGGCGATAGCAGAAGAAACTCCACACATAGAATGCCAAACTTACACAGTGGAGTCCATCACCCAAGACCCGTGGTATACCGATTTGGTATACTTGTTGCTAAACAAAAAATGTTCGGAGGGGTTGCCTCCCCACAAATGTCGTGCTCTGCGGATGAAAAGCGCACACTTCATGATCAAAAACTCTGCGCTTTACCATAGAAATTATGAGGGAGTGTACCTCTGGTGCATCGATAGAGACCAAGCTGTAAGAATAATTGACAAATTCCACAGATAGTTTGGAACCGGGCATGGCTCAGTCGACGCCACTACCCATCAGATCCTTCAGGCTGGATACTATTGGCCCTGTGTCTTCAAAGATGTTTACGCTCATGTTAGGAAATGCCATACTTGCCAAACCATGGCGCATCATGAGCGTAACCCAGCCATGCCTCTACAACCAGTCTACGAGGCTAGACCCTTCGCCCAATGGGCATTCGACTTCATCGGGGAGATCAACCCCAACTCGTCTGCCAACCACCGATACATTCTTACTGCTACTGATTACTGCACTCGATGGTCTGAATCTATACCTTGCAAAAACAACACGGCGGACGTAGTTATCAAGTTCTTGGAAGAAAACATCTTCACAAGGTTTGGAATGCCCTTTGCTTTGGTATGTGACAATGGTCTGGCATTTTCTTCGGCACAGCTACTTGAATGGACCTACAATCAGAAGATCACACTGAAGTTCTCTAGCAACTATTATCCCTAGGGAAATGGCGTTGCTGAATCAACAAACAAAAATCTACTTGAGGTGATCAAACATTTGCTAGAGCAGAATCCCCGGGATTGGCACCAAAAGCTGAAATTCACCCTCTGGGCAGATCGCATTCATGTCAAAGCCGCCCTGGGGACATCCCCATTCCATCTGGTTTATGGCCAGAACCCTGTATTCCCAGTCAATTTACAAATCCCAGTTTTACAGTTTATGTAGGAATTTAGCAACAGGGACAACATCGTGGAGGTTCGGCTCTTAAACCTGGTGCGAATGGAGGAACAGCGAGATGCAGCCCTTGAACATTTCGCACGTCATCAAACAGTGGTAAAAAGATGGTTTGACAAAAGAGCTCAATATAAGGCTTTTTAGATCTCGGATCTGGTCCTGCTGTGGGACAAGGCCCGGGAGAAGAAGGGAAAGCATACCAAATTCCAACGGCTCTGGCTCGGACCATAATTAATCTCAGAAATCTGCGGGGCAAATACTTACCGCCTCAACACCCTGACTGGAGAACCTGTCACATTGCCCGTTAATGGATAGTTTCTTAAACATTACTTCAAGTAGGGTAAGTTCGTCCCAAGTTGTATTATATGTAAAGCCTTCCACTTGTAAATATCTCTTTCGGGTGTCTCATTGCGAGGTACCCTGCCTTGTAAATAGCCTTGTCGGCTGTCCTCCGGGACAGTCCTGTTTTGTCGTCTTTGTTTTCATTTTTGATTTTCTTTCGGTCCCGGCATTTTGTCCTGTCTTGTAGGAATTGGAATGCTTCACATAACTTTGGCCTCTGGTACAATGTCTACGGCATGGTGAACTTTAGAATCTATCTTTAGCACGGTGGAGCCAGCCCGGTCTCCGGGGTTCGTTTCACAGGATGTGGCACGTTTTGAGCAATCTCCATTGGGTGTTCTCTCTGGGAATCTGGCGATCAGTGAACAAAATAATAATATAAGGAACAAGTAATTGGACACATGAGGGTAGATCGGCTATACTAATTAGTTGGTCCACGTCTGAAAATCTAAAGAAATTTTTCCCGGGTCCTGAGTTTTATCTGCTCTTCAAACATCTAAGCATAGGTGGATAGGTGAAAGAAGTACCGCCATTAAAATTAGCTAAGCTTAAGATTAATGGTGAAATAAGTACCGCCTTCCCCACCCGAAAATAAACAAAATATAAGAAGAGGAAAAGCGGGGTAAAACTTCAGCCTCCGAGAGAAACGAGCAATTGATGACTGGTTCGATGTAATTAGTACCTCTTCTCTATTCCTCCCAGCGGTCATCGGCTTGATTTCCTTCCAAAGCACACACGACACCACTGATGAAAGACTATGGACTGACTCCTGTGTGGTTGGATTCTCTCAAATATGTTGCTCTTTTCCTGCCAGACACTCTGGTGGGCGGCCTGTTCCAGTTTTGCTAACCAGAGATTCTATAGTTCTCAAATGCAAATGGCATTTGTCCCAGATAGTCGCCATTTGTTATGCTCTGCATCCCCGTCCCTACATTTTGTGTGCAAAATGTTGGGTCCCCCTTTTTTTTCTTCTTTGGTTTGTTTTTTTGCTTGCGGCTTTGCCTTGTCTTTCTGTCCCTCTTGTTTTCTTTCTCCAGGGTTTTCTTCCTCGGTGTGCTGTTTTGTTTGTTTAGTTTTCACCTTTGGGACTCCGGTCCCGGAGGTCGTCCTTTGGTGGGAGCCAGATTCCAGACTCTGGGATTCTTCGCCACAATGTTCTTAGGATTATCATCGCGAGGAATCCCCGGGCCCAGAGTCCAGAAGGTTTTTGCTTGTCCAGAGATCGCCGGAAGGAGGAGGATTACCTTTTTACCGCGGGTATAAATAGAAATTATCTGTCACTTTCACATTTACCATGATTAAAACCTTCAAACACTTAGAGCGAATTAGAGAGCAATTTCAGAGCGATTAACAGAGCATTTGCAGAGAGTTTATAGTAATCAGCGCTTAACATTCTCAGTCATTCTCAGGCAATTGCAAGTGCTTCGTGGTGGTGACTCTGACAATTCGGCAGCTCGAGCTCATGCGGTAAATCCTCCCTTTCCTCTGCCTTCTGCGTTCTCAGGTAGGTGTTTCCGCTTTTTCATTTCTCTGTTTTTGCTTCCGCTCTCTGGTTTTCTTTGGTTCTGTTTAGTTTTGTTTGCCCCATTTTGTCTTGTTTCTCTGTCGTGTCTGGTTTATTGTCTTCTGGTTTTGCCGCTAGTTGGTGGGTCGGCTCTGCCAGAGGGTTGTCCGCCCTCTGCGCGGAGGTGGTCTCTCTGTAAAGTTTGTAAATAGCCATATATATGTTTCTGCCTTATCTGGTTTTCCCACGGGCGTCATCTCGCATTGTATATTCATGTATATATGTATATAGTTGTATATAATCTATGTATATATCTCCTTGTTTCTATGTATATACCCTATGGCTTCATGTATATCCTTTCAGGTGGCTAAACAAGCTGGTTAAGACACCTCTGTGTCTGGTTTTTCACCTCCGAGCTCGCTTTGAGGCAGAAAACCACCTGTTTAAAGCTCGGCTCTCGACTGGTTTCAAACAGGAGATTTTCTCTCTCCTCCATGAAGTCTGTCAGAGCCTCATTTATATCCCATGCGTGTAATCAATCCTAGCCAAGTGGCTTTCCCTTTTCGCGCGTTCGGATAGTTGGCTCCGTCGTCATTTCCATAACTTCCATTTAATACCTTCGCACGTGGCGCCCACGTGGGTGTGATGACTTGGCTTTTTACATATTCTTGCTAACGGTCATTTCCTCGAGCTTCGGGTCTCTTACCACCATCCATCCTGTGTCTTTACCTAGTGTGATAAAATTCCCCAAACCCAGATGTTTAAAAGAATCTTAGTTTACGATGTGTTTTACTTTTCGGTTATCTTTGCATGAAACTAACTTTTCGGGAAAAGCAAACGTCGCGGTGGTAAGATCTCCGGACCCCGGAGTAACTATTTTATTTTGATAAAAATATTATGATGGTCACTTTGCCTTGCAGGTTCCCAGAATTCATATATCAATCATGTCTGAAGCTTCCGGATCCTCTCCGCCCGAAAGTCTGGAACTTCCCTCAACAGCCACCAGGGCAGCAACAAAGTCCAAGATGGAGAGAGCCCTAGAGAAACTGCCCCTCACCATGAAGTTTGTTCAGAACAACATCATCACAGGCTCAAAGATTGAGTCCAAGGTTAAACTTATAACCGACACCAATGTCGGAACGTGGGCGGAGATGCAGGCCTTGGTAAAAGTGATGCACATCCAGCGACAAGCTGGAGATCAATTAGCGATCAATGTCGGAGGTTTCGAGGTCCTCCGGGCAGCTTGCTTCCCATGCTTCGTGTAGTCTTTGGAGCTTATCCTGACGCTAGTGGCCAACTATAACTCTTCCATCTGGGCCGTCATGCTTGCAGCCACAGAACCCACAGGATACCCCACTCCTCTGGTATCCCTCGACCTAGACACATTCTAGGCGGGATTGGGAATCCCACAATTCGACAGAGCCATAGTGGTCACTAGGACTGATGCCTTGAAGCAGTTTACACAACTGGAGGATGTTGCCCGGGTATAGATGAATACCCATTGGCTCAAGGCCCCGAAGAGGGACCCAAAGAGAATGAAGATAGAAATCCCCCGCTCTGAATTCAAGGAGAGCATCCAGATGGGGATAATAGCATTGGCCTGGGTATTTTGGCAGCCCTCCACCCAGGATTTTGCCAAATGAATGTACTATTTCCTCCTCGGCATCTCCACCAAGGGAGAATTCTTTGACTGGGCCGCAATAATTTCTAATCACGTCGACTCCCAGTTTCTTCAGCTGGACAGGAAGAAGAAGTTCTATGTGTCTTCTTATGTCTTCTATGCCCTAGCACAACAGAGGCCCCACTCCAATGGCCTACTTACAGATGGCATACTTGGGATTGGCCCGGGACAGAAGGCACCGTGGGATCATTTCCCATAGGTTCAATGGGAAGCCAGCTTCCCCAGTTTCTGCCAGGTAAACGATGTGTTCATTTACTACCATTTGCTTACCCCCACCTGGGATGCCGGATATCGCTTTTCCACTGAGGCGATGAAGCTAGTCAATAGTTATGGACACTACTATATTCAGTTCCAGCAGCATACATACATCAGGGTCGTCGGCTTCTCCGGGAAACCCTACTTGTTGCCCAGGCATTGCGGGGACAAGATCGTGTTGTTGGAATACTGCCGGCAAATGATGGATTTGCACACCTTCTTTGCCCTCAAGAAGGTCCCCAACGTCCCGTTCCCAATCACCTGTGGGAACTACACCTGCAGTCTGGCTGCCGCAAAGGAGGCAGACAATGAGCTAAAAAGTTATAACTTGCAGGAATTCTATCTAGCGCGGAAGAACTTTGATCCGCATGGGAAAATAGCAACGACACTGCCCCGGGCTTCCGAGCCCCATCATATATATATGGAGGACTTCTGGGTAGATTGCCAAGATGATGTGGAGGTATGAAGCCAGCACTATGTCAGGATGATGGCCGGAATGATGCAACTATTGAAACTCTGGAGGTTCCCGGAGAATTTCTCGGACACCGCCCCCACCATCGACCCCTAGTACAAGGCCAAGGGGATCGATAAAATGGCTCTGCCAGTGATGGATTGGGCCACCCAGGAGGGGCCCACGATTGAGGACTTCACTCGGGAGGTGGTCGAGCGAAGTCACGCCTATTTCAAGAGGGTGTACCCCAGGAGTATTCGTCAAGCTCCCCGACTGGCACCAAAATTAACACCACAATCGGGACCCAAATTGACCCTAGGGGCCGGGACTTCTTCGCAGGGACAGATAAGGGAAAAGGGATAGACATGACCCCTCCTGCGCAAGAAGTCCCTATACAGGAGCAAATCAAGCAATCTGTGGCAGCCTCCCAGCAAATGAGGGAACAGTTAATAATGAGGTTGACCACTCCCCCACTCATGGCCGAACCAATTCGTCCCCCTTCCTCCCCGTCGCTGGCAGCCCTAATGGTGAAGGCAACGGGGGTGGATCCCATGGAGGCGGTGGCAATAGTCGATGCGGGGCCACCTTTGATTACCCAGAGGAAGAGGAAGCACATCAGACAGGCCAAAGCAGAGCTGGTACCAGTACCGGAGACATCCCTCCCCTGAGAAATAGAGATCCTTTCTTCTAGTTCCCCAGAACCGGAGAAAGAAGCAGAACCCACAGAGGTCCCAGCTAGTCCCCCTCCAGAAGAGGAGTTTGATGTATTTGCAACCGATGAGTTCATAAATTTACAAGGGGACAATACACAAGCAGGGACAGAAGTCCTGGAGAAAGAACAAGAGGCTGCAGACCCAGGAGACTTGGAACAGGAACCTGCACAAGAACAAGAGCAGGAGACAGAAGAAAAAGAGCTAGAACTGGAGATTATCTCCAGGGCTCAAGAGATGCAAGGTCCAGGAGTGGACCAACTAAAGCAAGGTGAACAAATGGCATCCGCTGGGGGAATTAGACCTTTGGGAATAACCGTAACCCCAGCCGCCACGATCCAATGGCCACTCCCGGGAGCAACCTTCGGGCAGGTGATCACAGCGGCCCAAACTCTAAATCTTGGCTCGATACCTCCCATGCTGCCAACGGAGGAAGAAGCCCTGGCAGAAGAAGAACAAGAAGAAGAAGAGCAGCTTGAAGAGGAAATCCCCGAGGAAGCCTACTAGAGTCCAGATAAAGGAATGAGTACAGAGGACAAGGCTAAGGAGATGGAGGTTGAAAAAGAAAATATTGTTGCAGAAGAAGTCAGGGCAGGGAGAGGAACGGATGAGGTCCACGTCGTTGAGGAGAAATAGCCACTGGATACTAGGAAAGAATCAGGAGAACAAACTCTAGCAAGAAGGCCACCTCTCGCACCTCAGTGGCTGGTTGAGAGCAAGAAGAGAAAAGCTCAGTCCGCTCTGGTGATTCCTCTCTCCCTTGCTGAAATGATGGCCCAAGTTCAGGCCCCGCCAAAATCAAAAAAGGCCCAGACAGTTCAGACTCTTCGGACTGGGTCGAGTGGAGAAACAGTTTCCATTGTGGCAACACCTCCCCCAGACGCCAATGAAGCAACCGCGGATCCCGCAGACTACAATGTTGCAGAGGTATCCCTAGGCAAAAGGGGAAAGCAGGGTGAGGTAAACCTGCTAGAGAAGGCAACAAGGGCAGTAGAGGCCCAGTATGAGAAAGAGGCCTAGAGGCTCAAGGTTGAGAAGGAAAAGAATGCAAACCTTATGGGGTTGCTTACTGAGCTGGCCAGACCCATCAATGCCGCTCCTCCAGAGACCTCCACATTGGAAGAATTACCGCAGAGTGACATAGACTCCCTGCAAGTAATGAAAAAGAAAGCCCAAGCAATGGACAAGTGGGTCGCACTGCAGATAGGAAACACCCGACGTTTCCTGGTGTCCACTCTCCCAGATTTATACACGGCCCGGCAAGTTATTCATCAAGCGGAAGCGCTTATTGAGCAGTGGGAGAGTGACGCCGAAAATTACCAAGCATGGAAGGTGGAGCTCGAAGAGCTCCTCACCTTGGGAGAAGATATAATTTATGAATCTGGAATTATGGGTGAGGAATCATTTGATTTTGTGAGAACTCAGCTCTCCAGACTTGACCTCACATTGGAGGTAACCAAGCAACTGGTGGAGTCCTTGCAAGAAAAGGTAAATACTATAAAATATTCTTCTAATTTATACAAGTCTTTCGTGATAAAGGCTTTCGGGGCTGATCCCCTTAGTACAGATACATATACCCTCAAAGATTCAGTTTTGGGGAGTTTTGATGAAATAATGAAATTCCGGTATCAAGCCCCAGAGGGGATAGATGGGGCCCAGATGGCGAAACTAACCAGCATGATACTTAAGGGTCATGACGCTGCAAGGAGGGCAGATGAGTTTAAAGAAAATATTCTGGACCTGGGGGAACAAGTTGAAGTGGCCAGGCACAGAAGGGCCAGCCTAAAAGAGATAGATGAGGATGGCATTTCTCGCCTCCTCTAGGCCTTCAACAATAATAAGCAACCTTGAGCTTTCTCCAGGGGCCGGGGAGAACTCAAGTGTTGAATATTCTTTATTCTTTGAGGACGTAAGTTCCCAGATCCTGGAGTCCCAGATCCAAAAAAATTTGTATTCTTTAAAGTGATCCATGTCCCGGTCCCCGAGGCCGACCGGTCACTTTCAGAAGCGGTTAATAAAGGCTGTCAGAAGGTAGTTGGCCACATCAAGGGGCGTCAGCTCGGCAGTTGGTTTTCTGACAAGGTGGTCTTCTTGAGGTGCCACTCAGAGGTACATCTGGCACATTGGAGACAGGGCGCTGCATTTCCCATTTATGAGGCATGTAGCCTCGGTCCCCAGAGGACCTACTTCCTCCTTTCTCCTTTTCGGCTCTCTTCTCGAGACCGATTCTTCCGATGTTTATTCTTATTTTATTCTTCTGACATGACAGACCTATTCTGTCTCTAGGTCTTTTGTAGGGTGGCACAGGTAGTACCAGCCCCCAGGTATTGTATTTTATTAAGGCATGATGTAAATAGGGTTAGGGTTAGAAAAGAGTTGTATAAATAGGCATATCGACCCATTTCCAAGGGGCGGCGAAATTGATGATTTTGTTGTCCATAGCAATAGCAAAGTAATTTCTCATTTTAGTTGCAGAGCTCAATGCTCCATTGTTCTGTTCTCAATAGTTAGATGCTCCCCTGGGGCCGCCATTATATCATGCACCAGTGCTTGCTGGAAGGAACATTAATAAAGAAGGAAGAATTCTTGGCAATGATGTTGTTGGCATTCCTGCTTCTGAGTTAATGGTATTTCATGTTTTAATGTTCTTCACGTCTTTTACTCTGGTATGTTAAAATAGATTAACGAACTCTTTACCTTCGCTACTGATAAAATGCTAGCTGATGGTTATGTGTTTCTTCGGTATTTAGTGTAGTTTATCAGAGTATTATCGATGTTCCTGACATTTCAGCATGACTGTAGCTAGATGAAATACTTCTAACCCTGCAGGATCTTTTTCACTTTATTTGCTAAGTATAAAACGCTCGGGAAAACCTTACTTTGATCGAATATCTGGAAAGAATGAGTTGAAGAAACCAGCTATCCCCCTCGAAAATAGTCACCTCTCCCAACTGAGCCCCGCACTGTTGTGACCCGACACCCAGGTGCTTGACGGCCCGGAGGATTTATTTCCCCCGGAAAACCTTTGCAGGCGGAGTTGGCCGATTTCCCCGGAACCCGGTAACAACTTATGACTGTTGGCAAACCCGGTCAGCAAACCCCCGTCAACACACACTTAGGTCTTTCTATCTTCAATTTTTCCCCCTTAGGAGAAGGTGAGACAAAGGAGTTTTGAGAAGTGGAATCCTTCTTAGAATCTATGGTTGATGACTTCTATTTATTTTCCTGCTTCCCTGAAGATGGGTGAGCTACCAATGCATGGTTCTGTGATCCTGTGAGAGAATCAAGTTGAAATAGCTTTTCCTGATCATGAGTCAAATGATCACATAATGTATCAAATTTAGGCATGGTATGTCGCAGAGCTAAAGCATCTATGGTGGAATGGAAGGTAGAAGAAAAAAATTGAAAGCGACCGTGAAGCTTAGAATGAATCAAGTATATGCACTTTGTATCTATCTTATTCTTGCCACAAACATATAAGATATATCTGATAGATTTGAATTTCATCAAGAAATCCCGGATATAAGGAAATGAGTCAGGACCCAAAGAAGTTAATTTTGCCTCAATCTGTAGTGCCCTAAACTCATTGACTGTGCCAAAGTGAGTCTGAAACTTCTCCCACATAGCAAGAGGAGTATCACAATCATCAAGATGAAAGAGCAACATGTCTGAAACATGCAACAAAATTGCACCCATAGCCTCATCCATCTTGTTCCTGTGGTGCATGACTTCATAAGGACAAGTCAAAACTTGCTGAATGGAATCCAAACATGACCATAGCCCACATGACTGGAGAAGACTATTCCTACAGTATTTCCATAAATGGAAATTATGAGGAGTGAGAAGCTCATCTCTTATTGAATCTTCCATTGGATTAGAAGGAGAGACATGTAATAAAAACTTCAAAAAGAATGGTTAAATACCTGATCAAATTCTTCTAAAATAAGTCTCAGATCTGAAGAGATCTCGTCAAGAGATTTTTTATGCCTATTCATGAGCAGAAAATGGAGTCTGTATGCTCATTCTAGAGGCCTGGAAGCGCTGAAAAGAAGGGTTCTCTTTGATTGGAAAAAAGATACTAAAACATAAATATATTGATATGAAACCCCTGCCAAAATCTTGTCTTGGAAACAACTTTCCAACGCTACCTCGTTTGAAAAAAATGGCCTCCATTTGCTCAAGTTATGAGAAAAACACCTAAGACTGCTCCAAAACAAGAAAAGAACCAAGAAACCCAAATTTCCATGCAAATTTTTAAAAAATTTTAAATTATTTTTTTCAAAAAAAATGGTGGCATGAATTTTGAGGCAGCACAAAAATCAAGGCGGTGTGAAAACTTAGGCATTTGTTTTTATCTCAAACAACGTGCCAAGGTCATGCATGCAAAAAGAGGACCCAGATTTCAACTATGTCCAAATTGGACACGCCTTTTATGAAAATAGGGGTTTTATGGCATTCCAAAAGTAACTCGATGTTAGTTTTTTCTCAAAGTGCTCCAAAAAATAAATCCTCCCAAAATCCACTAAAAATCTGAGAGAAAAAACTTGAAACCCTCAAAGCTCCAAAAATTTCAAAAACTCAAGAACAGGCTGCAACAGCAAGGCTCTGATACCATGTTAGAATTCATAGAATTCAACCACCAAGATGCACTGCATGCAAAATAACCTGTTACAAAAGCAAAGCTTGGAGACAAGAATGTTCTGAAAGTCAAAATGTTCATTCAGAGAGGCAATAATAAAATACAAAGAGATCAATCCTTATAAAGGAGATCGAACACCAGGAAGGTGGAGAAACCTAGGTTGCATGAATAATTAATAAATAATTAATTATTGTATGTCTAAAGTATAGCTTGAGTGAACGAGAGATAAAAATGTGACTTAAATAATTAAATCAATAATGATTTAATTAATAAGTGAAGATAGAAATACCTTTTTACTCTAACACAAAGCACAACATCATGCAACCAACAACTTCAAAGTTATGAAATGAAAATAATGGAGATGAATCACTTTCCTTGTTGCATATATTGCCATTGATCCACAAAGAATAGCTCAACACAAATAGAAAAATCTCCAAAAATCCATGGCATCTTTCTCATTCGAAGTGCAGCTATGGAGTGCATAAAGCCTGAGTTCTTCTTGGAGTAAAAATAGCATAAAAGCTAAAAGGTTGATTGGGATATGATTTCATAACATATGGTAAAGTGGGCATGTTTTTAAAAGAATATGATTTCATAATCATAATGATTAGAGGTGCGGTAGGTTATAAATGTTATTAATATTATTCCATAGCATATGGTAAAAGTTTTTTTAAAATTTTCCTAAAGAAAGGGAGTTAAAAGGTAAATGAAGACTTTCATTTTAAAAAATTGAAAACATATTCAAGAAAGTCATTTTAATAAAGGCAAGATTAGAAATGTAAACATATACCCCTAAGTCCTAGGTGTTATTATTGTAATTTGATAGTGTGATTCCTATCAATCTTTTTATTGGGGGTCATTGAACTTAATAAAAATGGGATGTTTCAAATGTAAAATCATGCATCTTTATTATTGTAAAATATTTAACAAGTGATATTTTATAAATCATCTTGTTCAAATATTGCCTACCAATGCATGATTAGGGAGAAGTAGGTTTGATTTTGAGAAAGAAGGAGGCTTTTAAAAGCATTATTTCTAAAAAATTTCCCATGTCACCACCTTTAGGGGGAGGTTAGGTCACCTAAATTTGACCAACATATCCCATGGACCTAAAATGCAGATTTTGTCAGAATTTCTTTCTCCTTTCAGTTCCAAATTTGGTGGAGACAGTAATGGGATTCCAAATTTCTTAGAGATGCAGTTTCCTACCCTCATCTATTTATACCTCTCACATTTTGTGATAGAGGCAGTTTTTGCATCCTATCTCACTCTGAGATATGTATGTTTGTAGCTCTTAGAGAAGCAGATTGTGTCTTGGCTCCTTTTGGTTGAATGCAGGACAATAATCCTTCTTTTCCTATTGATTTTTCTGAGTCATTTGATGAGTTTTGGGTCAATGTTATTATGATTAATATTGATCCTTTACTTGATGTATTGTTCATTTAAATGTTCAAAAACACATTTTTTTGCCTAAAGTCCTAATTTGTGTGCATTTACAAGTAGTTTAGGTTGTGGGACTCATTTCCCTTCCTATCTACAATCAACACCTTATTATTCCTAAGGAAAGTATTATAAGTAGGGTAAAGTTGTGAAATCTAAGTTATGCTTTAATGCACATTGTGAGTTGTTTGCAATTTGTGGATCTTTTTAGTTTGGTGAATCACCCCAGTTTCATTTCCAGTTTTAAGTTAATGCTCTTCTCTCCCCTCTTTCCCTTCTAAGTTCAGTTTTAGTTTTCAGTTGATTCAAGGGAAGCTGACCCTTATCCCAAAGGTCTACTTTCATCATAGGTTACCCACAGCCTGAAAGTAGTCCCATGTTTCATAGGATAGCTAGGTTTCATACTTAGCCTTGCAGGTGCAATCCTTAGTGACAACTGCTATTTTTGATATCTTTAAAGGAAAGAATTAATATGTTGAGATAATTAACCGCGAGAGTTTATACTTTGTTGCAAATTTGATAATATTTATCCATAATAAGGAAATAAGTTATATGTAAGGCATATTCTCTTTGAATTCTATGTTGAGTAATTAATGAACTGTGCTATCAGATTGTGTACGGTGAATTCTTCAAGCTGTTGGGAGCAAGCTCAAACATAAAATGTTAGTGGGTTAGCACATATAATCTATTCAAAATCATATGAAAGAGCAAGAAAGCAAAAAGAACTCAACATAACATCAGATTGAACTAACATAAGTGAGCACCCTATTTAACTTGTTTGATTTGTTTTTTTTTATGGAATGTAGGTGTGCTCTCTCAAACACACTAAATATAATGGATCCCCAAATGGAATGCAAGCATGGAAACAAATGAAGCAATTCAAGAGCTAGTATAAGGAACTAGTCTCAAATCCTTCAAATGA
>MU225568.1:3651222-3667524 GCA_018584345.1 Thuja plicata
TATATATATATATATATATATATATTGTAGACACCCGAAAATGGACAGGCTTGTGACTTTATATTAAAAACACTAATTTTTATCTATTAATTAATGATTTTTTAATCATTAATTAATCATCTATTTTCCTCTAAATTCATTCCCCAAATCATCTAATCAAATTCTCAAAATTGATTAAATAATTAATTTTATTTAATCAATTAACCTTAATTGATTAATTACCATTAATTAATTAATTAAATTCAAATTTCTATAGTTTAAATTCAAATATTTAAACTTACTAATTAAATTCTTCCAATTAAATTAATTTAATTTCATTCAATAAAGCAATTCTAAATAAAAAGGAATTCAATTATCTCACATGTTGAAACTTTAATTAAATAAATGAATTAAATATTCATTTATCTTCAAAGAGATAACTGGAATCAGATCACATGGGTTACTCCACCCATCTCTCCAATCCACATGGGTAACTTCACCCACCTCTCCAGTCCACATGGGTAACTTCACCCACCTCTTCAGTTCAAAAAGGTAACTCACATTTATCTCTTCAGTCAACCAAACTCTATCTCCTCTTTCTCAGTTAAAGAGGTGGAGTTTACTAATGGCTTCTCCAGTTCCCTTTGATCTCAATCGTTCATCTCCCTATCTCTGGGATTGATCTCAATCATTCATTTCATCCCCAATTCCTATATAATAAACCCTTCATAACCATTTGAAGGATCCATGATTTCAAGCTCTCGTGTGCCATTACTATGTCAGTTTGGTTCTAGCATTCAAGCCATCTTGCGATCACACACCCATTTCAATTAGAAAATTCTCGACGCTTCTCAAGTCATAGACATTGTCTACACCAATACTAAGCATCAAAGACAATGTTTTGGAAGGAGTAGAGAGAGACAATAGAAGCTTCAAGCACTTTGCGGTTTGCATTCATTTGTTTTCCTTTCATTGCTTGTACATTTTATTGGTTACATTTCAAGTTATTCTTTTTAGTAGTTCTTGTGTACTTGATTTCTATCATTGCAAACTGTTACTACTAACCCTCACCTTTGGAAAGCTTGGGAACCATGAATCATGAAAGAGGAGGCGTAAATTTTGGTGAACCCGACGTGAACTTACAGCCCGTGTGAAATTTGGTCATATCTTTCAAACCGCATGGAATTATTTTACGAAATTTGTTTTGCAGGTTGATGCTGATCTAAAGAGGCCCCAAACAAAAATTCAGATTTTTCTGAGTTTTTTTATTTTTATTTTTATTTTTTCTATGATATTTCATAATAATCATTTATGGGCAGAAATCAAAGTTTCTTTTCAAGAAAATTACATTTTTGGAAAGGTATTGAAATTATAGAGGGGGTTTATTCTCTATGATTTTAATTTCTATGAAATTATTTTGCAAAAATAACAGATCTTTTCAAACTGGTCTTTTATGATAAAATGGGTCCTTAGGGCACAAATTAAGGAATCATGATCTAAATTTTTTTTTTCAAGTATTATTTGATGTAAGAAAGCTACAGTCCAAAATTTAGATTTTTCTAAATTTTTTATGATTTTTTATAATTTTTTTATGATATTTCATAAAAAATTAATTTTGGACACAAATCAGCATTTCTTATCAAGAAAATTACATTTTTGGAAAGGTATTGAAATTATAGAGGGGTTTTATTCTCTGTGATTTTAATTTATGTGAA
The DNA here is from genome assembly GCA_018584345.1 of Thuja plicata. Taxonomy (NCBI): domain Eukaryota; kingdom Viridiplantae; phylum Streptophyta; class Pinopsida; order Cupressales; family Cupressaceae; genus Thuja; species Thuja plicata. The sequence goes on from MU225568.1 coordinate 3,652,917, forward strand.
ATTATTTTACAAAAATAATAGATCTTTTCAAACTGGTCTTTTATGATAGAATGGGTCCCTAGGGCACAAATTAAGGAATTACAATCTAAATATTTTTTTGCGGGTATTATTTGATGTAAGAAAACTACAGTCCAAAATTAAGATTTTTCTAAATTTTTTATGATTTTTTATAATTTTTTAATGATATTTCATAAAAATTTAATTTTGGACATAAATAAGCATTTCTTATCAAAAAAGTTATATTTTTGGAAAGGTCTTGAAATTCTACAGGGACTTAATTCTCTATTATTTTATTTTTTCTAAGAAATATTTTCAAAAAAAAGAAAGATCTTTGAAAAAGTTTTCTTTTTGTGTGTTCTTTCTTGATTTCTTGGTAGGATTGAGAAAATGACTAATGGCCAAGAGGATAATCAGACGCATACCATGTGCTAGAGAATTAAGAACAGCCAGAAGGAGAACCATCAACTATTGATCACAACAAAGGGCTATTCTCACAATCATAGCTGAAGATCAAAGTGAAGCATACACGAGGTACATTGATTCAATTAAGAGATTCGCAGGAAAGTATAAAGTCACCATTAATTTTAGCAATCTCAATAATCCCAGAGTTTTCAAATATTCTGATGTCTTGAATTGAAAAGCTTTTATTTTTTTGAGATACTAAACACTTTCTTTCGACAGGTTCGAATCGAGGAGGCAAGATAACAATACAACATAAAATTCATTCACTTGTCAATTTGGGTTTAAAAAGAACAGTATTTGTCACACATCTCACATCTCACATTTCAAAATTGGGCTTAAAATTGACGTGGGGACTAAAATTGAACAAGACAAAGAATTTCTCGATTTGGTGCATTAAAATTGAACAAGCAAACAACACCTACTTTTGGGCTTAAAACTGAACACTTGTGCTTGTGTGGTGGTGTAGCTTAGTTCACATTTCAAATTTTTGGAGCTTAATCAATTTACCTTGTGTCTTGAGTTTTGGGTGCACTTGCAGAATCTATTAGATTAAAAAACTTTATACTTTTTAGAAAGGCCTGTCTGGGGAATGCGCTTCTTCCTCGGAGAACGACCTTAAACTAGTAATCCTTCTGATCGGTATATAAACAAGGTGCAAACTAAAATTCTGTCTTATCTAGCCAAGCTCGGGCGAGGTGTGTTGATGATAGTCTGGATTGGGTGAATATCCCTAAGGAGCCAGCATGGTCAACTAGGCTCTTAAGTGAGACACACGTACAAACTGATTAGATAGACTCCACAGACCCTTACTACAACCTTGTTAATTAGAGGCCAACCTGATTTACCTCCGAACAGGTACCTTATTATAGTGCAAGGAGTTGCAGAATTCCCCCCCAAGATTCCCAACATATGTGTCCCACAGTATTTGTGTAGTGAAAGAGATCTTCACTCCACGACAACAATACCTAGAAATGGCAAAAACACGGGCACCTATGTCATGGACCTTTGTGTCCTAGTAGTGTGACAATGGTTGTGTGAGCTAACAGACATTCAATCATTGGGTTTATAACATTGTATTCTGAAGCCATTGACCTAGATTAATCTGATTGTTCATTGTTGAGACCTCGTGATAACCTTACAACTTGAAAAAGTTGTAGAACATACACATTATTAGTCTTCATTCTTCAAAACACAGTGTCTGTTGTGCTTGTTCTTTGATCAGTTTCTGAAAAATGTAAAACAAACATCCAACTGTCAAAATAAGTCAAACGTGTTAAATTCTAGGGTTGTCAACATCAACTATCTTTCAAATCAGAAGCATTGTTCCAAAATATCAAAATTGTCAGACAGTGACACTTATCCTCTAGTCTTTTTGAGACTGTTCCCCTTTTACCGCAATTGCCTGCATTTTGCCACAATTGACGAAAGTCTGCCATAGTTAACTTGTTTATTGCCGCAATAGACCAATTTATTACCGCAATCGGTGATAAAGTACCACAATCAACCATTCACTTTACCGCAATCGATGGAGTTGTGCCGCAATTGACCAGAGATACTTTATTCCTATTTTAACCTAAAATACTTAAAAGAACTCTTCATTTTGTGTCCAAGACCAGTGTCTATCCCAAAAAGACGTGAAGAACATTGTGTGAATCTCTAAACATTAAAGATAATTCCTTCTCTGAAAAGCATGATTATTGTCTAAAACATTGTTAGTTCGAAAGCTCAGACTCAAAATATCTTGATCTCATCATATCAAACATCATCATTATCTCTATCAAGTGACTTTTTCCCAGGCAAAGGTCAAAAAATCTTATCTTTTACAACATCACCACTTTGAAATCAAGATATATCAACATCTGACCCTAGAATTACCCTTGTCCAAAACATAACTCGGACTTCCTTTAGAAAGTTTATCCTTTTTTTGTTTGCTTTATATCACTTGTTTTAGTTAGAAAATCTAGACCACACTGTGTCTCAAACATCTCATGGAGGGCCTTACACAAGGTCTAAGGCTAGAACTACAACCTAATGAGTCATATATCAACAGATTCCCCACTTGGGAAACAAAGCAAGAGAACGATCCTTTCACAAATACCAATTCTGCTATACTCTTTGAACAACCCCGTGGGTCAGATTTTTTCCAAAATTTCACAAAAGTGGAGATTAAAGATGTGGAGCAAGATGCTTATTCCACACAAGTAGTTGACATTTTTGTAGAGAGGAATCCTCAATGTTACTTATCCATGCTGATAAAGAAGGGAGTCAAACTCCCCGCTGAATTTAGTGTATCGACCATATGGCCCGAAAACCCTCTCGCAGGTCAAAACACTACTCAGTCCTCTCATATACTACCATATACTACTTGTTGTGTCTCAAATCTTCCCACCATTGGTAACACCCACATTGGCACATACGATACCCAATCAAACCAATTGCACAAACCAAGCAAGCACATCTTCCACTCAAAGCATGACAGGCTCACAACTAAGTGCACCCATGGTCACTAGTATGCCTCCACCTTCGGTCTCATGGCCTGAACAATCAAGCTCTCATGCTATGCCTTCCATCCCACCAAATACCTACTATTCTAAAACTATGTCACTACTGCAGTCAATTCCTACTAGTCTTGGGATCAACACCTCATTCCCGTAGGGATTCGTCTCTACAGGTATGACTTACAATCAATGCCCCCCCAAGGCTACACCTTTTCCCATTCCAAAAACAATCCAACCTCGGCAACAACAACCCCAGCTTCTGTTGCCACAATTCCAACCCCAGCAATAACAACCCCAGCTTCAATTGCCACAATTCCAACCCCAGCTTCAGTTGCCTCAAATCCAACCCCAACAACAGCAACCCCAACTTTAGTTTCCATAATTCCAACCCTAGAAACAACCCCACTTCAGTTGTCTCAAATCCAACCCCGACAATAGCAACCCCAGCTTCAGTTACCATAATTCCAACCCCAGCCTCAGCAGCAGCAATATCAACTGCAATAGTATCAACCACAGTTTCAACAACAACATTCCCAATCCCAACAACAAATGCAACAAAACCCACCATGGGATACTCATGTGCCCCCATTTCAAAATCATGTGGTGGGAAATCAATATCAAGTCCCCAGGATGAAATCCTATGTTCCTACTCAAGGGACGCAGAGGCGCAACCTCATACCTGCTACAACATAGAGGAACATCATCACACATCAGCCTCAATATCAAACGGATATGTTGATGCAATAAATGCAAACCCTTCAAACCCAAATGATGGATATGCAAAATCAAGGGCAAACTAAATCCTACACCACAGAGTGCCCCCATTTCAAAATCATGTGGTGGGAAATCAATATCAAGTCCCCAGGATGAAATCCTATGTTCCTACTCAAGGGACGTAGAGGCGCAGCCTCATACCTGCTACAACACAGAGGAACATCATCACACATCAGCCTCAGTATCAAACGGATATGTTGATGCAATAAATGAAAACCCTTCAAACCCAAATGATGGATATGCAAAATTAGGGGCAAACTAAATCCTATATCAACATCTGGCCCTAGAATTACCCTTGTCCAAAACATAACTCGAACTTCCTTAGAAAGTTTATCCTTTTTTTGTTTGCTTTATATCACTTGTTTTAGTTACAAAATCTAGACCACACTATGTCTCAAACACCTCATGGAGGGCCTTACACAAGGTCTAAGGCTAGAACTACAACCTAATGAGTCATATATCAATAGATTCCCCGCTTGGGAAACAAAGCAAGAGAACAATCCTTTCGCAAATACCAGTTCTGCTATACTCTTTGAACAACCCCGTGGGTCGGCTTTTTTCCAAAATGTCACAAAAGTGGAGATTGAAGATGTGGAGCAAGATGCTTATTCCATACAAGTAGTTGACATTGTTGTAGAGAGGAATCCTGAATGTTACTTATCCATGCTGATAAAGAAGGGAGTCAAAATCCCCGCTGAATTCAGTGTATCGACCATATGGCCCGAAAACCCTCTCGCAGGTCAAAACACTACTCAGTCCTCTCATATACTACTTGTTGTGTCTCAAATCTTCCCACCATTGGTAACACCCACATTGGCACAGACGATACCCAATCAAACCAATTGCACAAACTAAGCAAGCACATCTTCCACTCAAAGCATGATAGGCTCACAACTAAGTGCACCCATGGTCACTAGTATGCCTTCACCTTCGGTCTCATGGCCTGAAAAATCAAGCTCTCATGTTATGCCTTCCATCCCACCAAATACCAACTGTTCTGAAACTATGTCGCTACTGTAGTCAATTCCTACTAGTCTTGGGATCAACACCTCATTCCCACAGGGATTCGTCTCTGCAGGTATGACTTACAATCAATGCCCACCCAAGGCTACACCTTTTCCCATTCCAAAAACAATCCAACCTCAGCAACAACAACCCCTGCTTCTGTTGCCACAATTCCAACCCCAACAACAACAACCCCAGCTTCAGTTGCCACAATTCCAACCCCAGCCACATCAACCCCAGCTTCAGTTGCCACAATTCCAACCCCAGCAAAAACAACCCCATCTTCAGTTGCCTCAAATCCAACAGCAACCCCAGCTTTAGTTTCCATAATTCCAACCCTAGAAACAACAACCCCAGCTTCAGTTGCCTCAAATCAAACCCTAGCAATAGCAACCCCAGCTTTAGTTGCCATAATTCCAACCCCAGCCTCAGCAGCAACAATATCAACCCTAGCAATATCAACCACAGTTTCAACAACAACAACATTCCCAATCCCAACAACAAACGCAACAAAACCCACCATGGGATACTCATGTGCCCCCATTTCAAAATCATGCCGTGGGAAATCAATATCAAGTCCCTAGGATGAAATCCCATGTTCCTACTCAAGGGACGCAGAGGCGCAGCCTCATACCTACTACAACACAGAGGAACATCATCACACATCAGCCTCAGTATCAAACAGATATGTTGATGCAATAAATGCAAACCCTTCAAACCCAAATGATGGATATGCAAAATTAGGGGCAAACTAAATCCTACACCATAGAGGATTTATACCCATACCCCTTTGACCATTCTCTTCACATGTCTCCATTCCCAACTCACTTCTCGGTACCGAAATTTGACAAATATAGGGGCAGTACCAACCCTATTGAACATATCTGAGAGTTTTTTGCTAGTTGTGTCAAAGTCGCACATGATGAGACATATTTAATGCGACTGTTCCCACAAAGCTTGGTCAGACCAGCAATGGAATGGTTCTCGCATTTACCCCATGACATTCAGTCTTAGGGTGAACTAGCTGAAAAGGTCATCGCTCACTTCTATCATAACATCGAGCGCAAGGTCAGTATCAAGGACCTATGCGATATCAAATAGAAGGATGGAGAGTCTTTTGAGAAGTTCCTAAAGAGATGGAGGAATACTGCAAACTGCATAACATATGATGTGCCTAAACAAGACCTAATAGTCATGTTTTTTGACAATCTGATTCCAGACATGTCATTCACCACAGAATTGTAGTTAGCTCCAAACTTCACATAACTCATCGAATGAGGGGTTCATTGTGAGCAGAACTTAGTCAAATGAGGAATCCTTGCAGATCCGACCCAAAAAGATACAATCAAAAATGCAACGGACAAAGCTAAGTGGTGGAACAAAAACAAAAATGTCACCAACGATGGTATCATTGATGTGAAGACAGTCAACTACGCACAACCCAAGGTGTCACTGCAAGGTGCACCTATGGCCAACCAACAACCCACAGGGCCCACTCAACAAGCATACACTCAAAACCAACCTCCCCCTGTCCAAGCGACCGCTGTGTCAAACAGTCAACAATAGACTCAACGCAAACCACAGTTTCAATTACAACAACAAGATTTCACACCATTAGGAGAGCTGATAGAATCAGCTTTACACAAGTTGATACAATCCAACACTATCACTCTCCCGAAAATCAGGGAATTTGAACAAGATGACAACAAACCAAGGTGGTATAATGACAAAGACTTTTGCGAGTTTCATTAGGTGAAAGGACATAAAATTTCCAACTATTACCGATTGAAACACGCTATCCAAGATCTGATTGACACAGGGGTCATCGATGTAACAAATACCCAAGCCAAAGGAACAACTGATCACACTATCTTCAATGATACATTTCATGACCACAATAAGGGAAAAGCCTCCGGGTCTGGTGGATCATCCAAATAGGTCAACTATACATATGCCAACAGTGATAATGTTATCAATTGCCTTAATCCTTCATATAGCCACGTGGCTACGATCACTATCAAAGACCAAGGTAACAACTGTGTTGTAACCATGCATCGTACCAGAGTTGTCTTGCAAGGGGTACCATCCTCATCTACTATATTTTCCAATCCTAAGGCAACCTTAGATCCATAGCCAAGCTTAGCGGATCAACTAAAGTGCACACCTGCCCAGATCTCCATGTTTGACCTATTGCGCATATCCCCGCAGCATAAATTGGCACTTGACCAAGCCCTTTAGAATGCAGCTGTCCCAAGGGACATAACACCCGACTTCCAAATGATGGTTAACCATATAGCTGCTAACAAACATGCGACATTCACATACTGTGATGTGCCGCCGCATAAACCCCTACATAACGATCATTTGCACTTGCTTATCCAAGTCCACAAAAGCACTATCTGTAGAGTCCTTGTTGATGGTGGGGCTAGGTTAAACATCTGTACTCTAAATTTAATCAAGAAACTAGGCTATTCTGAATCAAGCATTAATGTCACAAGGAGGATAAATATCAAAGCTTATGATGAAGAGGAAATATCCTCTAAAGGTATTATCATTCTACCTGTCTGTATTGGTCCAGTTGTCAAAAAACTCCCTTTCAGATCCTAGACCTTGGGTTGGGATACAACATGTTACTAGAGAGACGATGGATACATGAAATACAAGTCGTACCCTCAACATACCATCAATGCATCAAGTTCCCACACCAAGGAGAAGAAATCATCATAGAGGGAGATCCCAATCCTTTCCAATACTGTAATGTGGTCCAAATCAACACTGACAACTAGGTACCCTTAAACCAAGATGCAAGCATCCCATCCTCTTTAGAAGCAAATCCTAAGGATGTCACATGGAAAGCGGGGAAAATATCTAGTACTGACAAGGGTTGTGGTGAATACAAGTATGAAGAGGCTTTCACTATCACGAACATGCCTCAAAGCCCAAAAACTTATGGCATGCCGCAATTGGTTATAATAACATAAGCTCCAGTGCCTATTCTATTCAGATGCCCGCCCACAACTTTTATCAGATGGGGGGACATTACAGAAGAGAAACCATTTGAACAAGTTATCAGTACATGGTTGTACCCACAAGAGACATTTCGACAACCCCTACCCTTATCAAACTATGGAATGGTTATACAATGTTACAAAGATTCGGGTGTGATGGCACAACAGGTCTGGGGGCAAGACAACGAGGCTTAATGGAATTGTCTCTCTCGCCAACCCAGAGAAACACAAGAGGGTTAGGCTATGGGAAACAAAGAACCAATCCTATAATCTAAGACATCCCAGTTGATCAAGAACAAATAGCAAAGATGCACCGAGGGTATAACTCAGAACATGTCTTAATAAGCAACATACTAGCACAATTGTTTCACGCCGAAGAGGGAACCTCTCAAACCCGAATGAGCCTCAACATAGAAATCACCGATAACAAAGGAAGTGAGACATCTGACGAGCATTCTATTGAAACTAACTCCCACGAGTACGAGTGGAGATCCTTTCACGACTCTGAACCGTCAATCCCAGATTATTCCCCTCAGTTAGACACTATCATAAACCTGGAAGACTTATTTGACCAACTATCCATTAATGACCAACCTTGCAAAGATAAACATGTCATTCTCCAGTCTTCAAGTGATGCATCCACATCATAGTCTAGGTTTGTCGGAACCCTATCTAAAGTCCCTTTCAACCAAATAGAGTCAAACCAGCACGAGGGCCTATGTCTTGTACACCCATAACTAATAGAGTGGGATCAACAAGGACCGCCTAATATAGATGGTTTCAAGACTGATGAGGCCATTGCAGACTTCATGGGACTTAGAGAGGGAATGCCATCAGGAGATCATAAAGCAGGTTTCTCCATTGACCTCGACAGATCAATGTACTTTGGGGAGGAAGCCCTTCTTTCCAGTCATAAAAATAATTCAAAAAAGAAAAAAGAATCGTCAGTAAGTGAAAACCGAAAGGCACTTACTGACACAAAAAATGATAAAAATCTAAAACAAGACGTATCTTCTAGTGAAAACCTCACTGAGGTGCTAGAAGACGGAAAGAAGGAACTCCTCCCCTTGACATAGGAGAAATTGACATTACTAGCAGAAGAAATAGAGGAAGTCAATTTGGGAGATGACAAGAACTCAAAGAACATATACTTGGCGAAATCACTCACCCCAGAGGAGAGAGAATAGTTCATCAATTTCTTCAAGGAAAGGATGATCAATTTCACATGGTCCTACTCAGATATGCCAGGATTAGATCCAGAGCTTGTACTACACCATCTCTTGTTGCTACCAAATGCCAAACCTATCAAGTAGAAGCTAAGAAAGATGCATCCCCATGTTGCATTGCTAGTCAAGGCAGAATTGAAAAAGCTCCTGGATGCCAAGTTCATAAGACCAATACCATATGTAGACTGGATATCTAACTTGGTACCAGTTACAAAGCACAGTGGTCAGATATGGATTTGCATAGACTTCAGAGATCTCAACATAGCTTGTCCCAAGGATGACTTTCCTTTACCCAACATTGATATGATAGTAGATCTAACTGGTGGACATCAAATGCTATCACTCATGGATGGCTTTTCAGGGTATAATCAAATAAGGATCGCGCCAGAAGACCAACACAAAACAACTTTCACATGTCCTTGGGGCACATATTGTTGGAATGTCATGTCGTTTGGTCTAAAGAATGCTGGAGCAACGTATCAAAGGGCCATGACAACTATCTTTCATGATATCATCCACAAAACAATGGAAGACTGTGGACGAAATACTAGCCAAGTCAATGCTTCGCAAGGATCATCTACAAGTATTGGGATCAATATTTGACATAATGCAGGAATACAAAGTCCGTTTAAACCCAAAGAAATGTGCATTCGGTGTCACAACAGGGAAGCTACTGGGGTTCATAGTGTCACATAGAGGCATCAAAGTAGACCTAGAGAAAGTCAAAGCAATATTGGACATGCCTCCACCATTGAACCTGAGGAAACTAAGAGGGTTACAAGGAAGGCTCCAATCAATCAGGCGCTTCATAGCTCAGCTAGCAGACAAGTGCCACCCATTCCAACATCTACTACACAAAGACATCAAATTCATATGGACAAAGCAATGCGAACAAGCTTTCCAAATATTCAAGGACTACCTCCTTAAGTCTCTTATATTGGTTCCACCAGTCCATGGTAGACCATTGCTTCTATATATCTCAGCAACAAAATCAACATTAGGCATACTCTTGGCACAACATGATGACACAGGTAAAGAGAGAGCCATCTACTATCTAAGGAGAACATTGGCAAGATATGAGCTCAACTATACGCTAATTGAAAAATCATGCTTTGTAGTTGTATTAGCTTCACAGAAGCTGAGACATTATATGTTGAGTCACCAAACAAAGTTGATAGCACATATTGATCCTTTAAAGTACCTCTAAGCAAAGCAGCGCTCACTAGACAAATTGCAAAATGGGTAATGATCTTAAGTGAGTTTGACATTGAGTATGTAGACATAAAGGCCATCAAAGGGAAAGTGATCACGAACCAACTAGCAGAGGCACCTATTCAGGATCATCAGCCTATCATTTCTGACTTTCCTAATGAATCTATTATGATACTACAACCAACGATCGAGGTATGGCAACTATATTTTGATGGGTCATGCACGAATCATGGTGCAAGGGCAAGAATAGTGCTCGTCACTCCAGATAATGATACAATTCCAAAATATTTCAGACTCAGCTTCTCTTGCACAAACAACATAGCAGAATATGAAGCATTGGTCATTGGTTTAAAGAAAGCAATTTAATGGAGAATCAAGAACCTTAAGGTCTACAGAGATTTGCATTTGGTCATTAGCCAAGTCAATAATGATTATATGACAAAAGATGAGAAGCTAATACCATACAGAGCACATATGGAAAGATTGCACACCAAGTTCCAATACATCTTCTTTGAGCAAGTACCACGAGCTTAGAACAAAGTTGCAGACGCAATGGCTACCATAACATCACTGATCGATTTGCCAGGCAATGAAACACGATTCCAGTTTCAAGTAGAACAACTCTTGGTGCTATCACATCAAGCATCCATCATAGAATCAACATGCATCCTTGTTGGTCCTAAAACCCCATGGTACCAAGATGTATACAACTACCTCCAAAATAGTGTCTTACCTCCCAACTTGTCTAGAAACTAGAGAAAGTCCCTCATCCGCCAAGCCTCTAGGTATACCATCCTCTCAACTAATTTATATAGATGAAGTATAGACAGAATGCTACTACGATGTCTCACTTCCACAGAATCCCAGAGAGCTCTGTACGAGGTACATGAAGGAATTTGTGGAACCCACTAAGGTGGCAATAGCTTAGCTAAGAAGATCATCCACATGGGAAACTATTGGCTCACAATAGAGACAGATACACACAAACATGTACAAAGGTGTAGACAATGTCAGATTCATGGAAACCTCATCCATGCACCAACCCAAGAACTAAATCCTATCACATCACCATTGCCATTTTCTATGTGGGGATTTGACCTAGTGGGCAAAATTACACCTTCTTCAGCAAATGGACACAAATACATCATAGCAGCAACAAGGTATTTCACTAAGTGGGTGGAAGCAATTCCCCTCACTTACATTACCGAAAAGTAGATATCAATGTTCATACTTAACCACATCATATGTCGATACGTGATTCCTTAAACCATCCTGACAGATCACGGTACGCCTTTCCAAAACAAAGATGTTGAAGAACTATGTCAATAGTTCCATATCAAACAAGGGTTATCTTCCTTTTATTATCCTCAAGGGAATGGCCAAGCCGAAGCTACAAACAAAATAATCTTGAAAATCTTGAAGAAAACAGTGAACGAATCAAGACGAGACTGACATTTATAGCTTAGTCCCGCATTATGGGCATATAGAACTGGTGTGAGAACACCTACATGAGCCACTCCTTTCTCCCTAGTGTATGGATCAGAGGTGATATTACCCCTCGAAGTGGAAATCCCATCCCTAAGGATATCTTTGAAGAACCTGATTACAGACGAAGACTACAGAGTAGAAAGGCTTAGTGAACTGGAGTTACTAGATGAAAGAAGACAACATGCCTTCAACCACTTACAAGGCTATTAGAATCGCCTTAGAAGGAACTATCATAAGAAGGTGAGGTCATGAACATTTGAGGTAGGAGACCTTGTCTTTATGGAAAATCAAAAGAATCAAGCAAAGCGAGTCAAACTCACAAAGTTTGAGCCTAACTAGCTAGGACCATTTGTCACTTTCAGCTCTACTCAGAGTGGGGCATTCATACTGGCGACACCAAAAGGAGATCAACTCCCTAGATACATCAACAACATTCACCTCAAGAGGTTCTACCCTTGAGGTCTCTATGGTTAAGGCACCTATCTACATATCCAGAAAATACCCCCAAAAAAAATTAGAAAATACAAAATGTTACCTTGGTGAAAACCTGGTAAACAGGCGCCTTGGCGACAACAAAAAAATAAAAAAAGCAAAAAAAGTAAAGAGAAACAAAATTTCTCTCTCGGTGAAAACTTGGCAAACAAGCACTATTGAGTAGCTACCTTGGTGAAAACCTGGCAAACATGCGCCAAGTGTTCAAATCTAGCTTCACCATCAATGAAATCCAAAAGCTTGAGCACACTTCAAATGCAAGACTGACTACCCAAGTTATATCCAGAAGCACACTCCCCTCTGAGTACCAAGCACTTACCCATGGTTAATACTGGTCTACCAGACTAGGGGGTGATTCTAAAATATCCTGAAAAAATCCAAAAAATTGAAAACTCATCAAAAATCCTAAAAAGATCAAAAAATATTCTGAAAAATACAATCTTCATAAAAAACAATCAAATAATTGCAAAATCCCAAGCAATAAAGCCAACTCGGTTATCAAGAGAGAAAGAGGGCGATCACGCCCAGTCAATCAATGTCACAATCATGAGCTTTGTGAATCAACATTGGGCTCATCTGACATAGCTTTATTAATCTATCAAATCTATCAACAAGCAACTGGCGACCAAGCCAATCTATCAATTGTCACAATCATGAGCTTTGAGAACCAACATTGGGCCCATCTGACACGGCTTGATCAACTTCCAAACATGATCAAATCAATCAATCAAATCATATCAGTCGTCTTACATAGTGATATATACATTCAAACCAAACATGTCAGTCTTATATGAGTCATCTATTACTGAAACTAAACACACTCAAGCAATCAATCCAATCAAGCCTATCCAAAGAGTTAAGCCAATCAAGAGAGTCCAACTGCATTGAGGAACCATCCAAAAATGTTGATTAGGTCAGTCAGTCGGTCAGATGTCAGTCTATATTTCACAATTATGTTCTTACACTACTCTAGGATCCACCATGTGAGGAGAGTAGCTATAATAGATCATGACTTATTTTCTTTGATTGATGTATGTTGAATGTTCACTTTGATTTCAGGGCCATGATGATTTAGGATAAATGTGGTAGGCATTGTCACTTATATGGCAGCCAAGCAGTTCCATGATCTGACTTAACCCTGGGAAAGAATTGGACATTCCTTCTCTTTTATTTGCTTGTTTAGTTTATAGAATCAAGAGCTCGCGACGCTATTCAGATGGACTCTGAGTGCGTTGGAGTTCTATCTTGGTTTCTATGGTCTTTCCATTTTTGCAATCAAGAGCTCACGATGCTATCCAATGGACTCTAGGGGCGTAGGAGTTCTATCTTGTTTGCTTTGGTCTTTTTCTTTACAGAATCAAGAGCTCGCGGTGTATTAAGATAGACTCTGATGCGTTGGAGTTCTATCTTGGTTTCTATGGTCTTTTCTTTTATTTTGCAATCAAGAGCTCGCAATGCTATCTAGATGGACTCTAGGGGCATAGGAATTCTATCTTGTTTTCTTTGGCTTTTCTTTACAGAATCAAGAGCTTGCAGTATTATCCAGATAGACTCTAGGTGCATAGGAGTTCTATCTTGGTTTCCTTTTTTCAGTTAATTCAGAGGACAAAGCGGTATCCAGATGGTCAATATCTGGGTGCTTTTGGCTCTCTTTCTTTTCAAATAGGGAACATAGCTGAACTCAGATGGTCAATATTTGGGTGCACTAAGTTCTCTCTCTATTCAATCTCTCTACTCCTTTCGCTTATCAAGAGGTCGTGGCGGTATCCAGATGGTATGTGATCTAGATGCATTAGACGCTCTTCGTAATTTCAAAAAATAAAAAAGATGCAATGATGACAAAAATTGGAAACGCGACAACATTGGCTCACTCATCCATTCTATCAGTTCATATCTATCAAAAAAATCAAAATTTCCTTTCTATCATTCCATATCTATCAATCAATCCCATAGATCACATTCCAAACTAACTTCCTTCTAACTAACACATGCATTACTCAAAAGTTTTGTGCATGGTAGATTGCATTCATTTATTGCATAAGAAAAATCTAAAACATGTGCATAGTAGATCATATAATCAATGCATCCATCATCAATAACATCATAACTAACATAGGAATGCATTCATCATCATCATATAGTGATTCACATTTTCAACAAATTAATACTCGTCTGACGCATTTTCTATGCTTAATTTGTTGAGGGGGCATATAGTCCACTTGCTATCACTGGGGCAAGCTGGGGCAGGATCAAATCTGAAAATTCTTTGACACACTGCGACAAGTCACAACGCATCAAAGAGGGGCAAATGTAGACACCCGAAAATGGACAGGCTTGCGACTTTACATTAAAAACACTAATTTTCATCTATTAATTAATAGTTTTTAATCATTAATTAATCATCTATTTTCCTCTAAATTCATTCCCCAAATCATCTAATCAA
>MU225568.1:3689734-3709437 GCA_018584345.1 Thuja plicata
ACATTTTGTTTCAGTGAGCAGCTTTAGGTTTGATGGTTCTTATATGTTTGACTTTGACTTCTTGTTCAGGTTGCAATTCTCTGTAACCATCAGCGTTCTGTGTCAAAGTCACACAGTGCTCAAATGGATAGATTATCAGGAAAAATGACAGAACTTGAGGTATGCCTCTGTTTTTATTGCATTGTATTAAAGGCACGCACATTGTATATTTTGAGCTTGAGAAATGCACATTGTATTTCAAGTTTTAGTACCTCTTAAACAAGCAGCTGTGCTTATAACTGCCACAATGATACTGCATCAAGTTTGCACTTTTTTGTTCTTGTATAAAAATGTATGGATTTATTGAGTTCAGTCAGGTCTACAGACATAGAAAGACTTGAGATAGCGGCTCTCAGATCTGAGTGTCAATTTTTTATTTATTCTTTGTTCAGATCTTTAACATTCCTCTTTATTGAAAACAGGATCTTTTAAAGGAGCTTGAAACAGATTTGAGCAGGGCGAAAAAGGGGAAACCGCCACTAAATGATGCAGAAGGGAAGCCAAAGAGAAATTTGAGTCCTGAAGCGTATGGCCCTTTATGTGAAATTATGCTTTTATTTAGGAGTTTGTTTTTGTTGTGTGCTTGAATATTGAGTATGAAAATGTATATCCTTTGCATGTTGCAGGTTGGAGAAGAAAATTGAACAAACAAAGGCTAAAATAGATAAAATGGAACTTAACATGAGAATAAAGGATGATCTCAAGACTGTGGCATTGGGAACGTCTAAGATAAATTACTTGGACCCAAGAATCTCAGTTGCCTGGTGCAAGCGCCACGAGGTTCCCATTGAGAAGGTAGTTGTTTTATTCATATTTTGGTTCTTTAGCTTTAGAATCTATTGCATAATACTCAGTTGGGTTGCCACTAGGTGGATAGTTATTAATCACTCTTCTTTTTCCATGCTGCCAGATATTCAATAAATCTCTTCTGGCCAAATTTGCATGGGCAATGGATGTAGAGCCAGACTACAGATTTTGATGTTTCCTTTGATTTGCAGTCTTGTTAAGTGCCTAAAGGTGCAGTTTGTATGACATCTTTAATGAGATCAAACAAAATATACCCATGTGGTTTATTCTCTCTTTTTTAAGGGTGGTGTAAAATGATTTTCTTGAGTCTTGTAGCTTTTATTTACATGGCTTGAGCCCATGTGAACTGTTGGGACTCAACATCCCCATCCTTTCCTAAAGCTATGTAATTCTTTCCCTCCAAGAGGGAAGTACATGATCTATATATTTACTGCTTCAGATGCCACTGTTCTACTCCCAGCTCATGTGCCTTTCTGTGTGTTTTCAGCATTGTTAAGAAGTGAGAAAGCATTGTTTTTTTTTAATTATTTGAGAGGGCTGGCCTGCACACAGGTCTGATTGTAAATGTATAAGTCAATTAGAGACTGTCTACAATTTTATATTGCCATTCTGTTATTTGGAATTCATTAAAAATTGAAATTCTTGGACTCCCTGGATATTTATGCTTGCTGGTTAAAACAAAGTTGTATTATGAGAATGAAACAGATGTTCAGTCCCAAGTTTGGTAATACGTTGGTTCTTAGGTGGAAATGTCCGCTCAGATTTGATCAAATTTATTGTTTAATTTGTGTTAATATTTTCATTGCTCTAAATGACTATTATTGTTTAGGTCGAGTGAATTTGGTATCATTGTTTTATTTTAATGAGCTAAATAATTTAATAAACTATCAATGTGGTTGAAAGGAGGTATAGCTGAATGCCCGACCAGTAGAACATAATTTGGCGTTAGGTTTTCAAAAGTAAATGCTTCTTTTGGTTAGGGAAAATCAGACTACAATTGCCTTGTTTGTTTGAGAGGATTGTCCAACTTCTGGCAAAAAATCACATGGAGGGAATTAAACTGGCATCTACCTCTCACAACGCAAGCAAGTTTAGAGTGTTTGCCTGTGCAGTTATGTCAACAAGATCCTGAAACTGTGGTCGAAGTTATAATCTCAAGTCATACTGAGAACCTCAGCTTCTTATGGTTCCATATGTTGTCACAAAGTTTGGCTATTTGTTGATGAAATACGAGGATAAAATCTGATGAAATGAAAACTACTTAAAATCGTAGTAGCAAGAATGGGAGCTAGTTGGAAGATCTGTAATTTGGTGTAATTTGGAGTAGAGAATTTAAAGAGTATATTTTGGCATTTTGCTCATTGAAAAAGTGCTATAGTTTCCCCCAGTATATCCAAAAAATGCACATCTAAGTGCTTTTGTAAGTTGGATATGGCTAACACTATGGTGGAGGCAGAAGTGACGATCTCTCAATGTTTTTGTAAAAGGTCCTAATTAGGAGCAATTACAGCTTCTTCAACTGTCAGCTGAAGTCAAAATCTGTTTGTTGCTAACCTGTCTGATATGAAGAGTTTGAGTGGAGTTTTTTGAAGGGTATGAATTCTGAAGGGTCTTCTTTGACGTCGGTGTTTGCATCAATGTATGGGTTATTTCTATTTTTGTTTACTGTTTGATGTCAACATTGAAAGTGACTTGTGTTTCATTTTTTCACGGTAAAGCTGTATAACGGTTGTCACAAGTGTGTCTAAAGTTTCACAAAGACTATGGGCCACTCAATTTGAATTTTGAATCTTGAATTTTGGAGTTGCAGTTCATTAATGTTTCTAAATTTTGTTTTTGATGCAATCTTCAGCTCAATCTGGTTTTATTTTGTTAATTTCCTTCTACTTAGGGCTTACTAGTTGTCAATAGCTCATTTCAGCTGTGCTTGCTGTTTATTCTTAAAACAACTAGTTTGAAGCATTAATAGCTTATAATTCAATTTCAACGAGATTCTTCTAGATGAGAATGTTATGCACGGACTTCTGTGTGATGTGCTTGTGTTCTCAAATTTGTTCCTCATTGCTAAATCTATCGCAAACATCACAAAGGGAGCCTAAGTTGTTGGTAACATTATTTCTTTTGCATCTCTCTTTTATACATTCATTGAATAAATATTGATATAATTTTTTTACTATCATTTTTGACCATAGACCAAGGTTGACACCATATCAAATATTTTATCTTGGTATTATTTCTTTTAAATTCCTAATATTGCGAGGATTTAAGATTTATAATTTAATCATCTTTATTTATAGCTATCCATTGGAGGTTGGAAGACCAAAATGGAAGTTTGGTTGAGACAAGCCCTTTAATAGATCACTAACAATGTGATGAAGTTCATGCTATGCATTGGTGTTCAAGGCCAAGAACTCTTATCATCTGGTATGAGGTTTAAATTGCAGGAAGGTTTAAAATAAGATGACAAAGAAGCCACACTTTTAGATGCTGCTGCCACTTGTGCATCAACATTGTTTGATGAATTGTTGATCTTGATGAAGTCTTTTGATTTTTGAAACTTCTGAAAAGGCTGTAATGCGACATCACTTTTATTAATTAGAGCCATTGGAGCTTTGCTTTCAAATTGACTCACTTCAAGCTGATAATTATGAAGCATTGCACACAGTTGAGTAAAAAAAGAAAATTTCAGAAAGCAATATCTTATCCCTAATGTCTTTTCGTAAATTAGCAATGAAAATACGTTGAATATCAACATTAGGCACATGATAAGAAATTTGAGCATTAGGCACATGATAAGAAATTTGAGCATGCAAAATCTTAAATTTACCAATGAAATCAGTTACTTTTTCTTTAACACCTTGTTTACAATGCATTAAATCACTCAAAGAGATCTTAAGACCAATATTGTGAAACTGTTGGATGAAAGCATTAACAAGTTTTTGGAAAGAGTCAATGAAACAAAGAGATAGAACAATACAATTGCAAGGCCTTATCTCGTAAGGTTCTAGTAAATAGCTTGGCCATGTGCCTATTTCAAGGCCTTATCTTGAAATGTTCTAGTAAATAGTTTGGTACATGTACCTATGATCATGAGAAAAGCCATTACATAATGTTTGAAAGGTCTTAACATGCGTCAAGAGATCACCATTGTAAGTCTCTAAATGAGGTATTTATATGTATTGAGGGATAACGACACATGATATCCAAGGACAAAGGACTAGCGATGTCACATGTAGGAATATTGAACTTGAATTGATTTATAGAGACAATTTGTTGTTGAAGGATGAAATGGTTTGAGCAAGGCTATTGATAGTAGAATCAATAGAGATGTTATGAGACATATGTGAAATGTTGGGATCATTATGGGAAATGGAAGGAACATTGGAATAGGAAAGCTGAACTTTTTTGTAAGTAGGCATGGATGAAGGTTGTGAAACACATGAAATGCTTGAAGGAGGAACAATAGGATTAGGAATGCTTCTAAGACTAACATGAATAAGATTGGTGTTTGAAATAGATTTGGTTATGCGAGGTGGAGTATAAGTAGATACACTACATAAGGAGGTAGGAATGGGAAGGGAAGTCAACACTAACGAGAGGTTGAGTGTAACCTAGATCTTGAGCACAATCCTTAAGAGGTTTAATTTTGCTATCAACAAGATCGGAAATAGTTCTTATGAAGTTAATGCCATGCTCGTCATTATGAATCAACTTCCTTAAACCTTGAACTAAGGAAATGACTTCTTTGTTAGAATTCTCTTAACCATTGTTCAAATTTTTCAAAGTCATGGGAAATTTTTTGCACTTGTGTAGGTAGGAGGAACTCTTAAAGACTCGTATTCATCATGAGAAGAATGGGAAGAAGGGTTATCAATCATAGTAGGAATGTCATTAGTAGGCATGTGTGTCTCATCAAGATTCCTAGGAAATAAAGACAACTCATGATCAAAGGAACCCATAAGTCTACGACTTCTCCTAACTGGAATGCTATAGTTAGGACTCAATTTTATAACATTCATGCACAAGAGAAGAAATAAAATATAGATCTAACTAATACATATATGAAAGAGATATGCAAACATTCATTACACTTAGGAAAAATTAATTGAATTGCACATAAAATATAAGGAATAGCACATCTAATTATAAAATGAAAAGTGAGTATCTAATACACATAAAAGAGGTGACACCAAAATCAGAATGCAAATCTCATGCGTTGGGTTCACCAAAATGTACAATACAGAAAGATAGGTGGGGGTATCTACTTGGTATGCAAGAGATTTGTCCACCCCTTTCTTAATGCACAATAAGAAGGAAGATGCCCTACTAGGCTCAAGTTAGACTTAAGCACTAAGTGGGTCAATGATCCTTCACTGTTTATAATGAAGAACGAGAATGAATTTGGGGAATTAATCTAATGATGTAAGATAAATGATTAAAATAAGCTAAATTAAACAACTTTGGAAAAATACAGATTGACAGAAATAGACAGGAACCTATAATTACCAGAAACGGATAGCCAAAAATTGTACTAACCTGATATCTAAATTTGAAGCTATTCTAGGTGGAACAAAATGCCTTGGGCATTTTATTCTAGGGAAGAAAATGCCTGAGGCATTTAGTTCCCTGGTAATCTTCCTAGAACTTTGACTGACAGTCCTGCAGGTCCTGACCTATATGGATTTGTTCTGACAGCTGCACTGCTTGTACCTGCACACAAAAATGGGGAAAAAGGTTGTGGAAAAGGGGTTTGCCTTGCTCAAACCCCTGTTTATGAATCAACCTTGAAAATGAAATAAGATTGCATAAAAGAAAGTAAATATTAGATCTACCTTGTCAATACCTTCATAAATGAATATTGAGATCACACATATTCATGAAGATGCTTGAGTGACACTTGAATTGAAGTTGTTAACCTTGAAATGTAGAATGAAATCAAGGATACCCTCACAAATGCGGATATATGAATGCCACTCCTAGATCTTCAATGTTGTTATGCTTGATTGAACACTTGCTATGGAGAAAGAATGCATGAGATTGGACAAAGGATCTTCTTACTTGCTTGTGAACTCCTCTACTTGGCTGTCATGGTAGAGAAAATTGCTTCAATGGAGAATATTGCCTTCAAATTGCCTTGGATGCTTGGCGAGAGACTAGATCTTGGATGCTTGCCTTCAAATCTTGAATTTGCTTGATTGCTTGAAATGTTAGAGTGTAAAAACATATCCTTTCTTGCTTACCAAAATGAGGAGAGAAAGCATGTTTATATACCTCATCACACATTTCAGGATTCAAAAATTAAGTTAGGTTGACCTCGGGATCTAATTCCCCACCGAAACATCGCAATGGGGCTCCGGTTCAAATTTGGGCCCATTCCCTAGGGAACAAAAAACCTAGGGCATTTTGTTTCTAGGAAAAAAATATCGAAACTTAAACGAGAAGCCAAGAAGATAGGGTAGATGCCAGATCGAGAAGAAATAGGTAACGAGATCAAGCATAACGGACATGAAATCTCAAAATTGCCAAAATGAGGCCTAACTAAGCATCCAATCATGGGTGCAAACTTTTTAGGATGGTACAATTGTAATCACATATATTTGTTGATAATGCATACTTGGCCTCTCTTCTTGGTAGAGTTTTTTTTTATCGCAAGAGTTTCTCCACGTAAATCTTGTGTTATGTGATGTTCTTATGTCATTGAATTGTGCCTCTTTGTCTCTATTTTATAGTGATGATATTTTTTATCTATTGTTGTTATAAGTTTACACAAGGTAGTGTTAATAAACATAATGTATTAGCTGATTTTTAGCATAAAAAGGAGGAAATCTAAGCATGATTTTTCCATATTAAGGCAATTTTAGATTTGCATATGAGTTTTACATTTTTCATGTTTTATTAGTCTAAGCCTTATATCTCATCGTTTGATTAATTATTTGGATAGAGGACGACTTTCAAAACCTTTAGTATTGAACCTATATAATTCTCAATATTTGGTATCAAGCTAAAGGTTAACTGGTTCCACATCTTAGTCTATTTGTTTTATTTCTTATATTAGCAAGCTTGTGGGAATATATTAGAAAGAATAAAAAATGTTTTGAAGGCCTATGGAGCTATAATGATTTTTCTACAAGTTAAGTTTGTTTTGCAAATCTACGGGATTGGAAGCCATGAATATTTTTGATGCGATCTATGTTGGGCATTGGAAACTCGTGTGAATCTTTATGTGGTTGGTTATGCTTTATTAACTTGGAGCTCTTATTTGATAATATATGCGTATCCTTTTATTTGGTTTTTTTGCTCCTTTACATTGTGGTACTTTGTATTGAGGTGTTAGTGTTACAGATGGGTACTTGTAATAGCCTAGTCATTTGGAGAAACATTGACTATTTGGACTACAAAATGGAGTGGTGATGTTGGGTTCATGGTCTTATTTGATGGTTGCATGAAAGCACTAGAAGATGAGGCATTGATTTCTATGTGTATTATGAAGACAAGTTTCATTTTAAGATCTTGCACCACTTGGGTTGCAATTTTCTCTTATTTTCAACTGTTGGTTTGTACATATCTAGTTATTCCATTGTTCAAATGACACGTTTGATGTGATTTTGTAAAAAATAATGTGGATTTTAGATTTACAAAGATGGTTTTGTAGGGTTTACATGTTAATTAAACATTTGTGGTATCTAGACCTATATAAGACAATATATTGAGTGTTTTGGATGGACATATAGTTTTTCATGACTACTTGGAGGGTTCTTATTGATATATGGTTATTCCTATGTGGTTTTATTTGGAAAATCAAGTCTAACATTGATCTTAGTGTTTGATTCTTGTAGATTGACACGTTATGCTTGTCTATCTTTGTTCTCCATGATATTGATGGGGGTTGAATCTTTCAATTATTTGAGATTAGAGCACTGACTATGTATTTCTCCTTTGAGATGTTGTATATCTTTAGATCTTGTAAATTCATTGACGTGGATAATGTTTGATGACCTTATTTTTTTATCACCATTATATATTTCTTTGTTGATTGTACTGAGAGAATGGTTTTTTTTGGAATACCTGGTATAGTTTTTCACTTGAATCTTAGTAGTAGTTTATGGTGTACGATAAGATCTATTCACTTCCAGTGAATTTTTGGTAATGACATTGATCATGATTTTATGCATAACTTGGTATCAATTTTAGAGGGAGCTTTATGTATTTAAATTTTATGTTCTATCTTCTTTGTTTCAAGATTTTAGTTCTAGGCTAATGTTGTTGCAATAGGTAGTGCACCATGAATGATCTTTGATTAGAAAATGGATGGAATCTTATAATATTTTTTTTTCATGAATGGGCTCTTAGATTCTATATTATATATAGTGACAATTCATTGACACATCATATTTCATTTATATAATTTGATTATCATGATGCCTAGAGAGCTTGGTTACATAATTTAGTGAGAGGTTTGGCAATGATTAAGACTTATCATTTCTAATGGATGATTATCTTTATGTGGTTTGGAGATGGTGACATCTTGGTTTTGCATGAAAGAGGTTTGAGTCTTTGGTGAGGTGTTAATTTATGATATGTTCTTTGGAGCATATGATTTCCAAAGAGATGTTAGATCCAATGTAATGTTTGTG
The DNA here is from genome assembly GCA_018584345.1 of Thuja plicata. NCBI lineage: Eukaryota > Viridiplantae > Streptophyta > Pinopsida > Cupressales > Cupressaceae > Thuja > Thuja plicata. The sequence goes on from MU225568.1 coordinate 3,698,215, forward strand.
TTCTTGATTCAATAGTTGGAAATTTGATAATAGTTTGGTTTCGAGTATTAATTTATTTGAGCTTCATGATTTTGTAGGCTTGCATTTTAATTTGGCATGGTTTGATTGGTGGATGCTCATGTAGACTAGAGGATTTGGGTGACACCAAGAGATCTCATATTTTTTGGATCATGCATTGATATGGTTACATTTTGACGAGGACTTAAAAAAAAAGATTGAGGAGCATGTAATTGGTTATGGATGTGAATACATTATGGACTTGCAAATAATATTGTCATTTATTGTAAACTTTAATTGCTTGGTGTTGTGTGCTCATGGAAATATACCTATCACACTCTTGGTCCACTCCGTAGGTGAATGATTTTAGAGGTATTGCCCATGTGGTTACCATATGCATTCTTTTTTTTGCATCTTGTCTTCTCATGTGAAGTAGTCTTGAATATAGTAATTTTGAGGCCTTGTTGAGAATAAGATGCATAGTTATAGGGATTTACATTGTTCTCCTTGTTTTTTTGGTCTTGAGCTATGGATCTAGTTCTAAGGATTGATTTGGAGAGGTATAGAAAATTATTTGTGGATTTAGACATATTTCCTTTGATTTAGACATATTGTTGTATATTTCCTTGACTATACGTAGTAGAGGAATTATCCACATGCTCAATGTGAAGTAATATTTATATAATTTGTATGCTTCGATCTATTTAATAGTTTACATTACTAATGGAATGAGATTTTTTGGATATATGTCTAGTTATCCTCTTTGATATCTTAGTTTATTGATTATTGATGTGATGATGAGTTTGCACACTTCATTGCATTTGGATGTACGAGTCATGCACGTTATGGATTAGCTACTTTTTTTTTATGTTGCAATAGGATGACTCAGATGGGGATTGTCTATATCCAAAATATTTTTTTAATGTTAATGCATACTTGGTTAGTTGGTCCTGTATATGGTAATTTGTGCATTGGTATGTTGCATTAAGATAGGAGAATGTCTAATATACAAGGATTTGATTGCATATTAGAGTTGATATGTTGATGGCACAAAGTTATAGTGATGATGGTATATCGTAGTTTAAGGTATTGTTATCTTGTATGATTGCAATTTGTTGTGGTTTCTATTCTAGGTGGTATGAGGAAGGTATATTCTCAGATCCATTGTTATCATTTGAATTTGATGCTTGTGTTCATATAAATATTCGTAAAGATTCTAGTGATAGTTAATATGGTTCACCTTGGCATATTATTTTTCTTCCCTAGGTGGCATGATGAAGGATTTAAGGATACCATGATTTATTTTGCAAGTATTCTGTTTGAGTATGAGAGTGTGGTGAGGATTCAAATGGTACATAGATGACTAAGGGATGATTTCCCTTGTTTGTGATTCCTATGGCTGTATATACAATATATGATGTCAAGTAGATGAGTAAGGATTAAGGTTCCATCAACCTTGTAAATCCTATGACACGACTCCGAAATCCTTGGAAAGTGTTCTAATGGACTTAGGGTGAATTGAAAAAATATTTTGTAATATTTATTGTTATTATAATTTGTAATACATTCACAAGGGATAATGGATTCTACTAGGAATAATTAATCTGGGTTATGAACATTAATTATTTAATATTATTTTTCATACATGTGGATGCTTGAAATGAGATAATTAATGACATGTGAAGATGAAACATTAGTGACATTTGAGATTCTCCAAGTGGGAACTTGGAAGAGGCAACCACTATCTCTTGGTATTCTATCACTTATATTAATGTTTATCCTCCATGTACGGGCACCCAAGTCAAAGGAAAGTATTGGATCCAAAATTAGCGTCCTTTCAACTTTTGTGGAGGTAATCCAAGGGTTGGAAACATTTTTAATGAAGACAATAATTTTCACACCTTTTTTGGTGGCTTTGGAGCTCTTGTCATTCTATATAAATAGTCTATGGATGTAGAATTAAGAAGAAACAATTGAATGTAGAGTTACTTTGTAAGGACAAGATTAGGAGTGAGGTATAAGGAGGGTTTTCATAGGCACACATTTTCTTCACATTGGAGGTAGAGAGGAGAATGAAAGTGAATGCATATTAATCACATATATCTATTGATAATGGATACTTGGCCTCTCTTCTTGGTATATTTTTTTGTTGTAAGGGTTTCTCCACATTAATTGTGTTATGTGATGGTCTTATGTTATTGATTTATTCCTCTTTGTTGCTATCTTAGAGTGATAATTTTTTTTATATTGTTGTTATAAAGTCATGTAAGATAGTATTTTTGATAATAAAGCAACCAAAGAAAGGGGGTTGACCCATTACAAGAAGAAAAGTAGCACAAAGCTTGCAACCACTTACAACACATAACCAATCACAACCCACCCTCATCCAATGCCCCTTTTAATCATAAAAAAACAATTATCCTAGCCATTCCATCCCCCAAAAAAGGAATTTAATATCCCACCCTTAAAAGCTAAATCAGTAGTTATCCAGTGGTAAACAAAAAGCATAAATCTACCTTAAAAGTTATAGAGACCCAGTCTTACCAAAAGACTGTAAGGAAACCAACTACTGGAAAAAGTAGTGAAATAACTATCACATAAAATAAAGTTTTAACTAGGACCTTAGGGGCCAACCACCAAGAGAAGTTTTTTTAAAACCATTAACAAGAAAAAAAGAAAAAAAATTTGGGGTTATTTCCCCATGAGCTTATCAACAACTTCCCATCGTCGTGCACTGTCTCCGAGTCCTTTTGGTTCACCTGTTTCATAAAATATAGAGGTGTGGACGCCGAGTGCATGTCTTTCACAACAAAGTTTTCAAGTGTCGCAAATCCTGTATTCAGGTCGTTGACCCTACCTTCCAACCTTTGCATGTCCTCCCCCATCTATTGAATTTACACATTTTTGTCCTCCTTTCTGATCTCCAAAGCACCAGCTGTGACCTCTTCTTTCCCCTTAGCACAACCCTCATCAACCTCTGGACTATTATTCTTCCCACACAATCTAATTGACAAAGTGGTAGTAAGAGGAGAGCCCTTCTTGTCCACCCAGAATCCTTTTTTTATAGATAAATCCACAGAGTTTAATTTGAAGCTGGCCGACACATGGGTTGAATCTATGCTCCTTTCTCCTCCCACCATAGTCGAGGTACTTTTTCCCTTACCCGTGCCTGAGATGTCTTCCTCCTTATCCTTTTTCCTCTATTTTTTTTTGTTTTTGTCTTCCTTATTCACTTTTTTCTCTTCTTCATCCTCAGACTCCAACTCCTCTTCCTCCTCCATAATGTACCTTTTTATAACCACTTTTTTCTTCAACTGAGAGTTTTTGGCAATTATGTGTGACCTTCTCCGACTTTCATTATCTTCATAAGTTGAATCATCAATATTTATTTGTTCCTCCCAATTTTTCACATCAGGACTAGCGTTTTTACTTTTCTTTCCTAGGGAGGTGGGGGTCTTAGAGGAAGAGGCCGTGAGGAAGGAATCACCTTAGTCTCCTTAGGGATATCTATAGGGTTAGGGATGGGTCTGTGTAAGGAGAAAAATCTAGGAGGACAAAGGGCCCGATGAAAATTATACAGCCGGAGGATTAACCCCTGATGCAGAATACATAAATTTTTTTCCACAACCTTCTTAGCCCTCACATCCATCATCGACGCTTCCATAGAATGAAGCAGGAAGAAGGGGATCAAAATTTCTTCATTATACCTGAAATAATTTAACAGAGAGAAGTGGTAATTATAACAGGTCCCAAATCTGCCTTCTAAAGTTAAATACTTCATTATTATAAGACATACCTCATTTCATGGCTCTGACATCTCATCCTATTTGAAACCCCCATGAAAATGGACCAACTTCTCTGTCTTCTTGAAGAATCTATTCACGCTAGTGTCATCCAAAGAGAGCTATGTGGCCTGAGAAATAACCTCTTTATTGATTTCAAAGGTAATTCCATTAATGGTAACCTTCCGCTCCTCCCAAGAGTCCACCAGCTGCATGGAAATGATCTCATCACTACTCTCCATGGCTTCCATGTAAGGGAAAAACCCACCCTCCTTAAGGTACATCACAACACATGGGTTCTTGAGGAAACTATCTTCAATCTTCGGTGGCTCCACCCTGACCATATCTCCCCCATATCAACACTGGATTCTAAATTCTTCCCCTCTTAATATAAATTCACAGACATCCCAACCCAATACCTAGCTCCGAACAGCTCAGACCAATATCTCCTCCAGCTTAAACCATCATTACGAGAGTTCAGACTTGCAACAACAATAGAAAAAAGTAATAAAATCATGCCACCCTTCTTAATTTTGAAAAGATTCCATCTCAAGCAAGTGAGCGTACCATTCACATGTAAAGATTTTAAATAATAATAAAAGCCCTTAAATTATAATGATTATAATTCTCAGGCAAGAAATCATAAAAGTTGGCAGTCTTTTCACTTGCCATGAAGAAAATGCAAATCCCAATGCGATATTTTCTCTTAAGCTTCCCAGTACGGCCATCAAATCTGGAGATAATGACCCTTCTTAACCCATAATTAATATTATTCATTTTGCCACCTTTCCAAATTTTAAAATTTGAATTCTTGCAGCCTCCCAAAATCCTAGTGGCCGCCCTATCCGACCAATAAAAAGATTTGGATTTGTACCCCATGGTTAGCGATGGTAATTTCATTCCATCCTAATGAGGTCCTGTGTGTGCACCATGAGAGACCCAATTATTCTCCAACACTTGTTTCTATTGGTAGTTATCCCTTTGGAATCCATCACATCCGCCACAACATTAACCTCCCTGTAAATATGCTTTAAAACAAAATCCTCTAGTCTCGGGAGAAGCACCCAAATGTCCTGTAGAAAATTTGACATTTTCTAGTTGGCCTTGTAGTTACCTTTAACTATTTCATCCACACTTTTTGACTCCCCCTCGATGATCAACTTCTTTATACCTGTCGACACAACAACTTTAACTCCCCAGAGTAAGGCCGAAATCTCAGCAACATTATTGTAGACTTTCCCCAGATTAACAACATAGGAAATAATCATCTCCCAATGGTGGTCTCTAATTATTCCACCCCTAGCCACCAACCCATTACTAGAAGGCCCGTAAAAAATGATCTTGTGAAATTGTTCATCCGGGGGAGACAAACGTGTGTTTCTCCTGACCCACACCTTAGAATTGTCAAAATTATAAAAGGAGTTAGAGAGTTTCCACTTCTTTACCAACCTACAATCCTCCATATTTGTGGAGGAGCTGGGTAACTTCCATCTATAGACCTCCAGGTTCTCTACCAATAGATTGACTGTAGCCTTGACAACACCATCAACAACACTTTCCTCCCCCCGAAACACCCTTTTCTTTCTCTCTTTCCAGAGGCCCCAACACACATTGGGGGGATAAATCTCCAAAGGGAATGTATGAGGGGGTGGTAAGAGGGGTACCCCCAGTTAAGGATAAATTGAGATAAGTTCTCCTTGAAAACCCAATTCAGATCGAAGGTTTCCATAATTCTCGACTAGACCAAAGAGCATAAGGGCGATGGATAAGAAGATGATTTATAATCTCTTCCTTATTCTTGCATATAACACACTAATTAACAACCAAGATACCCCACCTCTGTAAATGATCCAGGGTCAAAATCTTCCCATGCATGGCAGTCCACCAGAAGAAATTGATCTTAGGTAACAACTGGGAATTCCAAACCTTTTTCCACAAATTCTCGTCCACCACAATATTATAAATCAACAGGTAATCCGAATTGATCGTGGGTTCCCCCGAAGCATTGTGGCACTAAATAGTTCTATCTTCAATTTGCGAGAGAGGGATTCTAATTTCCTCCAACATCATATGAACTTCCCACACTACCTGATTCACTTGTGGACGACCATTATAAGCCTCCGCCAACTTCTTCCATTTCCTATCATGAGTTATATAGTTCTCCACCTTTCTCCCCCCAAAAAATTAAAGGTGATCCTTAATGTGGTATTACTTTCCCATCCCAAGGGGTTTATCCCTGATCCATGAGTCTTCTCAGAACCTAATCCCATTTCCTTTACCAAGGACCCATTTCATCCCCATCCTCAGAACACTCCTACTTTTAGAGATGCTATTCCATATCTTTGATCCCATCGGTAATCCTTGACCATACATAGTGTCGGTGAATTGGGAGGAATTAAAGTACTCTGCCTTCATTATTTTGCACCACTCCATAGAGTTCCTCACCAATTTCCATCCCACTTTCGAAAGAAAATCTTTATTCATATCTTTCATCTGTCTACCTCCAAGACCATCTTTTCCCTTAGGCTTACAAACAATTTCCTAGCTTACTAAGCTCATTCTTGCCTTTTCCTCCACCTCGTCCATAGTATATTTTTTGGATTCTCTGTATTTTTTTGCCATCCTGTCAGTTCTTTTAAATAAGGATAAAGAATAGACCAGTATACCTTGGAGCGCAATAGAAAGCAATTGAAGTTTTCCAACGCTACTCAAAACCTTTCCCTTCCATCCAGCCAACTTCTTCTGCATCTTCTCCAGGATCGCATTCCAGAATTGGTTGAAAACCTCTTTAACCATGAGCAGGAGGCCCAGGTAAGTATCAGGCAGCTCAGCCCCACTACAACCAATACACTTCAAAACCATACGTTGAGTTTGGGTGTCTGTGTTAAAGAAGTATATTTTGCTTTTACAATACTTGATTTTTTGTCCATAAATCACCGCATATTCATTCAACGCTTTCTTCCACTCCCTAGCTTCAAGGAGTGAGGATTTCCCAAATAAGAACATGTCATTAAAAAATTGTTGGATGACCTCCGGGGGAAGAGTAGATGCCAGATTAATCCCTGAAAATTTTCCTTTGTCATTCAAGTCAATAAAGTTCCTGGCCAGCACCTCCGCCACCATAAGAATCAAGTAAGGCGAGATTGAGTCTCCTTGCCTGAGGCCCCGCTCCAGGATAAAAGAGTCCCATAGAGAACCATTGATCAACATAGAAAACTCAACTGTTTCCACCGCAACCTTTATGATTCTTATAAATCTTTCATGAAATCCATATCTTCTCAGAACCTCATACATAAAATCCCAATACACTTTATCATAAGCCTTAGAGATATCCATTTTCAGAGACATACCTGGGTTTCTACTTTTTTTTTCCATAGAATGAATCATTTCATGAGAGGTAATCACTGCATCCAAGATTTGTCTCCCAAGGAAAAAACCATTTTGGTTTGGGTTTATGATTTTGTTTAAGAGTGGTTTTATTCTATTGGAAATTTTTTTGGAGAAGATCTTATAAATAGTGTTGCACAGACTAATAAGACAAAAGTCCCCCACGCATTTTGGGTCCAAAATTTTGGGCACCAACACAATATAAGTATTGTTTAATTTATTCAGAATAATCCCCTTTAAAACAAAGTCTCTTGTAGCGTGTGTCAAATCATATTTGACCACCTCCCAATATTGCTGGAAAAAGCAGGGGAAAAACCATCCGGGTGCGGAGCCTTGTAGGCTACCATGGAAAACACAACAAATTTTACCTCCTCCTTAGTGACTTGGCTAAGAAGTTCATCATTGTCCTCATCCATTATGACCAAAGGAATGGCCTCCAATAGTTTATTTATTACATCAGTAGAATCCCCTCTAACTGAACATATGTAAGACTCTTTAAAGAACTCAGCAACATATTTTCCCATCTCTTCCTCCTCAACCAACCCCATATATTCATTATTAATGAGGGAATTAATATTGTTCCTTCTTTTGTGCTTGGAAGCAGATTTGTGGAAAAAATCCAAAATCCTATATCCCTCCTTGAGCCTTTGGATCCTTGACCTTTGTTTCCAATAGATTTCTTCTCTCTTCATATTCTCCTTCCATTTCAATCTCCAAGTTTCCTCATCATTGTGCATATCCTAGAAGACATCACCCCCGACCATCCCCAATTAGAATTGTTTAATTTTTTCCTCTATCTCTTTCTTAGACTTGAAAATGTCTCCAAAGGCCAACTTGCTCCAAAACTGCGCCTCCATCTTGATTATTTTTAACTTCTTAGAGACCAGAAACATGGCCATGCCTTTGACATAGGTATTCAACCATCTTAAGATGGAGTCTTTTAATTCCATGTGAGACTGCCACATAATCTCATAGCGGAAAGGGCGAGGCCCAGTCTCCACCTTATCCACCCAGTTAAGGATAAGGGGAGAGTGATCAGACACCGTTCTGGGTAGAAGGGAGAGAGACACCGAGGGTGAAATGTTGCATCGTGCCAAAATCATCCATCTATCAAGTCTCACTTGGATAAGATGTTGACCCTTCCTATTATTAGACCAAGTGAATGCTAGACCCTGAAGCTCAATATAAATCAATTCATTAGTCCTCATAAAGTATGCCAGTGATGAACTATAACTGATTGAATGTTTGAAAATGATAAGTTGATGATCACCGAGCTGCAAAAGTTAAAGCAAGACATTAAATCAGTTAATGTATTGTATTGTCATTGATGTCAACTTGATATAATCTAATTGGTCATACACATGTTGTTATAGACTTCAAGAACCGAAGAGATAAAGTTATGTTATCAATAAAACATAAAAATCCAGTATACATCGGATGACAGTGTACACCGAGTGACAGTAAAAATTGATGGACAGTATAAACCAAGAAAGTGTCACCGAGCGGTTCACAGTGTATACCGAGCACCACTGTAACTGAGCTAACTAAAGTTGTTACCAAGGACAAGTGGAGTCAATGACTGAGCTAACTGAAGTTGATCACCGATCAGAACTGAAGATAAAGAATGACAAAAATACTTAGCTGGCAAGAGATATATTTAGAGTTAACTGATTGATTGCTTTATTTTCATCGATCAGTTGAACTAAAACAAAGAAAATATTTAAAGAACAGATAACAAGGAGAGATTTGTGGAATAAATCTGAAGGAGAGCTTTACAGATTAAAGCAAGCATGACGAGCTTTACAACTCAAGAATGTGATATACGATGAAAATAAGAAGATTGAATGGATAATCATGTCTATATAAAGAGACAAGTAATTCATTATGAAGAGAGGAATGCTGAATATAATTATGGTGAAGATAGAAGTCTTCATGTAGATCTGATCATACTGGCTAAAGAACAGAGCCAAGAATTCTACAGACACCAAGAAACAGGGGACAGAGCATTCACCGAGAAGAAAGAAGAAATAAGGGGAGAAAAGGAATTGAAGAGAACATTGATCAGAGAGGTATTATGGACTAACAATAGATCTAAAAATCTACACGTTAAATTTGTATTATTGAATAGATCATTTACTGTTTCAGTTTAACCATTTATTCAGAAAATCTCTTAACCGAGTGGGATTTAACCATCCTTAATGTATTGAGATACTCAAGAGTATCAAATTTTTTTCTTGTTGACAACATAGTGAATGCTAGGTCAAAAGATAAATTGTTAGTTTTGAATCCTCTAACATGGTCGCACTTAACAGTGTTCTTGTAACCTTTAACAAGGTTGGCTCTTCATTGAGCTCACTTCAGAAGAGTGAAAATTTTGGGTTACCAGTCCCAAGTGGTTTTTCCCTTAAAAGGGTTTCCACGTTAAGATTTGTGTCAAATGTGTATATGGTTCATTGCTTTGATGTTTTTCTTTACACATTACTAAAACTAGATTGATTTGTAAACACTAAGTTTAATTGCTGCTACTCGGTAAAGGCTAGAAAAAGATAAACAATATATCTTACAGAGAATTTTATATTTGTTAAGAATATTTAAAGGCATACATCTTGAACGACTGAAAGATAACTAGAGGATATTATATTTGATATATAAATGTTTGGTTGAATTATTGGAATTATTTTTAAGGCCACTGATTCACCCCCACTCTCAGTTATTCTAACAACCAGAACATGCATACTATTAGTATAATCATGGGTACCTCCTAGCTTCTCTGAGGAATACAAAGGGGTATTGAAATCCCCAACACACATAATAGGGTACCTAAAATCTGAACTAATAAGGTTGGAAGTTTCCTCCCAGGTTTTACTATGACCAATCCTAATATTAGGTGTGTAAATATTGTACATATACCATGAAAATTTATTCCACTTAAATAAGACCACGAGGAAATTATGAGAAAAAGCCACAACATCACCCAATAACTTACCAAATTCCAAAGGGTAGAAACACCACCTGAGGCACCATCCACCTCACTGTAAAATAACGCCGCCCTAGGCCATATCTTATCCACCAAGTTGGTGAAAGTATGAAATGACATTTTAACTTCTTGGGCCAAAACCACATCAATCTTGAAGTCCATAATATACTTCTTCAAGGCATATTATTTCTGGGGGCTATTCATACCCCTCAAGCTCTAGGACAGGAACTTCATTTCTTACTTTTTTGTGACTCCACTAGGGTTAATTGCCTTCCATTTGCAATTCCCCTAGCTGCCTCCCTTGTTCTCAAAATTCATCCTGTGGGCCTACCCACTTTGGAATCATTTCCCACATCCGCTATCTTCCCACCTCTAGTCTTATGCTTTGGATTTGACCGGTCCAGAACACTCCCAGGTGGGGAGGAAGGAGATGACTTAGTCAGCGAAAAACTATTCTTCGATTGCATAAGTGGTGGGGGAGAGAACCCACTACATGTCTTCACTAGGAGACCCTGCAAGTTACCTAAGAAACCCATTTTTCCTACCTCCATCATACTTCCAGACCTTTTTGACTTACCTATTTCACCTTCTTCACGATTTCCTGATACCACCGTTGGGCTCTTATTTGTCTTTGTTGAGTTTGTGATTTCCTCCAGGACCTTTTTAGAGGGATTTCTACTTCTTCCAGAGCCATCTCCCCTCCATCCACTACCTTCTATCTTTTAATATTTTCCTCAGGGGTTTTCAAGAGATCCATCAACCCCTCCAAATGCGAATAAACCAAGTTTTCCTCAGCATCATCATTAGTCCCCTAGGTTATGAAAACCCATAACTCCTTTTCCCCCAATACCATCTCCAGATCCCCTACCTCCCTTAATCTCTCAACCACAAGAGAAGGCTAGGAAGAGGAGTTTTTGTCATTCTCCTTGAGGTCCTTCCAGGAAGGACCTTTGCACCCGAACATAATATGCCCACGGTTTGAGAATTTCTGAAAAAAGAGAGTAGCATTCTCATAGATGATGGCTGTTGGAAATACAATAATGGGAAAGCAAGATAATGAGAGGGGGGGGGGGGGGGGAA
>MU225568.1:3723366-3742733 GCA_018584345.1 Thuja plicata
ATAAACTATACTTGTTTGTAGTAATCCCTGTTAGAAGATATTTCAACCCTGTTAGGAGTTGTGCAATACAATGCAATAAGTATAGTGACCTGGTTAAGGGTCAGACCCTGTTAGGAGTCTTTTACAAATAACCCTATTAGGGGTGGTTGACTCACTGTCCAAAAGCTCACTGCTTGATGGTGAAGGCTACAACATTATGTATAAAATATATGCACTATATCTGATGATGAACTGTAGAGTAGACCTACTATCTTGATCAGTTCCAGTGTATTATAATCTTTCAATTCTTCTTCACATAGATCCTTGATGAATGAACCAACTCTGATAATCTGCTTTGTACATCTTTCTTTACATTTCATATCATTCACACTTGGCGTATCAAAATTGAACTACTATAAGTATCTTATCCAAATTAGAAGGTCATGTTGGCTCTTAAAAACACTTCATCAATATCTTATTTGGCTTAACTAAGCACGCAAAAAATATTAAGTCCATGCAAGTCAATGCTGAACAGACGTGACGCTTCACTGAGTCAGCCTCACCAAATTAACCATAACTTTGCAATCATCTTGAAACACATTTGGCACCTTTAGATTTATATCATCAATTCATAATTAATCATGTATATACACATGCATATCCTGAAGATAGGCGCAACTCATGAGACACATTATATACGTCGGCCCTAAACCGTTATATATCCAGAACTGTAACTGCTAATAACAAAATTGCATAACTTTACTAAAACATCATATCTAGGTCTACATGTATGAACATGACATAATAAACATGTCAACAACATGTATCTATCCATGCAAGTATTCATGTCATCATTCATATAAGTTCATACAGAATTACTACTGTGTATTATATGTTGTCATCAATGACAAACATACAATCAATCAACTGCTCTGAATCAAATCTCCAACAGGTCTATAGTAGATAGGTCCCTCCACTATCAATTTACCTAATAGTCATTAACTTTAGAGACAAATATGATTTTGCAGAGATCAGCTAGAGGACCCCAAAGGGGGTTCTCATCAAGAGTGAATTCACCAACCCAAATATCTCCCTAGAAGTCAATTTTATCTCCTTTCCCAACTTTCCACTTGACTCCTCTTCTCAGGATGTTTTTAGCTTTAATGAAATTATTCCAGATACAAGAACCAACCAGATTATATTCAAAATCCAAGAAGTCATTGAGAGAGGGAGTATTCCTTTTATATTTATTATGCCAAATCATGCTCCATTCCTCTTTAAAAGAATACCCCGTCCATCCAAGTTTAGCAAGAAGGGAATCATTCATGCTTTTAATCCTTCTTATGCTGAGCCCTCCTTTATTTTTAGGAGTACACACTTTATCCCATGATATCAGAGAAAATCTCTTAGTTTTTTCAACCCTAGTCCAAAGAAAATTCTTTTGAATTTTTTCAATTGCATCAGCATATTTATTAGGAATTCTGAAAAGACTGAGAGCATAGACATAGATACTTTGGAGGGCATATTTCAAAATAATCACTTTACCTGCCTGACTAATAAGAGCCCATTTCCAACCAGCAAGATTTGTGAAATTTATCCACTAAAGTACTCCAGAAGGACTCATGAGGATTAAGACCCACAGGAAGTCCTAGATAGGTAGCAGGTAGCTGTCGAATTTGACATCCCATGATTTTTCTAATTTTTTCCTATCTGTACTCTGGATTATTAATAAAGTACATGTAGCTTTTATCCCAGTTAATGGAGTGACTAGTAGCCTTGCTATAATTTTTGAGAATCTTGTTGAGGTTCCGAGCTTCAGATATTGAGGCTTCTCCCAGAAAGATTGAATCATCCACAAATTGCTGATGGGAACACACATAATTTGAAGAGGACGGTCTAAGACCTTTAAGATATCCTTTTTGAATAAAACTACCAATAAATCTCCCCAAATATTCAGCTAGAAAAAAAAATAACACAGGCGAGAGAGGATCTCCTTGCCTTAGACCCCTTGAGGATTTAAAGAAAGGAGGAGGGGATCCATTAACCAAGACAGAGAAGGAGGGGGAAGTGATAAGATGCATGAGAATCTTAATAGTTTTAGGACTGAAACCAAAAGCCAAGAGAGTTTTCTGAAGAAAAACCTAGTCAAATCTTTCATAGGCTTTAGAGAGATCAATTTTTAAAATAAACCCTTATTTTCTAGCCATAGTCATAGAGTGAATATTTTCATGGATAGTAATAATGGAATCTAAAATTTTCCCACCTGGTTAAAAACTAGTTTGTTGATGAAAAATGAGTCTAGGCAAAAGAGACAAAATTCTAGAAGTAATCACCTTAGAAATCATCTTGTAAGAAGAGTTACAAAGACTTATCAGCCAGAACAGATCCATAGAATCAGCCCCAGCTCTTTTGGGAATAAGAGCAATAAACATGCCATTAATTTCTTTAAGGATTCTTTTAGATCCAAAAAACTCTTTGACAACATCAGTAACATATTTTTGAACAATAGTCCAATAATACTGGAAGAAAAACATAGGGAAACCATCAGGACCTGGGGATTTAGATCCTTCAAAGGAGAAGAAAAAATTCCTTATTTCTTCATTAGATAGAATGACACAAAGATTCAAGCTGTCATCATCAGTAATAATTTGGGGAATACTAGCCAATATATCCTGTTGAAGATCCTGATTCAACTGATTATTCTGGGTCAACAAAAAGGAGTAGTTCTTAGCTTCCTTAGAGATTTCCTCCTTATCCAAAACTCTACCAGACACATTGAGCTTAGATATTCTATTGGATTCTTTATGCTTGAGCACTATCATATGAAAGAGTTTTAGGTTTCTGTCCCCTTCTCTAAGCCAAGTATTGCGAGATATTTGCTTCCAAAATAATTCTTCTTTGTGCACAATATCATGGTATTTAATTAATATTTCATTCTCAATTTCTTTATTGATATTAGTATAACCATCAAATTGAATAGAATCCTGGACATCTTTAAGTTCCATCAAGATGTCAGCCTTGGAAGAGAAAATATTACCAAAAGTATCCTTATTCTAGATCTTAATATTGTCTTTTACATTTTTCAACTTGTAAGTAAGTCTATACATAGCTGTTCCCTCAATCTTAAGCTGCCACCACTCTCTAATTTTGTGGCTCATATCCGGGTGAATAGTCCACATTTTCTCAAACCAAAAAGGAAAATTCCTTTTTATATATATAGGATCAACAATGAAATAAAGAGGATAGTGATCAGAACCTACTCTAATAAAAGTAGTTAAGGAGAAGTTATAGTGTTAATACCAATTATCAGATATGAGGGTGTGGTCGTGTCTTACTTGGATAAGCCCATCACCTTATCTTTGGTTGTTCCAAGTAAAGTTGACACCTTGTAAGTCAACATCAATAAGGGCTTGTCTAGTAATGAAATTCATCAAGTCAATTCTACTTTCCAAGTTGGGTTGGCTGCCTCCAACTTTCTCTGTTTCCTTGAGAGGAGTATTAAAATCTCCCATGACAATCCAAATTTCATTAGCAAAAGAATTCCTAACCTGGTCTATTTTATTCCAAAAATTTCTTCTCCCATTCTTAGTATTAGGAGCATATATGTTTGTAAGAATCCAAGTAGTTCCATCCTGGATGTGTTGAAATATGAAGCTAGCCATATTGTTTTCCTCATAGATGACATCACCTCTAATGATATCACCATTCCATATAGTAGCTATTCCTCTTGAGGCACCTTCCAAGCTACCTCCACAAATTATTCCATTTTTGAAAAACTTAAGAGTTTCAACCTTATCCTTAGACATTTTTAATTTCCTGAATCAAAACAATATCAGGTCTATTGTCTCTAACCATATTTATGATTAAATCCTACTTATGAGGGTTATTTAACCCTCGAATATTCCATGATATAATCTTCATTTCTTTTTGGTTATACCCACCTGAGTGATGGTCCTTTGAGTACCATCCGCTATTTTTCTAGCTGCCTCCTGATTTCTTTTTCTTGAGCTTGGCGGACTTCTTGGTGGAGAAAGATGACTTCCTCCAACATCAGGAAGATTAATTTTGTTGTTTTTTTGAGCTTTCACTTCCATACCCTTCTGGCCTTTAGTTTTGTTGACCATAGTTAAAGGAATATATTTTTCCTGCCTTTTCAGAGCCCTATTTACTTCTTCATGATCCCCCAATTTAGGCTTTTTTTCATCATCATCCCTCACATTGGGAGATATATTTTGGGTCAGTTTAGAAAAACCTAGACCCAGACTATATCTTGCTGGGTGTCAATGAACTCATTATTCCCAAATTTAATCTTCGACTCCCCCTACTGCCTATTATATTCTTCAACCTCTTGAGTATTTGACTGATTATCCTCTAGTACCATCTGGCTGTTGATCTTCTTACTGATAATTTCTTCATGCCCATACTCAAAGGTATCCTGAGAAATGTCACCTATCTATTTTATCTCATTTCTATTTTTCTTATCAACTTTAGGATCATGATTAGCATGTGATTATGTCTCCAGAATATGGATATACTGTTCCATATTATTTTCCTTCTCTTCTTATTTTTTCTCATCTATTGTTAGAATCAGAAATTAAAACCCCTTCTGTGTATTCTCCATTCTTACCAACAGGTTTCCATACCTTTTTCTGCTAGATTTTCTTCTTAGTATTATTTGGGCATTTTTTTGCCCAGTGCCCCGCCTTTTTACATTGAAAGCAAGAAAATGGGATTGATTCATATTCAAGTTTTTGAATCCATTTTCCAAGTTTGGATTCCATTTCTATCTACTTCAGCATATCGGCCTCAGGGACTATTCCAACACAAATTCTGGCATGTGTCAATCTTCTTCTTCATTCCGTTACAAGGTCTATAGATAACAGTTCACCAAATGAACTAGCTATACCCATAGAAACATCTTCATTCCAATACTCAAGAGGGAGCCGAGGGATCTTTACCCATACAAGGATTTGGACTATGAAATCCTCATTTAGGGCCATATTAGGATACCATTTGTGTAAGACCATAGTACTTTTTTCTATACTCCATGGTCCACCGCTAATGGTCCGCTTCCTATCTTCTTCACATGAGAAAAAGAACGAGAGATAGCCTTTTTTCATGGAAAAAACATCCACTTGTCCTTTAAGTTTCCATATTTTTTCAACAAAGGCTCTTACAACTTCAATATTAGGTCTAATCCCAATAAATTGAGCAACTAAGGAGTTCTCCATACTTTTTATATTATGGTCAATAACTTGATCGGGAATAGCTATTGCATATTTCCCTTTAGAAATATTTGAAATATTTCTAACAGGCGGGTAAATAGACTCACCGAAGGGTTTGATCCCAAAAATGGATGACTATTTTTCTGTCTCTTTTCCCAAAATGGTACCCCCACATGGGTTCCCACAGCTCGTAAGAGCATTGCCCACTGGAAAATTTAAAATTTGGTTTCCCACCCATGCTCCTCCGCTCCCCGCTTTCTCCCCACTACCAACCATTTTTTTATTCACTATTGTTGGTAGGGAATATTCATAATGTTTGTGCAATATATTAGTTGAATTTTTAGGACACGTGTTTCATAAGTGTTCATTCGGTGATATTCTTTATGACAATGTTTCCCTTGTTTTATAGAACTTTGTGATGATTTAGTTGTGGTAGCTTCGTTTAGTGATAAAATATGATAAATGTTCTTGGGAATTATGTTGGATGTTCAAGGAACATGTCTATGTGGTCCACATAATAATAATTGATCTCTTTGGTGTTGCAATGTGTCTAAAGTTAGTTTATAGGGTTTTTTGTGGCTACATGACCAATAGGGTTTGTTCTCTTTCTTACACCATATTCCTGATTACAATGGATGATGTGCTGATTTTATTTTGGTTCTTACCTTTTGTGGAGATACACATTAAGTGGTTTCATGTTGAGGATGTTTTTTGGCCTGACTAATTGTTGTTACACATTAACTTATTCTTGACTTTCCAAGATGAGTACCTAATGTATGTGATTTTGGGGATCACATTGGATATTAAGTTATGTTTTTTGGGTCCTCTCTATCTCTTAGATAGGACCACTTTCACCACAATTATGGATTAACCCTTGTCCCTTTTTATATCCAACCTAATAAATGTTTGGCATTGATCATGATGGTATGAATAGAAGATTGAATTAATTGCAAAGTGTGGAGAATGGGTGGATTGTGGAAGATGAAAATTTTAGGAATTAGTTGTATGTGGGGAAAGTTGTGGAGTTGAATTGATAATGGTTTCTTGAGACATCAATTTAAATGTATCCAAATTCTAAGGAGAATGCTAGAAGTAGTTTTATGAAGGCCCATTTCATTGTAATTCATCTCATGTATCCCTTGTTGAGACAACAGGTCTCTTCTTCAGATCCTTTGTATCTTTCCCCAAGACAACTTGTCTTGGTAGAAAGTATAGCAGTGAGCCTCTTAATTATTTTTATAGATTGTGTATTGAATCTCATTGTGGTTTTTCCCTCGTATTTTTTTATGTAAATATGTTTTTCTCTTATACATTAGTGTTGAATTTTTTATCTTTCATTTCTTTTGTTTAAAGTTACATGTTTGAATTAAAGTAAGAGTTTAATTTTGATAAGAGATTGATTCACCCCCCCTCTTATTCTTTGGGTGTGATCAGCAATTGGTATTAGATCCAAGTTCCTCTAAATCAAGCTTAACTACTTGAGGAAGACCTGAGATGGAAAATGATAGAAGGTCTAGGACAACGAATGATAGATCTCTAAAAATTCCCAAGTTGATGGTTCAAAATTTTCTCTCTGGAAAGTAGGAATAAAGTGACAAACTATAAATGATTAAATGTTTGAAGATGTTAAGTTGATGATCATCGAGCTGAAAAAATTTAATGCAAGGCATTAAATCAATTAATGTATTGTATTTTCATTGATGTAAAATTGATATAATCTAATTGGTTATATACATATTTTCAAAGACTTAAAAGAACCAAAGAGATAAAGGTTATGTTATCATTAATGCATAAAAGTTCAGTATTCACCAAGTGAAAACAAACACCGACGGACAGTGCACCCTGACAGATAGAGAACCCTGAGAGAAGAGTCACAGTGATACCTAAGCAAGATACCTAATCAAGCATTATTGAGAGTAGAACCACAGTGTTACCCGATGGATAGACAACCCCGACGGACAGACAACCCTGATAGACACAGATGCCCGAGGATAACTGAAGTCAAGACCAAGAAAACAAGGAGTTAAACACCCATAAGAAATGAAAAAAGACTTAGCTAACAAGAGCTAAATATGGAGTTATCTGGTTGATTACATTGTTTTCATAGACAAGTTAAAATATATTGATAAGTTAGAGTTTTACAACTAGTTTTATTCTAGTTGTCAAATAGAAATCAACGGGATAAAACTAAAGCAAGCTTTAAAGCAAGAATGGTGAGATTTACGGGTCATGTCAAGAACAAGAAAGATAAAGACCTAGAAATGGTAAAATCATGTCTATAAGAGAGACAAGATAATTCATTATGAATTAAGGGGTGAATATAGAAGAAGATGCTGAAGAGAATACTGGTGAAGAAATAAGTCTTCATATAGACCTGATAAAACAAGCTAAAGAACAAATCTAATATTTCTGCAGACACTGAGCAATAGCGAAGCACAACATCACTGAGAAAAAAGAAGTGGAGAAAAAGTATTGAAGGGAAACATTGATCAGAAAGGTATTATGATAATATAATAGATCTGAACATCTACAAGTCTAAGTTGTATTTATGAACATATCATTTACTATTTCAGTTTAACCATTAGATCATAAAGTCTCTTAACCGAGTAGGACTTAACAATCCTTTATATATTGAGATACGTCCCAAGGAGTATCAAAATTTTTATCATGAAGATAGCATAGTGAATGCCAGATATCAAGTGATAAACTGTTAGTGATAAATCCTCTAACAAGGTTGAACTTAACAGTGTGTTTGTAACCTTTAAAAGGGTTGGCTCTTCACCGAGCTCACTTCAGAAGAGTGAAAATACTAGGTTACCTGTCCTAAGTGTTTTTATGCTAACAGGGTGTCCATGTTAAAAATACACGTGTCAAATGTGTTTATGATTCATTTCTTTGATGTTTTTCTTTACACATTACTAAAAAAAGATGATTGGTAAACACTAAGTTATTTACTGTATTTTGGTAAAGGCCAGATTGCTAATTGGTAAAGCTTAAGAATAAGGATAAACAATGAACTCCAAGTAGTATTTATTTGATAAGATTGTTTAAAGGAATACATCTTGTAAGACTGAAGATAAATAGAGAGTTATATATGTGGTATAAAGTTTATTGGATTGATTTTTGAGGCCACTGATTCACCACCCGTCTTAGTTATTCTAACAATTGGTATCAGAGCTTGTGTGCTTGAAAGGAAGGTTTAATGACCTAAGCTAAAGATCACAAGATGAGATAAAGGGATGTGCCTAAGTTGAATAAAGACAACTTTGCATCATGGAAAAGCAGAATAAGACTCCACCTATCAGGTATTTGAAATGATGTTGCTCAATACTTGGATACTGAATATGTGTTTCCTATAAGGCTCACACACTTGATCATTTGAGAGAAAAATGTGAGCACAACTATATGATGATAGAACTTGCTTCCTCACTCTCTGATGATGAATTTGAATATGTCAAAACATGCACCTCTACAAATAAAATTTGCGACAAATTGAAGCTAGTACATGGAGGAGATGCATGTGCTAAGAGCTAAGGTAGAAATCCTAAGAGGAAGGTTTGATGACCTAAGAATGAAAGAAGGAGAAAATATCACTCAGTATAGATGAAAAATCAAAGAGGTAGTCAATGCTATCTAAGGATTAGGAGGTTTACTTGAAGAAGAAACAGTGGTAAGTAAAATCCTAAGAACCTTTCTGCCTGTTTATGCTATTAGAGTATCTGCTATACAAGAAATGAGAGTAGTAGAAAATAATAATGTGACTCTAGATAGTTTGATTGGTAGAATTATTTCATTTGAGATGAATAACTTTGACAATAGTGTCTTACCATTTATTGAGTCTTCATTCAAATCTTCTTTGAAAATAAGTAATTCAAGTCATAAACACACTATGAGAAATGATAGTGAAAGTGAAAGTGAAAGTGATGACCAAGAACTTGATGAGATTGAAGCACTAATGAATAGAAGATTGCAGAGAGGCAAAGGTAAAATACCACTTGTATGTTTTAATTGTAAAGAGATTGGACACTTTTCTACTAGATGTATTAACAAAATAAAATAAGACAGAAGCAGTGACAGATCATATGAAAAGAAGTTTGACAGAAGTGATTACAGAGATTAACGAAGCAATTGACAATCTGACAGAAGAGATACTTGAGACTACAAGGACAAAGGGAAGAAATATTTTTACCTAGATGAGAACAAAGCTGAGAATACTGACACCAAATTTGATGAAGATATTGAGGTCGTATTTGTTTCTATGAAAGATGATTCAGATGAAGAGGAAAGGTATGTTGAAACTGCACTCATATCTAAGGTTAGTAAAAATGATGTTTGGATTATTGATAGTGGCTTTACTCACCACATGACTAGTGATAAAGAAAAGTTTGAAACTTTTGAATACTATAATGGTGGATCAGTAAGAATGGGTAATGACTCACCTTGTTTAGTTGAAGGTAAAGGAATTATAATGTTGAATAATCTGATCATATGTGAAAATGCATACTGGGTAAAAGGAATCAACTATAATCTATTGAGTGTTTCATAGCTGAATAACATAGGTCACTGAGTTGCATTTGAGAAAGAGAAGACAAAGATATTTAATAAATTAGGAAGGTTGATCAGAACTGGTGAACAGACAAAAGGTAACCTATTCTATCTTGATGATATAAACACCACTTGTTTAATGACTAGAAACAGAGACATATGGTTGTGACATAAAATATTATGTCATGTGAATTTTGACAACATGGTTAGGATAAGAAATAAAAGGAAAGTAAGAGGCTTACCAAGAATGTCAAAGCCCGACCATGTCATGTGTAAGAATTGTCAAAAAGGTAAAATGACAAAGTCTAGTTTGAAGAGCAAAACCTACACATCTAATGCCATTCTAGAATTAGTCCATACTGATATATGTGGACCAATGAGAACAAAGAGTTACTATGGTGATAGATACTTCATACTCTTTGTAAATGATTATTGTAAAATGATGACAGTGATGTTATTAAAAGAAAAATCAGAAGCATTCAAGATGTTTAAATGGTGTAAAGCTATTGTAAAAAAACAAAGTGGTAAGAAACTAAAATTATTAAGATAATATAGAGGAGGGGAATTTATTTATGATGAATTAACTAACTTTTGTAACGAGCATGGAATTCAAAGATAGGTTTCTACACCAAGAACACAACAACAAAATGGGATTGCTGAAAGAAGGAACAAACCCATTATTGATTGTGCTAGAACACTAATGATAGAGAAGGGCATCACTCAAAAATTCTAGATGGAAGCTATCAGTACTGTTGTCTACACATTGAACATAGTTCAATTGAAGAAGGACAAAAATAAGACACCCTATGAGCTATGGTATGGACATACACCTGGTGTAAGTTACTTCATAATTTTTGGAAGTCAATGTTAGATTTTGAAAGATGATAGAAATAGAAAGGTTGAATCTAAAGGTGAAGAAGGAATATTTTTAGGGTATTATACCAAAATCAAGGCTTATAAATGTCTTAACAAATCCTCTAACAAAATAATTGAAAGTGCAAATGTCAGAATAAATGAATTTGCAGAGAAAAATGACAAGGAAAGTAGAAAAGAACCGGAAGACTACAAAAATTTTGTCTATAGTGAAGAACCTGACACTCTTCCCGAGCAATAGTGTATCACTCCTGAGCAACAGAATAATGCACCCGAGCATCAGGCTGCAAACACCAAAAATCAGGAAATTGCTCAAAATGATGTTCCAAGTGATGGAGATCAGAATGAAGGACAAGATGATGATAAAAATGATGAACAAAGAGATGAACCTATACTTGCCAAGTATGTTAGAAGACACCATCCACAAAAACAAATCAAAGGAGTCAAGAAGGCTGGGATGAGAAAAAAAAGTAAGTCACTAAACACTAGATGTTTAATTTGTAATTTTGGGCCTAAATCTATTAATAGTGCACTTGAAAATGAAGAATGGGTCAGTGCTATGAATGAAGAAATACAACAGATTGAGAAGAAAAAAACATGGACATTAGTACCTAGACCATATGACAAGAATGTCATCGGTACCAAATGGATATTCAGAAACAAGCTGAATGAGAATGGAGAAGTCACAAGGAACAAATCAATATTAGTATGCAAGGGGTATGCACAAGAAGAAGGTATTGAATATGGAGAAACCTTTGCACCCATGGATAGACTAGAAGGAGTCAAAATTCTACTTTCTTATGCTGCATACAAAGGATTCAAAGTTGATGTCAAATGGATGTCAAATCTGCATTCCTAAATGGAATACTAGAAGAAGAGGTATACATTGAACAACCAGAAGGGTTTGTTGATCCTGACAAGAGAAACATGGTTTATAGAATACAAAAAGCCTTGTATGGATTGAAACAAGCACCTAGAGCATGGTATGAAAGAATTCACTCCTATCTCATAACCATTAGATTTGTAAGAACTAGTGAAAACAATAATCTGTCTTTGAAAGAAGATATTGATGATAATATTCTGATTGCTAAAATATTTGTTGATGATATCATATTTGGGGGTAATGATATGTTATGTAAATCTTTTTCTAATGAAATAAGCAAAGAGTTTGAGATTTAAATGTTTGGGGAGATCAAATTCTTTCTTGGTCTACAGATTCTTCAATTGTTAGGAATAAGGTGTCTCAACCTTGTATATTTCCTTACATTTGATATTATTTGTTTTGTATTTAATTGTTTGCAAACAATGTATTTATGTTTGATATCCATTCTGTCATTTAGTTGAGTGGACATGTGTTTTCACTCCACTTGGAAGATGACAAGGATGATCAAACTTGGTCTAGGTGAATAGAGGTTATTTGCCAAATGTCGGCACTTTGGACAATGTGTAAGGTAATCATGACTGAAATGGTTATGAAGGATTCCTATGACGGTCATTAATATTTGTAAGAGATAATTATAAAATATTTGATGACAGGTGAAGACATGCAAGACATGTGGCAACTGATTATGTTGAGTACTGTACACTTTTCTGCAATGCGTGGGGTTCGGGGTTCCTATTTTTTTGGAGAATGGTAAAATCCTAATATGGTTATCTTTGGAAGTTGCCCTAAAAAGGGAAGCGCAGGATATAAGTGTTTCTGGGTTGAAAATCATAGAGTGAAGTTAGTGTATTGTTGGAATGTTGTTATGCTATTGGATTTGTCTTCAAGTGTTGATTATCTCCTGGAAGAACTTGCATTGCAAGTGTATTGTAAACAACAATAGTTTTGATTAATACATTGTGTAGGTTTTGGAGTGCTAGGGTTTTTAACTGAAAGGTTTTCCCCAGGGTAAATCATTGTGTCATTCTCATTTTTTCTATGTATGCATGTTATTGTATTATCATTCTGTAATTGATAAGGGTTAAATATGAATTTGCACGATCCTATTCTCGGGAGTTTAGCGTAGGGAACTATTTTCTGCACACTTAGTTTCCTTTCATCAACAAGATACATGCATATATATCACACAATCCAAATACATCAAGGAAGTTCTAAATATATTCAAGATGGAAGACTCCAAGCCAGTTGGAACACCTATGGAAACCAGATGTAAGATGGAAAAGGAAGATAAGTCAAATGAGGTAAATTAGACCCTATATAGATATATGATTGGAAAACTCATGTATGTTGTTCATACTAGACCAGATATAGCACATGTAGTTGGAATAGTTGCAAGATTCTTTGCTAATCCTGAGGAATCACACATGACTACTGTCAAGAGAATTTTGAGATATCTAAAGATTACCAAAGACTATGGCTTATGGTATAAAAGAGAAGGCAAATTTGAGCTTCAAGTCTATACAGATGCTGATTGGGCTAGAAACTTAGATGATAGAAAGAGCACAACTGGAGGAGAATTCTTTATGGGTGACAAAATTGTCACATGGATCAGTAATAAGGAAGGATGCATCTCACAATCTACTATAGAAGTAGAATATGTGGCTACTACTACAAACTGCTCTAACATTGCATGGATCAAGCAATTAATGGAAGGTATGAATATGCAAATTCTTGAACCAGTGATTATATATTGTGATAATACAAGTGCAATAAACATATCAAAGAATCCAGTCATGCATGCTAAGAAAAAACATATTTCTATCAAGTATCATTACTTAAGAGAACAAGTGACAGAGAAAGAGGTGATACTATAATATGTTCAATGCAAGGAACAATTAGCAGACATATTCACTAAGCCATTTCCTAAAGATACATTTGAGTACCTGAGAAAGAGACTAGGGGTATGACCTTTATCTATTGGTCACTAAGCTGACTAGGAGGTTGCATCAGCCTACACACAATCAGAAGATCATTCATGTTGATGCAAGAAAAGAGATGGACTACAAATATTTATCAGGTTATAGAAGGGTACTTATCTACACTGAACACCAGAGTTATTGTATTGCTGATGGAAAGGTAAATTCAAGGAATATATTATAAAAAAAAGAAAGAGATAGAATTTGACATTGCTGTCAAAGGGAGAGAACATCCAAAGGGATAGAGATTATATATACATATGAAATATCCAACATGATTTTCCTAAGGGAGAGATGATTCAAAGGGAGAGAGTATAATCTATTGCTCTCAAAGGAAAAAGAGATATCCATCAAGGAGAGAACAGTCAAAGGGAGAGAAAACATCAAAGAAATATTCAAAGAAACATTAATCTAAGGGAGAGAAGATTCTACAAACAAAGGGAGAGATAGAATTAGAATTTTTTACATCTATCCAGTGAAGGGAATGAAGGATAAAGAAGTACTCTGCAAGAATAAAATCTAAGCTAAAAGAGCTTACCGAGAGCTAGACATTTGTATTGGTTATAGAAAAATAAGTTCAGTAGATTGATGAACTATAACTGATACATTTCATATTATATTAGTAGTAATGTAATTTGTTTCCATCAATACCAAAGGGAGAGATTTATGAGCTATAACTTATTGAATGTTTGAAGATGTTAAGTTGATGATCACCGAGCTGCAGAAAGTTAATGCAAGACATTAAATCAGTTAATGTGTTGTATTGTCATTGATGTCAACTTGATATAATCTGATTGGTTATATACATATTGTCAAAGACTTCAAAGAACCAAAGAGATAAAGGTTATGTTATCAATAATGCATAAAAATTTAGTATTCACCAAGTGACAACAAACATCGACGAACAATGCTCCCCGACAGATAGAGAACCCCAAGAGAAGAGTCACAGTGATACCTGAGCAAGATACCTGATCAAGCATTATTGAGAGAAGAACCATAGTGTTACCCGATGGACATAAAACCATGATAGACAGAGATTCCAGAGGGATAACTAAAGTCAAGACTAAGAAAAAAGGATTTAAACACCAATAACAACTGAAGTTCAGAAATGACAAGACTTAGCTGGTAGGAGCTAAACATGGAGTTAACTGGTTGATTACATTGCTTTCATAGACAATTTTAAAGCTAGTGATAAGATAGAGTTTTACAACTAGTTTTATTCCATTTGTCAAAGAGAAATCTACGAGAAAAAACTAAAGCAAGCTTTAAAGCAAGAAAGACGATATTTCTAGATCACGTCAAGAACAAGAAACAAAAATACCTAGAAACCATGAAATCATGTCTATAAGAGAGACAAGATAATTAATTATGAATTAAGGGGTGAATAGAGAAGAAGATGATGAAGAGAATACTAGTGAAGAAAGAAGTATACATACAGACCTAATCAAACAAGCTGAAGAATAGAGCTAATATTTCTGCGGACACCAAGAAACAGAGAAGAAGAACATCATCGAGCAGAAATAAGTGGAGAAAAGGTTTTGAAGGGAAAAATTAATCATAAAGGTATTATGAGCTTACAATAGATCTAAACATCTACAAGTCTAAGTTGTATTTATGAACAAATGATTTACAATTTCAGTTTAACCATTGCATCAGAAAGTCTCTTAACCGATCAGGACTTAACAATCCTTTATATATTGAGATACATCCCAAGGAGTATCAAAAGGTTTATCTTGAAGATAGCATAGTGAATTCCAGATATCAAGTGATAAACTATTAGTGATAAATCCTCTAACAAGGTCACACTTAATAGTGTGTTTGTAACCTTTAACAGGGTTGGCTCTTCACCGAGCTCACTTCAGAAGAGTGAAAATTTTGGGTTACCGGTCCCAAGTGGTTTTTCCCCTAATAGGGCTTCCACGTTAAAAATCCACGTGTCAAATGTGTTTATGATTCATTTCTTTGATGTTTTGCTTTACACATTACTAAAACAAGATGATCGGTAAACACTAATTTATTTACTGTATTTCGGTAAAGGATAGACTGCTAATTGGTAAAGCTTAAGAATAAGGATAAACAATGAACTCCAAGTAGTAGTTATTTGATAAAATTGTTTAAAGGCATACATCTTGTAGGACTGAAGATAGCTAGAGAGTTATATATGTGGTATAAAGTTTATTGGATTAATTTTTGAGGCCACTGATACACCGCCCCCCTCTCAGTTATTCTAACATAAAGGAACACTTATAATCATTATGGGTTGGTGTCTTTAACTCTATCAAATTTGGTCATACTCCTCCTTTTGGTCCTCTTTCTAATAATGCATAAATTAAGGCATATTAAAATAGTAGAAAAGAGAGAAATACTCATGAATGGACTTTCATATTTGGAACTTGTGAAGGTAATGAATTGAACTACTTCTAAGGAAATTTTGGATAAGATTGATAACATATATGAAGGAGAAAAAAAGGTAAAGAAGATAAAGATGCAAAATTTGAAAACCAAATTTGAAACCCTGAAGATGGCTGAAGATGAAGGATTTTCAAATTATATACTTTGAGTACATGAAGTGGTAAATGGAATAAGAGGTAATAATGGATAAATAAAATAATATGAGGTTTTTAAAAATATTCTCAAATCTCTTCCAAAATTCTATAGCTCTAAGGTCTCTAGTATTGAAGAAAGTAACAAATTTGACAATTACATAAAAAAATTAGTTGTATGGTGCTCTGACTACATATAAAATGAGAGAATTTGACAAGGATGATCCCAAAGAGGAGGTTGCATTTAAATTTGGTAATAATATTGAGGAATACGTTGATCCACTTAATTAATTTGAAGATGAATTTTTTTTTGTTAGGAGGTTGAAGAAAGGGATTAGAAAATACAAAGGTAAGTTACCTTTCAAATGTTTCAATTTTGGTAGAATGAATGCTATGATTCTATATTCCCTTTTAGATAATTAAAAGAAAAAAATAAAATATAAAAAACACAAGAAAATTCTTTATTCCAAGGATAATAATTTATCCTCAAAAGGTGAAACTCTTTTCATGGCAATAAAAGTTGATGATAGAAATGACGACATCAAGAATTGTGAAATGTCCAATAAAAAGATTAGTGAATAATCAATGATTGTGTGGACTTATTTTTATGGAAATGAAGAACCAAATACTTGGGTGATTGAAAATATTTCCCCATCATATGATGGGAAATAAAGGTAAATTTATCAATCTCAAGAAGTGGAATGGATGATTTGTAAAATTTGGTGTTGAAGGAGATGCAAAAATATGTGGAAAGGAGAGTATAAAAATTGATGAAAAAAAGGAAAAAAGATTTTCTTTATATTAGAGGATTAAGACATAATATATTGAGTGTCAACCAAATGTTCAACAAAGGATATAAGCTCACATTTAATGAAAAAGGTTGTAAAATTAGAAGAGGAAGTTTAGGAAAACTTATGGTAGAAGGAACTAATAGTTATAGTATTGTTTATCAACTTAAAGAGGATAAATAAGGTAGATTTCTACTAACATAGTCCAATTATTTTTGGTTTTATCACAAGAAGATAGGTCAAATCAAATTTTACAATATGGTGAAGATTAGATCTACAAATGCAATAAGAGACATGCCAAGGACCATCATTCTAAAAACACTTTATGCAAGGAATGTCAAATGGAAAAGTAGACAAGGAAAAAAGTTAAGAGTAAGGAGATTTCTTCTACAAAGCCATTGGAGCTGGTGCATATTGATCTACGTGGACCTACCAAGACAAATTTAATCAATGGTATAAATCACATTATGTTTATTATCAATGATTATTCTAGCATGACTTGGGTAACTTTTTAAAGAGAAAAATCAAAATGTCTAGGGAAGTTTAAATATTTTAAATCTTTGGTTGAGAATGAAGTAGACACTAAGATAAAATTCCCAAGGTTTAATAGAGGAAGTGAATTTTATTCAAATGAGTTTGAGGTTTTTTTGAAGATCACAGTATTAGGAGAAAACTGTCTACTCTTATAAATCCTCAACAAAATGGAATTGTGGAAAGAAAAAAATTGGAATTATTCAAGAAATGGAAAGAACAATGACGAAAGATACAAATTCATCTGAAATATATTTGAGAGAAGTAGTTCACAACTCTGTCTACATTGAACAGAGTATAGATGAGGATAAATAGTTCTAAGAACCCCTACAAGATTTGTATGGAAGATATACCATTTTCAAATACCTGAGAACCTTTTGTAGAAAATGCTACATCAAAAGAGATGAAGAAAACTTGTGAAAATTTGATTCAAGATGTGATGAAGGGATCTTACTTAGTTATACAATTAGAAGCAAGGCCTATAGGCACTACAACAAGAGAATCAAAAGAATTGTTGAAAGCACAAATGTTAGAGTAGATGAAGAATTGGATTAGGAGGCAAAATAACCAAAAGATTGTGACACTAGTATATATATTTAAATAGAAGAATAATAAGAAGGAAATATAGAAGAAATAGAGGAGAAAGAATAAGTACTTTAAAAGATCCCTAAAAATCTTGAAAAGCATGTTCATAGGGATTGTTTAGACAATTAGATCATTGATGATAAGAATGAAGAAGTGTAGACTAGGATGGTATTTGTGAAGGAAGATGAGTAGGTATATCTCTATTTTTTGTCAAGGATTTAACCCTAAACATTTTTTGATGCTATAAAAGATGATGGTTGGAAACATGAAATGCAAGAAGAGATAAATTAGATTGAGAAGAAATAGACTTGGGAATTGGTTCCTAGGCCAGTGGACAAAAATGTCACTGAAATAAAATGGATATTATGGAACAAGCTAAATGAAGAAGGAGAAGTAACAAAAAACAAAGCAAGATTGGTCTATAATGGATAATCACAAATTGAAGGGATTGAATTTGAGGAGACATTTTCTTTGGTGTCTAGATTGGAGGTGATCTGTATATTTATTTATTTTGGTGCTCACAAGGAATTCAAATTATATTAGATGGATGTCAAATCAGCCTTGCTGAATGGTGATCTAGAAGAATAGGTTTACATAAACCTACTAGATGGGTTTCAAATATCAAAGCATCCAGTCATGTTTTTTAGACTTAAAAATACTTCGTATGGTCTCAAACAAGCCGCCAAATCTTGGTATGAAATGTTCAACTAGTATTTAATTCAAGAAGGTTTCATGAAAGGTACTATAGATAGAGATCTTTATATTAAGATCGAGGTAGAAAAAATATTGATAATTATAGCTTATGTTGATAACATCATTTTTGGTGGAAATGACACTGTGTGAAATAATTTTTCAAAAGAGATGTAAAAATAATTCAAGATGTCTATGATTGGTGAGTTACATTTCTTCCTTGGACTTCAAGTTGCTAAGTCAAAGGATGGTATCTTTGTTTCATAGGCTAAGTATATTAAGGAGATGCTTAAAAAAAATAGTATGGAGGATTTAAAACTAGTGAGTACACCTATGGTTGTTAGGTGTAGTTTGTAATACCCACCTCTTAGTTTGCTTTTTAGTTTTTAGATGCTAAACTCTTTTAGGCCTTTCGATGTATGTGTAGTTTATTTCAGTTGATCTTGAGGATATTTATGTATTGCATTTTATTATGCTATTGATTCATTGTTATTATGTTATATCTTCTGTGTACATGTGATTTATGGTTATTTAATGATGCTTATGTATATGTTAGGATTTCATTTTGATTAGGGTTTTCTGACAATATTGACCCTAGATTTATATGCACATGGATCATTGTATGTTTTGCATCACTTTCTAACGTGCTTGGTATGGTATGGGACATAGTCATTGTTAGAAACACTGAGGGGGGGGGGGGGGAATAAGTGTTTATCTATTAATTATATTTCAGCCAATTAAACATATAT
>MU225568.1:3759862-3773077 GCA_018584345.1 Thuja plicata
GAGGAAACCATCATTTATGTTATGTTTCACTGATTTAGAGATGTTGTTTGCCTCTAACAAGTTGTTCATTTGAGTAAAAGGATATTGGATCCAAAAAAAAAAAGATCCTAGAAGGTTTATGAGTTTTCCATGATGCTATGCATCACTTACTTTCTGCATTTAATCAATTCTTGAAAACTTAGAACAACAACTTGTTCAATCCATAATCAATGCAAAAGTAGTTTCAACTTAGCAATTTAGTATGCAAACTAAATAGGTAATAGTTGCACCTAGGATTTAATAGTTTTATAATTATAGTTGTAATTGGAAATTATTCTGTAGGTTCATTTATATGCTGATTTTATAAATAAATCAATAGGATATGTTAACGTTTACCAACATGGAATATTTGATTATTTTTAGATAGTAATTTTAATGGATAAATGAATTTGCATAAATTAGGATGTTATAATTTTTTTTGTCCTTACGTTAACATTGTATTTGATTTAATGTATTCTAAATATGAATTTATTATGCCATGATGTGTTTTGAGTGCGCAATGAAATAAATTATACATTCTTTATGTTATCATATTTTTGGGTATTTGTTAGGTTAGAAGATCCTTAGGACATAAATCCAGAGGTTTTAAGGATTGTACTTTTTGCATGGTATCTTATGTGATGTCAGTTTGTGTTTTGTGATGATGTTATGGTCCTAATTTCTTAGACCCAACCTGATTTGGTTATGATTTGTTGTTTGGTCTTATGAGAATACTATGGTTATGGTATGGTTATTTAGAACCTATGTGCTCCTAAATGAGTAGGATGCGATTTGATTTATGATATACCTTGATGATGTTCTTTTGTGAACCTAGATTAGGTTACCTAGTTGTATAGTAGGAGGTGGCTTGCAATAAGTGCCGGAGCTCACAAGTGGTTTCTAGGATCACTATGTAGTTTTAACAAGTGATAACATAATAATTTATTAGGATGGGTTAGTATAATTTAATAAGATATTAATCTGGTTAGTGACTTTGTTAGTTGGAGAGGTCATTAGCACCATGTATGGTCACTTGAGTGCCAGAATCCATTGAGGGATTGGTAGGACAAAACTCAAGGGTTAGACCTACATGATGAAACCTTCCTATATACAGCTTAGGTTATCCTACGTGTGTCGGTACCTCTGGTATTTCTTAGCGTTCTTTATGATGGTTCAGAGTGCTTCTAGGATCTTCCTATGCATTTGAGCATGATGTCATGTATACCTTGGTGTTTGCCTTCTTGTTGTATACCTCGTGTGAGTGGCCTGTTACTATCTCCTTAACATGGTGGGAGTGGACCTTTGGTTCCACGTGGTCGGGTGGTAGTTATTCTTATTACCATTGAGATCTGATGTTCATCTTCATGCTTGGATGATCCTTGTTGCAGTTCTTCTTCTTCTATCTTCTGGAGACTTGTTCGGTTTCATGAGTTGTACTTTTGTAACCATATGTGTATATTGGTTGACATCCTTTCAAGGATGTATTGTGTTGCATTCATCATGTTTATCTTTGGAGATTTTGATCTTATCATTTCAGTTGTAATCAGGTAATAGTGTATCGAATGTGATACCTATATTAGTTGTTGTATCATACTTGTATTAGAGTGATTACTACATACCCTGCATCATGTGCAAAGAATGTAAGTTATAAGATGTATATTATTGGATTCAGTTGATGTAATCTTATATCAGTTCTTTATAGTTATTTTTTGCAGATTAGTTTTCTTAAGTAATTCTACGTCAAGGAACCCTCGAGAAATGTTATCTATGTTGAGTTGTTCTTATGTGTATGTCATGTACTTCATTATGTTGCTTCTGCATTGTTATCATTATTGTTTGTAAACATTTAAAAAAAATTATCCTGTAAACTTAGTGTCATGTTTAGGTTGAGTTCTCCTGGGTTCCCTGGCAGGGTATTACACTTGGTATCAGAGCACACATTTCTAAATTGGGAGCTCTGGGAAAATTTGTATGCCCATTAGTTGTCTTTTGATTTTAAAATGTGAAACAAACATAGACATAAAAATCTGATGTATTTAAAACCATTGCTTTATGATTATTTGATATCTTTTGATGTTGGTTCTAAGTTGTGGTTTGGTTCTCTGGTTGATTCAGGAATCATGCCTAAAACTAAAGCTGCTAGGGGTCATGGCAGAGGCCAAAGTGGTGGTCATGGAAGGGGTAGGGATAAAAATCCTTCCACGAGTGTCAGTCAGGATAGTGCTCATCAACACAGTAGAGATGAGAAGAGGGATGAGTGTTGGGCTGAGTCTGGAGAGCCAAACATTAGATAGTTTTTTCAGGAGTTAATGAATCATATTCCTGAGTAGGGTAGAGTGGAGAGGGATGTTCTACATCATTCTCAAATAGAGCAGAGAGATGGAGAGATATAGGAGCCCTCCAAGGAGGACTATTATAGTGGATCCTGTAGTTGTGGTAGCGAACCACATGAGAGATCTCATGCGAGTGCAACCTACTCATTTTGATGGGAAAGGAATAGGGTTCAAAGATGAGACTTGGCTCATAGCCTTAGAGAGGATCTTCTCTATGCACCCCTTTAGTAGCAATACTAAAGTGAGGTATATTGTGATGCAGATGTCACACTTTGTAGCTATATGGTGGAAGATCAAGGAGGATAAGCTGGGTCTTCATATTGACACAGTTACATGGGAACTCTTCCTTGAGCACTTTAGAGAGAGATTCCTCCCTGATCAGTGGAGATAGCAGAGGGATGATGAGTTCCATAACTTGAGGCAGTTGACCCTATCAGTGGTTGAGTATGAGCATCGATTCTTTGAGCTTAAATAGTATGCTAGATATGGTTAGGATTCGACACTTATGATTCAACACTTTATTAGGGGGATAAATGAATGAATCATTGGGGAGGTTAGAATCTTTGAGCCTACATCCCTCAGAGAGGCGGTCATCAAAGCTACCCTTGCAGAGGAAAATCTAGCATTGGGCCATGGTGGTCATTCAGGAGGGTAGTCTAGAGCACCTACTTCTATTATCAAAGGTGATCATTCTCAGGGAGCTGGGAATTCTAGAGGTCCTTCCACCGTTCCAAAATGTAACCAGTCTCAGTAGCAAGAAGGAAATAATCCTTCTTCTTTTAGTTGTCCTTGTATTAGGAACTTTTGTGATATTCAGTGCAGCAAGCGCAATCGACCAGTTCAACCAACACAGAGTGTGTATCAGGATGTCAGTAGGGGCAGCATTTAGAAGTATAGTGCACCTTTAGTTGGAGGAAGTGGTAGCAGAGGAGATTTCTTTTCATGTGGGCAATATGGGCATATTGCAGTCAATTGTCCTCAGCGTCCAGCGCAGTTTTTAGGATAGAGGTCATTAGCTTCTGAGCTGACAGTGGGTAATGTTGGTATGTTTCACGGAGTGTATGAAGCATTTGATCATCCTCCACCTATGTATCATGATCCTGTGAGTGGTGCTATGATTAGAGGTCCAGTGGCTAGTTTCCAGATTCCTACAGTGGGGAATGATCCTTAGTGTTCGAATTAGAGACCTGGGAAGGGTCCTATGGGACCCACACTTTGAGTCTTTTGAGA
Source organism: Thuja plicata (assembly GCA_018584345.1). Classification (NCBI taxonomy): domain Eukaryota; kingdom Viridiplantae; phylum Streptophyta; class Pinopsida; order Cupressales; family Cupressaceae; genus Thuja; species Thuja plicata. Next base: position 3,763,444 of record MU225568.1, read on the forward strand.
CTTGGTTGGATGTTTTGTGATGAGAGATTGATATATCTATCTTTTTTTTAGGCTTCCAAAAGTAATCCTTGTTTTAGGGGAGGAGGATGTAATACCCACCTCTTAGTTTTCTTTTCAGTTTTTAGTTGCCAAACTCTTTTAGGCCTTTCGATGTATGTGTGGTTTATTTTAGTTGATCTTGAGGATATTTATGTATTTCATTTCATTATGCTATTGATTCATTGTTATTATGTTATATCTTCTATGTACATGTGATTTATGGTTATTTAATGATGCTTATGTATATGTTAGGATTTCATTTTGATTAGGGTTTTCTGACAATACTGACCCTAGATTTATATGCACATGGATCATTGTATGTTTTGCATTACTATCTGACATGCTTGGTATGGTATGGGATAGAGTCATAGTTACTTGCTTCAGTGAGATCCACATGATAAACTAGTCTCAACCATTGTTAGCTATATTATATATGCATGTATGTTCGTCTTTGTGATGATAGATTTGCAGGTATCGGGCTATGTCTTCCCTGAATTGGCAGGAGTGAGCATGCCCTATCACAATAATCTCAATGGAAAGAGAGGGGAGATAGTATTCAGGTCCAAATCCTACCCTAAACCTGATTGTCCTAAGTATTGGACAAGTATCAGTTTGACTACCCTACCCAGATTCGTCTAGTTGACGTGAATTTGTGGACCCTATCCTTGTGTGTGTTTGAGTTGATTTTGTTAATTTCAGTTTAATGCATTGATATTATGTGATTTATTTAAATTGAATATTTTTAGAATTAATTATTAAATATAGGGTATTTAAGAAAATGAAATTAAATACCTATGTTTAATTGAAAAGTTAATTAAAGTGCAATTATTGAATATTGAGATTTAATTGATTATTTAATTGAAAATTAGAATAAATATGATTTTATGCATTATTAAATAATTAAATATTTAAGTGCATGGATAAGATTGTGCTTTAAATATTTAATCTATTTAATATATTATTTAATTAATTACATGTGCAAGTTCATTAGTGAAGTTAGAGTTTGAATTTAAAATGCAACTTGGGTTACTAAGTCAAAGTTGAGTTGTACAAGTAATTGGATATTTTAATTAATAATTAAAGAATTAATTTCAATTTTGGAGTTGAGTTCTTTTAGGAGTTAAATAGCTGTGTGTTGTCATTAGGGTTTTCATGATCAGGGGAAGTTGATCCTATTTAGGGGGATTCTTCTCTCATTTGGTCATAACAGGTTTTTGGGAGTATTTTTGGAGAGCTTTGTGTGTTCTTGGTTTTTGGAGGATTTGAGGATTCTTGTGGTTGCATGTTGGAAAATTTTTGTGTGAAATTCGTGATTGTGTGTGTGTTTGGAGGATTCAAGGTTTAATCATCTTCAAAGGAAAAATTCTTTCCATTTCTTGCATTGGATCTAAGGTAAGGTTTGATCATTTTTGTGATTCAATTCTTGATTAAATTGTCTTTTTTGTGCTTGATTTAATTAAATTTCCTTAATTAGGAGTTATTAAATTTCTTATTTTAAAAGGGTATTGTTGAAACCTTAGTTGGCTTATTATTTTAGGAAATGGTTATTTAGCATAGTATTGTTATGCTGGCCAAATTTTGTGGAAGAATTCCTCCTAGAACTCCTAGAAAATGGTAAATTAATTTGTGCTATAGTTCAAACTATGGTGGAAAAAAATACCCCCTTACAAAATACTCTCTTGGAAATTAAATTAGAAAAAAATTCATGCTCTCTGGAAAAGATACAGTCTATAAAAAAAATTTACACCAGTCTATTTAAAAATGGGAAAAATGACAATAGAGGCAAAAAGACAAAAAGAATAAAACAAAAAAAAAATGAGAAACTATTTTTTAAACTTTCTGTTTTCGGAATTTATTTAAAAAAAAAAAAAACATTTCTTATTTATGTTTCGGAATTGTTTTGTTAAAAAAAAAAGTACAAAAAAAAAGTATTAAAAAAAAATAGTGTTTTGGTCGTGGGGGCCACCACATCCCCCACCACCACCGCATAGTTCCCCTGCGATCTGTATCATTGCGGTCTGTATCATTGCAGCCGCAGTGGGAGGCCCGTGGGACCCCACGAGGGGGGACCACGGGGGCCGCAGTGCCCACTAGGCGCAGGTCACCGCGGGGGGTGGGGAAGAGAAAGGGGGCGGGGGCCATGAGACCCCCCCAAGATTTAAATTATGTTTTTTTTATTATGTTAAATAAATTAAATATAACTTTAGTTGATATTTAATATTTGTTTAATAATTAAATTTTAATTAATTTAAAATGTGTTACATGATTATTTAATGTTTGTTTATTAAATTTTATAATATAGCTTATAAGAATTAAAATTAACTCTTAATAAAATTAGAGTTATTTTAATATAATGGAATTTTGTTTTTTGTTATTAATAGATTTTTGAAATTTAGTTTTATATTTTTGTGGCATGAGAAATTTAATTAGGGATTGTATTTTAGAGAATTAATTAATAATATTATTAATTTATAGACAAAGGAGGGTTTATTTTTATCATTGTCATAAATTAACTATTATTAACCAACGAATTTTATGGCATCAACTAGTTGATAATAAAGATATTATTGGGCAATTTTTGTTAATGTTTATGTTGCACCTAGGATTTTATAGTTTTATAATTATAGCTGTAATTGGTAATTATTCTGTAGGTTCATTTATATGCTGATTTTATAAATAAATCTATAGGATATGTTAACGTTTACCAACATGGAATATTTGATTATTTCTAGATAGTAATTTTAATGGATAAATGAATTTGCATAAATTAGAATGTTAAAAATTTGTTTGTCCTTACGTTAACACTGTATTTGATTTAATGTATTCTGAATATGAATTTATTATGCCATGATGTGTTTTGAGTGCGTGATGAAATGAATTATACATTCTTTATGTTATCATGTTTTTAGGTATCTGTTGGGTTAGAGGACCCTCAGGACATAAATCTAGAGGTTTTGGGGATTGTACTTTTTGCATGGTATCTTATGTGATGTCAGTTCATGTTTTGTGATGATGTCATGGTCCTGATTTCTTAGACCCAACCTGATTCGGTTATGATGTGTTGTTTGGTCTTATGAGGATACTGTGGTTATGGTATGGTTATTGAGAACCTATGTGCTCCTAAATGAGTAGGATGCAATTTAATTTATGATATACCTTTATGATGTTTTGTAAACCTAGGGTAGGTTACCTAGTTGTATAGTAGGAGGTGGCTTGCAATAAGTGCCAGAGCTCACAAGTGGCTGCTAGGATCACTTATTGTAAGTAGTTGTAACAAGTGATAACATAATAATTTATTAGGATGTGTTAGTATAATCTAATAAGATATTAATCTGGTTAGTGAATTTATCTATTGGAGAGGTCATTGGCGTCGTGTATGGTCACTTGAGTGCTAGAATCCATTGAGGGATTGCTACGATAAAACTCAAGGGTTAGACCTACATGATGACACCTTCCTATATACAACTTAGGTTACCCTATGTGTGTCAGTACCTTTGGTACTACTTAGTGTTCCTTATGATGGTTTAGAGTGCTTCTAGGATCTTCCTATGCATTTGAGCATGATGTCATGTATACCTTGGTGTTTGCCTTCTTTTTGTATACCCCGTGTGAGTGGCCTATTACTAATATCTTCAACACGGTGGGAGTGGACCTTTGGTTCCATGTGGTCGGGTGGTAGTGATTCTTATTACCATTGAGATCCGAAGTTCATCTTCATGCTTGGATGATCCTTGTTGCAATTCTTCTTCTATCTTCTTCATCTTCTAGAGACTTGTTCAGTTTCACGAGTTGTACTTTTGTAACCATATATGTATATTGGTTGACATACTTTCAAGGATGTGTTGTGTTGCATTCATCATGTTTATCTTTGAAGGTTTTGATCTTATCATTTTAGTTGTAATCAGGTAATAGTGTATCAAATGTGATGCCTATATTAGTTGTTGTATCATACTTGTATTAGAGTGATTACTACATACCCTACATCATGTGCAGAGGATGTGAGTTATGAGATGTATATTATTGGATTTAGTTGATGTAATCTTATGTCAGTTCTTTATAGTTATTTTTTGTAAATTAGTTTTCTTAAGTAATTCTACGTCAAGGAACCCTCGAGAAATGTTATCTATGTTGAGTTGTTCTTATGTGTATGTCATGTACTTCATTGTATTTCTTCTGCATTGTTATCATTATTGTTTGTAAATATTTAAAAAAAATTATCCTGTAAACTTAGCGTCATGTTTAGGTTGAGTTCTCCTGGGTTCCCTGGCGGGGCATTACATAGTTTCAGAAAAGACAATGAGTCTCTCCTTGTTGATCAAACTCTTTATAGGTCTAAGATTTGATGAATATTATATTTGACTACTTTTAGACCTGATATAATGAATATAGTAATTTTGGTTGCAAGATATCAAGCCAATTCTAAGCAATCACATGAGAAGGTTTTTAGAATAATATTTAGATATTTGAAGAAAACTCCTTATTAAGGTTTGTGGTACAAAAATGAATCTGAATTCTTATTGAAGACTTACACTAATTCTAATTGGGCTAGTTGTGTGGATGATAGAATAAGTACCACATGTATTTTACTTGGGAGATAGAATGGTTTCTTGGTTGCATAAGAAACAATATTTTGCATCTTCACCCACATAAAAAGGTGAATATTTTTCTAAAAATTATTGTTGTACTAAAGTTCTATGGATGAAGTAGACTATTAAGGACATCAAAGTAGTGTATTATCATCCCATTAAGTTCTATAAATATTTCATAGAATTTTTAAACGCATTCAAGGACTAAGCACATTTCCATCAGATATCACCTTTTGACAAAGATATTTGCAGAACAAGAAGTCAAGTTGGAGTATGTTCCCACCAAAGATTAGATTGAAAATATATTCATGAAGACACTCTCCAAGGATACTTATAAGTATATTTGGTAGAAGATAGGGGTCATTTCCCCTCTTTCTAACTATATGCATAATATGGTGTCTTTGTTGAGAGGGAGAAGCTCAAGATATATTCCTTGTCTTCTAGACTGATTTGATATACTCCTCAGTGGGAGTAGGAGGTTTGATTGGTTGTTTCTAATAGAGGGGAAGAGTATGAAAAAAAGTAGAAATTTGATGAATGAGGATTCAAAAAATATTTGAAAACTTTTTCCCCTTCATCATTGATGCTTAAGGGGGGAGATAATATAAATTCAATTTGCAATTGAGATATTGGTGAAAGGGGGAGAAAGTGTTAAAGTAATTGCTTCCATCAATGAAAAAGGGGGAGATTATTTCCAATTGGTGTTGTCATTCATGCCAATCCTCTACTTGTTGTTACAATTGTGATATATTGATATCTATGATGTGATGGTGTTATGCGATTGATAATATGTACTGTGAGACTATGAGATAAAATGGGATGTGCCATTGATGATTGTGTTGTGAAACCTAAGTTGACATAATTATGGAGTTATGCAGGATTTTTACTAGATATATTGTTGCACTAATATTAGCATGTTGCAAATGAAATATTTTCTCCATGTTACTGGCCAGATGTTGATTATGTTTCTAACTAGTAGTATTGCAGTAGGAATGATATGTCTATTACTATTTAGAGTTAGAATTAAGATAAGGATTAGAAGTATGACATTGTTAAGAGGAAGATTAAAAGCATGACATTATTAATATGAAGATTAGAAGCATGAAAATTTTAAGATAAGGATTACAAGCATAGTTAAGATGACATGATTAAAAAAAGGTTACTAGCATGGATGAAATAATCTTTTTGATAAACTATTGAGGTGTTTTCATTGTTGAAGTATGATGAAGTGCTTTATTTGTAGGGAAGTGCTATAGTAGCTGTGTGGGTGAACAGGTTGCACTCATACAAATTTGATCATATGGGTTTGTAGTTTGAAACATGGATTGTATGTTCTATGTATATTTCAGTCCTATCTTTTTAAGTACTTGGTTTTTTCATTGATGTTTTAGAATAATGTAGTGTGGTGGTAGTTTTGGTGCTTGTTAAGATTGGTCCGAGAAATGCTATGTATTTATTTGCAATGATATTTGTAGAGTTCTGGCTTGGAGGGAATGTTTATAATGTTTGTAAAATGTACCAATTAAATTTTCTAGTAGATATATCTACACCAAGTATGTATTTAGTGATATGATTTATGAATGTGTTTTCCTAGGATTCCAAAACTCTATGACAAATTTTCTATGGGAGGCTAGATAATTGAGGAAATATGATATATGTTCTTGGGAACAAAGTTGGATGTTCAAGGAACTTCTCTATGGTCCACATAACAATTTTTTATCTCTTGTATTTCATTGTGTATGAAGTTGGTTTATAGGGTTATTTGTGGCTATCTAGCTGACATGGTTTGTTCCCTTGCTTATGTCATGTTCTTGATTGTACATTGGATGATGTGTTGAGTCAATTCTGGGTCTCACCTTTCTTGTGGAGATTTGCATTAATTAGTTTTATTTTTAAGATATATTTTTGGCCAACTAATTATTGCTATACATTACCCCATTTCTTAATTTTGAGGAAGAGTACCTAGCACGTGTGATGTTTGGGATCAAATTAGATATTATGCTATGTTGTTTGGTTCCTCTCTATCTCTTGGATAGGACTGATTTCACCACAATTATGTTTTAACAACCAACTTTTTGGGAATACTCCTCTTCCCTTATTATGGTTGACCTAATTGATGCTTGATATTTATCTAAAAGGTATAAATAAAATATTGAAATAGTTGAGAAGTGTGGATTATGGATTATTTGTGGATGATGTGAATTTGAGGAAGTAGAAGTGTGTAGTGGAAGTTGTGGAACTAAATTAACAATGGTTTATTGAGACATGATTTTAAAAGAATCTACATTATAAGGAGAATATTGGAAGCATCTTTCTAAAAGAATATTTCATTCTAATTTATCTCATGTATCCTATGTCAAGATAATGAGTCTCTTCTTTAGGTCCTTTTTATCTCATCCTTTAAGACAATGTTTCTTGGTAGCAATTCTGGTAGTGAGTGTTGACGATAGTTTTTCCAATTAAAATAAATTATGTTTTGTTGTGTAATACGAAATGTAAAGAAAAATAAGTTCTCGAGTGGTTGTAGAGAACCAACGATTGACACTGTTAACCAAATGTCAAGTGATTTATATTGTGTGTTGGTACTAGGAACAAGAGATAGCATTTGTTAGGATTAATACAACTAAGAGGGGGGGGGGTGAATAAGTTGTATGCCAAATATTTAACCTTTAAAACTTAAAATCAATTACTCAATGCAAACCTAAACACAAGAATAACACCATAACACAAGTATTTTTTGTCAAGGAAAACCATGTTAAGGGAAAAACCCCAGTGGGAATTGATACCCATAAATAATGCACTATAAATATTGTATCCATGCTAGAAGATCTACCCCTGTTAGGAAATGATTATTACATCCAGTACAAAGTCCCTGTTAAAGGACATACCCTATTAGGAGTCTTCTCAACCCTTTTAGGAGTTGAATGATATGACGAGATCATTGCGTGAGCACACTGCCCAAAGTGAAGTTTAAATCCACCTTCTAAAGATTAAACCCACCTTCTGGATCCACTATTTAAAGAGAAGTATAAAAGTATACTTATAATAGTGAACTGACTGATAGAAACTTGCTTTCCCTATATAGTTCCAATCAAGTAAACTAAAAACATAGTCACTTCTCTAGATCTATCAGAAATCACATCCACATGCTCACAACATCCAATCCATACTTTTCACATCAAGACGCTACTTTCCTTTATACAAGTTACAATAAGAAATTAGGTTGGCCTGTTAAGACTTCCCCAATGCACAAACAATTGCATAGAACCTTTATAAGATACACACGATATCTTACACAAGTAAATAAAAAATAAAAATAATGAGTTATGCGCCAAGATCCATGATTAACGCTCTCCATTCACTAAGCCCATTACGTATCTTGTGTTTGGCCCCAAATAGGTCTTCTCCAGTCCACACGCCATAACTGGCATCATAAAGAATCTTAAAGAATGTTCTCCCATGTATCTTCTATCATTCCTTAAGCTTGTTAGAATAGTCCCAAAGGATAACTGAGAGGGGGGGGGGGTGGTGAATCAATTATCAACTACTTTAATTCTTTTCTTTGCTTAGATACAATTAACATAAAGTAAATGCACATTTAGATAACACAATAGAGAACACAACAATTTTGGTCATGGGGAAACCAAATAGGTAAAAACCCCGGTGGGAATTAGCACCCACAAAGAACTGTACTTGAGTATAATTATCCCTGTTAAGAGATCTTACAACCCTGTTAGGAGTTTTTCTTTACAATGCAATAAGTACAAAGACCTGGTTAAAGGTCAGACCCTATTAGGAGTCTTTTAAAAGTAACCCTATTAGGGGCAAGGACTCACTGTCCAAAAGCTCAGTGCTAAAATGATGAACGCTGCAAACTTTAGTAGAATATATATACACTATATCTGATAGATGAACTGTTAGAGTAGACCTGCTATCTTGGTCAGTTCTAGTGTGCTGTATACTTCTACTTCTTCGCATAGATCTTTTCTTGATGAATGAAATGTCTCTACTGTCCCAAAACAACATACATTCTATCCTGTACTTCTTCTGTCTTTATTCTTCTCATTCACACTTGGCATTCATCAAATGAACTACTATAAGTATCTTCTCCAAAGGATGTGATCTTTGTTGGGTCTTGGAGTCCCTTCAATACTTATTTAGTTAGCCACAACATCCACGCAACCTGATTAGAAACACACAAATCATACTAAATAGACACAATGCTTCACAAAGTTGACTCCACCAAATTAACTCCAACTTCACGATTCTGATAGAACATGTTTGGCACCTATAGATCATTATCTTTAACTCATAACTAAACATCACTAGTAAATTTGACCTCAATTTTCGACAGCAATTGGTCAAAATTTTGACAGTAATTGGTCAAAATTTACGACCAAAACATTCGTCGGTCTTTTTTTATCGAAGTTTTGACGTATTTATAATTGGTCGAAATTTCAACCAAAATAAAGGTCGGAATTTTGACTATAGCCCAAGCTTAAAATTGCCATCATTTTTTAGTGCAATGGTCGCAATTTCGACCAATACTTCCACCACCGAGTGGTCGCAAATTTTGACCAATTCACTAAAAAAGACGACGAGAATGCCATGCTTTCCACCAAACCAATGGTCAAAATTTCAACCATTGTATTGGTCGAAATTTCGACCAATGTTAATTTTTTAAATTTTTTTTTTTTTTTCTAAATTTTTTATTTCGATTCTATGAAGATCATATTCTCATTCTTCTTCTTCTAATTCTGTGCTGTAAATAAATTTAAATAGATGTTGATTATGATGGAGGGAATATTGTGGTAAGAGTGTCAGGTACCCAACAAGTATGTGCAAATTTTTTATTGTCATGGCTCACAAAATCAACAACAGAATATTCATAACAATGACAGACCTCAGTATTGCCTTTCTCTTGCTTAGTTTTTATTTTTAATGATATCATTTCTAACCTTTGCAATTTTATTCTATGTAGATGGTACTAGTTTTGTGTTTTTCCATAG
>MU225568.1:3813973-3824482 GCA_018584345.1 Thuja plicata
ATTTTAATCAATGGTGGGATTAAGTTATTGTGTTGGGAGAGCACACCCACAATAATCTCTAAGAGCAAATCAACAAGGCATTGGGTGCCCTTGTTTGGCTCATCGGAGGTTGTGGTGAAAGTATTTGTTTTGGATTTAATCTTAAATATGCTAACCCTCTTTTGAATCTTGTTTCTAATGGCTAATCTTGGTGTTTGCATGTTTTAGTGTTGTTCCTTGCAGGTATACTTTTATCACATACAATTAAGACATGTTCTGTGTTGTTCCCCCGGTGCATCTTTGCTATTTGTTCCTGGTTAACTTGAATGTCTTGGATTACAAGATTGGTGCTTTTTTGTCCATAGCCCAACCCTCTTGTGTTTCTCTGGGTTGGTGGGAGAGGAAATTTAAATATGCCTTGTTGTCTTGCCCCCAGCCTGATTGTACCATCGTACCCAAATCTTTGTATCATTGTGTAACCATTACCATAGTTTAACAAGGGTAGTGGTGGTCTGATTGTCTCTGGGGGATCTTGGTATAACTAGGTATTGATGTCTTGTTCAAAAGGGTTTTCTTCCGCTATGTCTCCCCATCAGATTAAAGTTGTGGCTGGACATCTAAATAGAACAAGCTATAGAGTTTCTATTGCAATAACAGGTTTTTGCATGTCATGAGTTCTTGGGCTTTGAGGCATGTGCGTGATGGAAAAAGCCTCTTCATATCTATATTCACCACAACCCTTGTCCATGATGGATATCTTGCCTACTTTGTGTGTGATATCTTTAAAATTTGAATTTGAAGAGGAGGGAATACTTGCGTCATGGTTAATGACTATCTTTCCTGCTGTCCATGTGACATCGTTGGGATTCGAATCTGAAGAGGACAGGATGCTTGCATCTTGGTTTGATGGTACCTGGTTATCAATGCTGATTTGGACCACATTACAATATTGGAAAGGATTGGGATCTCCCTCTATGATGATCTCCTCTCCCTGGTGTGGGCACTTGATGCATTGATGGTGTTTCAAAGGTACAACTTGCATTTCATGTATCCAAGGTCTCCCTAGTAGCATGTTGTATCCCAGCTCAAGGTCTAAGATTTGGAAGGGAGTATTTTTGACCACAGGACCAATACAAACAGGTAGAATGATAATACCTTTAGAGGACCTTTCCTCTTTATCATAAGCTCTGATATTTATCCTCCTTGTGACATCAATGCTTGATTCTGAATAGCCCAGTTGCTTGATTAACTTTAGAGTACAAATGTTTAACGTAGCTCCACCATCAACAAGGACCCTACGGATAGCGCTTTTGTGGACTTGGAAAAGTAAGTCCAGAGGATCATTATGTAGGGGTTTATGCGATGACACATCAAAGTCTATGAATGTGGCATTTTTGTTCATAGCAATATGGTTGACCATCATTTGGAAGCTCTTAGGTGTTATGTCCCTTGGGACAGCTACATTTTGAAGGGCTTGGTCAAGTGCCAGTTTATGCTGTGGAGATATGCGCAATAGGTCAAACATGGAGATATGGGTAGGTGTGCACTTTAGCTGGTCCACTATGCTTGTTTGTGGATCTGAGTTTGCTTTAGGATTGATAGATATAGTAGGTGAGGATGGTAATCCTTGCAAGATGACTCTGGCACAATGCGTTGTTATAGCACAATTGTTACTTTGGTCTTTGATAGTGATTGTAGCCACATGGCTATCTGAAGGATTGAGGCAATTGATAACATTATCACTGTTGGGATATGTATAGTTAAATTGTTTTTCTTATCCACTAGACCCAGAGGCTTTTCCCTTGTTGTGATCACAAAGGTATCATTGAAAATAGTGTGATCAATTGTGCTTTTGGTTTGGGTATTCGTCACATTGATGACCCCTGTGTCAATTAGATCTAGGATAGCGTGTTTCTTTCGGTAACAGTTCACCATTTTGTGACCTTTCACTCGATGAAATTTGCATAAATATTTGTCATTATACCACCTCAGTTTGTTTTCATCTTGTTCAAAGTCCCTAATTTCTAGGAGAGTGATAGTGTTTGATTGTATCAACTTGCGTAAAGCTGATTTTATCGGCTGTCCCAATGGTGTGAAATCTTGTTGCTGGAATTAAAACCATGGTCTGCATTGATTCTGTTGTTGACTATTTGACACAGTGGCCACTTGTATAGGGGGAGGTTGGTTTTGGGTGTATGATTGTTGAGTGGGCCCTGTGCGTTTTTGGTTGGCCACAGGTGCATCTTGCAGTGACACCTTGGGTTTTGCGTAGTTGACTGTCTTCACATCAATGACACCATCGCTAGTGACATTTTTGTTTTTGTTCCATCACTTAGCTTTGTCTATTGCATTCTTATTCATATTTGTTTGTGTGGGATCTACAAGGATTCCTCATTTGTCTAAGTTCTTTTCACAATGAACTCCTCTTTCGATGAGTTGTGTGAAGTTCAGAGCTAACTGTAACTCTGTTGTGAATGACATGTCTAGAATTAGATTGTCAACAAACATGACTATTAAGTCTTGTTCGGGCACATCATACATTATGCAGTTTTCCATATTCCTCCATCTCTATAGGAATTTCACAAAAGACTCTCCATCCTTCTATTTGATATCGTAAAGGTCCTTGATGCTGACCTTGCACTCGATGTTATGATGGAAGTGAGCTATGAACTTTTCAGCCAGTTCACCCCAAGACTGAATGCCATTAGGTAAATGTGAGAACCATTCCATTACTGGTCTGACCAAGATTTGTGGGAGTAGTCACATTAGATATGTCTCGTCATGGGTGAATTTGACGTAGCTAGCAAAAAACTCAGATATGTTCAATAGGGTTGGTACTGCCCCTATATTTGTCAAATTTTGCTACTGAGAAGTGATTTGGGAACAAAGACATGTGAAGAGAATGGTCAAAGGGGTATGGGTATAAATCCTCTAAGGTATAGAATTTAGTTTGCCCCTAATTTTTCATATCCATCATTTGGGTTTGAAGGGTTTGCATTTGTTGCATCAACATGTCCGTTTGATTCTAAGGCCGATGTGTAACATTCCTTTGTGTTGTGGCGGGTATAAGGCTGCGCCTTTGTGTCCCTTGAGTAGGAACATAAGATTTCATCCTAGGGACTTGATATTGATTGCCCACCAAGTGATTTTTATATGGAGGGACATGAGTAGCCCATGGTGGGTTTTGATGCATTTTCTATTGTGATTGAAACTGGGGTTGATACTGCTGGGGTTGGTATTGCTGTTGCTAAGGTTGGGGTTGAAACTGGGGTTGCTGTCGCTGAGGTTGGATTTGAGGCAACTGAAGCTGGGGTTGTTGTTGTGGAGGTTGGATTTGAGGCAACTAAAGCTGGGGTTGCTATTGTGGGGGTTGGAACTAAGGCAACTGAAGCTAGGGTTACTGTTGCGGGGATTGGATTTGAGGAAACTAAAGCTAGGGTTGCTGTTGCAGAGGTTGGATTGGTGTCAAAATGGGCAAAGATGTAGCCTTGGGTGGGCCTTGACTGTAAGTCATTCCTACAGAGATGGATCCATGTGGGCATGAGGTTTTGATCCCAAGACTAGTGTGAATTGACTGCAGCAGCGACATAGTTTCAGAATAGTTGGTGTTTGGTGGGATGGAAGGCATAGCATGAGAGCTTGATTGTCCTAGCCATGAGACCAAAGGTGGAGGCATACTAGTGACCAGGGGTGAACTTAGTTGCGAGCCTATCATGCCTTGAGTAGAAGATGTGCTAGCTTGGGTCAGGTCATTGGTTTGATTAGATATAGTTTGTGTCAATGTGGGTAAAACCAATGGTGAAAATATTGGAGACACAACAGGTAGCATCTTAGGAGTTTGAGTAGTGTTTTGACCTGCGAGAGGGTTTTCAGGCCATATAGTTGATACACTGAATTCAGCAGGGAGTTTGACTCCCTTCTTTATTAGCATGGCCAAGTAACATTCAGGGTTCCTCTCTACAACAACATCAACTAATTTTGTGGAGTAAGCATCTTGCTCCACATCTTTAAGTTCTTCTTCTGTGATATCTTGGAAAAAGGCCGCCCACGGGGTTGTTCAATGAATAGAGCTGAACTGGTGTTCATGAAAGGATTGTTCTCTTGCTCTATTTCCCAAGTGGGGAAATAGTTGATATATGACTCGTCAGGTTGAGTTCTAGCCTTAGACCTTGTGTAAGGCCCTCCATGAGGTGTTTGAGACATAGTGCGGTCTAGGCTTTGTAACTAAAACAAGTGATATAAAGCAAACAAGGAAGAAGATCCTTTTTGAGGAAGTCTAAGTTATGTTTTGGACAAGGGTAATTCTAAGGACAAATTTTGATATAACCTGATCTCAAAGTGGTGATGATAAAAAGATAAGATTTTCCAACCTTTGCCTTGGAAAAAGTCACTTTGATAAAGATGATGATGTTTGATATGATGAGATCAAGGTATTTTGAGTCTGAGCTTTTGAACTAACAATGTTTTTGACAATAATCATGCTTTACAGAGAAAGGATAATCTTTAATGTTTAGAGATTCACACAATGTTCTTCGCATTTTCCTGGGATAGACACTAGTTTTGGACACCAAATGAAGAATTCCTTTCAAGGTTTTAGGTCAAAATAGGAATATAATATCTCTGGTCAATTACGGTATAACTTCACCAAATTGAGAGATTTTTTTTGCCTTTGTTCAATTTTAATCCTCACGTCAATTTTAAGCCCAAATCTGAAATATGAGACGTGATATGTTTTGCAAGCACTGTTATTTTTAAACCCAAATTGACAAATGAATTTCTTTTAGTTTTCTTTGTTTAAATAGGTTAGTACCAAAAATGATTATTTGCAAAATTAGAGTATATGAAACTTTGAAATAATGAACGATTGATACTCACAATAACTTACCCTTCTCTGTTCTCGGTGATTCTCCTAGCCCTGCACAGAAACTAAAAAATGTCAGTTTAGAAATGGATGGATAGAAGATTTGGATTTGATATTGCAATATTTCTTGCGATTGCGGCAAAGTACTGGCAAGTGTGATAAATCTCTCGCGATTGCGGTAAAGCACTGACAACTATGGCAAAGTGCTGTTGATTGCGGCACGGATCGGGCAACTACGACACAATAATGATGATTGTGGCACAGATCAGACAATTGTGGCAAAGTACCCAAAGAAAGAAGGAAGAAAATAATAGAATAATACTGTGAAAGCCTGCAATCAATTGTGGTATTAAATCAGTTGATTGTGACACAATTTCATTGATTGCGGTAAAATACCAGCAACGGCAAAATAATACAAATATAAAAAAAATATAGATTTTTAGATTTGCAACCATACGGCCATTGTTGATCAATCTCGTTTGTCATCTACAAGAGATATTTGGGCTGTTTGTTCACGTTGGGTTCACCAAAATGTATGACTCTCTTCTCGTGATCCATGATTCCCAAGCTTTCCAAAGGCAAGGGTTAGTAGCAAAGGTTTTACAAATGATATGAATCAAGTACACAATACTACTAAAACAAATAACAATGAAATGTAATAAATAAAATGTACATGCAAGTGAAAGGAAAAAAAATAAATGCAGACCCCATGATGCTTGAAGCTTCTATTGTTTCTCTCTACTCCTTCTGAAATGCTGTTCTTGATGCTTAGTATTGGTGGGGCAACGTCTATGACTTGAGAAGTGTCAAGAATTTGCTAGTTGAAACGGGTGTGTGATTGCAAGATGACTTGCATGCTAGAACTAAACTGACATAGTAATGGTGCACGAGAGCTTGAAATCTTGGATCCTTCAAATGGTTATGAAGGGTTTATTATATAGAAATTGGTGATGATATGAATGGTTGAGATCAATCCCAAAGATAGGGAGATGAATGGTTGAGATTAAAAGGAACTGGAGAGGTCATCAGTAAAACTCCACCTCTTCAATTGGTAAAGAGGAGATAGAGTTTGGTTGACTGAAGAGCTAATTGTGAGTTACCTTTTTGAACTGAAGAGGTGGGTGAAGTTACCCATGTGGACTAGAGAGATGGGTGGAGTAACCCATGTGAGCTGATTGGAGTTATCTCTTTGAAGATAAATGAATATTTAATTCATTTATTTAATTAATGTTTTCAACATGTGAGATAATTAAATTCTTTTTGGTTTAGAATTGCTTTATTGAATGAAATTAAATTAATTTAATTGGAAGAATTTAATTAGTAAGTTTAAATATTTGAATTTAAACTATAGGAAATTGAATTTTATTATTTAATTAATGGTAATTAATCAATTAAGGTTAATTAATAAAATAAAATAAATTATTTAATTAATTTTGGGAATTTGATTAGATGATTTGGGGAATGAATTTAGAGGAAAATAGATGATTAATTAATGATTATAAAACCATTAATTAATAGATTAAAATTAGTGTTTTTAATGTAAAGTTGCAAGCCTGTCCATTTTTGCGTGTCTACAGTGGTATTCACATTTGTGTCTTTGGGATTCCCCCCTTCTCCAGCATCTGTGGTCTCAGTATCCACATTTATGGGGTTATCCCCCTCATCTTGTTGCTTCTGTTCTTCCTCAGCATCATCCACCGAGACATTCTCCTCCAAGGGCACATATTTTGGAGAGGCCGAAGGTGTTTGGCCCAGATCTGATTGTTGGGCCAAAGAGACCACCTTGCTGAATGTTGTACTCCAGGGCCTTTGATCACCTAGAGTAACTAGAGGCATTTGGAGCATGACAACTGGGGGTACGGTTGCTCCCTAAGGTCCAATTTCCCTAGCCATTGTTGGATGCTCATCTTTTGTTTGCCTTAGTTCTATCTCAGTCCCTGGGACTGGTGTTTCTTCCACATCTTGCAGATTTTATTGTGCCTCTTCTTTTTCTTTCTCTTGCTCCTGCCCTTGGAGCTCTTTTTCTGGGGCCACCTCTTCTTGTGCATTTATTTCCTCCACCACCCTCACTACATCGCCCTGCAAGTTCACCAAGTATTATGTTTGGAAGAGGTCATCAAAATCATTGTGGGGAGGGGAGGCCACCAGAGGATCCTCTAGTTTAGCAGAAGAAGGGATGAGTTCCACCTGGGGAATGTTTGGCATCCTAGGACCTTCATCTGTTCTTGGCGGGGGATGATCCACTCTTTTCTTCTTTCTTAAATTTTTAGCGAGGCCCTGACATCTAGGATAGCTGTAGTTTCATCCTCAGCCTCTGTGTGCCAGCTCATGAGTGCTTCCAGTGAAGGGGACCCTGCTGAGAGGGAAGATCCCACCAAAGTAACCAGAAGGCTGAGACAAAGCTGGGCGCTCAATGTTTCACTCAGATTGCGGGATGCCTAAAGTTGAGTGTGAATTTGTTCCATAATATGGAGTGGAGCCAAGGGTGTGACATGGGCTGGGGTGCCCTCTTTTTCTTTCCCTTTATTTTTTCTCAACCCAACTACTTCAAAGGCCAAAGTGGACCCCAGCAAAATTGGACCCCGGCGGGTGCTATTTTTGCACACTTGTGAAAAGTAATCATGGCTACGCTGAATGACACCCTAGGTGACATCCTCAATTGTGAAAATATTTAGGGTGTCCCAATCCACTGAAGGGAGATCCATCTTGTCGATCCCCTATGATTTGTATGATGGGTCCTCCAAAGATTCACTATCTAAAAAATCTTTTGGAAAGGTATGAAGGTTGAGGCTCTTCATCATCCCTTTGGTCATCCTTGAGTATTTTTGACTCCAGAGGTCAAAATCATCCTGGAAATATGACCAAAAATCCTCCATGTAAGGCTCGTGGGGTGTGGACTCTAAGGGCAGTGATGTGTTGATCTTGCTGAGTGGGTCAAAATTATTTCTTGCTAGGTGGAACTCGGCTAGCCCCAGACTTTTTAACTCATTGTCGGCCTCCTTGGCCGCTGCAAGGTTGCAAGAATAGTTCCCACAAGTCATTGGGAATGGGATGGAGGAAACCTTCTTCACTCCATAAAATGCATGGATCTCCAATATTTTCCTGCAAAACTCCAAAAGATTAATCCTATCCACACAATTCTTGGGGTGTAGGTAGGGCTTGCCAGAGAACCTGATCACCTGAATGTAATAATGTTGTTGAAATTAAATAAAGTAATTGCCATAAGGATTCACCAAGGTCATTTTTCCTTAGACAGATGGTGCTTGAAATCCTGAGTATGTGTCAAAATGTTGTGGTAAATGAAAGTGTCATTTACCCAACAAAAAATGGGGAAGCTGGCTTCCCATTGAACTTGGGGATAATGATACCATAGAGCATTCTGGCCGAGCCCATTTCCAAGGAAACCTACTATTTTCAAACCTTGGAGTACAGGTCTCTTTTGTGCCTATGCCCATAAAACATACAAAGTCATGTGGAACTTTGATGTCCAACTGATGTTGTTCAATTAAAAATCCACATGGTTGGTGATAATGGTCGCCTAGTCAAAGTTATGCCCACAGGCGGTGATGCAGTATAGAAAAGAATACATTCATGCCAAAAAATCCCTACCATGGGGTTCCCCAAAGATCCTACATTAAAATATGGTCCCCGCCTGTACACATTCCTTGAAATCTCTGCGGTGGATCTCCAACTTCATTTTCTAGTAGTCCTTCCTTAGGGACTTCAACCAGTGAGAATTGAGATGCTGCTAGGCAAGCTGTGGAACTTTCTCAAACTCCTTCAATGATGTGGTCTGGGAGATGATAGTAGCATTTTTGAATTGAGGGATCCCCAGCCCTGAAGCAAAGGTGGCAGCATCAAGAGTTACTATGGTTGCTGGATAATTCAATGGGAGAGAAGCAACAAGAAAAACCACCTGGGTGGGTGTGTTTTAGTGCTTCACCAAGGAGAGAATTAATTCTGATGCTTGCACTGAGCAGGAGAAACAGATGGATTTGATGATGCCGAAAGAGACCACATTCTTTTCCATGTTATCCTTGGAAGATCGCTATTGATACAATACCTGAACAAGGCCCTATAGGTCTTCCCATGATCCGACCTCTGTATCGGTAACATTATAAAGCTTGGAATCCACTTTGGATCCCACAAGGATGCCAGCCTTCAAATATTTGGATGTTAATGGGAGCTTCTCCAACATTTTATCTACCCTTGTCTTGGTGGCTGGCTGGGTGGAGGTAATTGAGAGTTCCAGACTTCTAGGAAGAGTTGTTACTTCAGACATTATTTGTTTGGTGATCCACAATCTGCAAGACCAGACAATAGGAAATACATGTGATAAAATATAAAGTAATTTTATGGACCCCAGAGAGTTTTCCACCATTTCACACCTATTCATAAAATGTTATCCCACATCAAATCCCAAAAATATAATAATTAACAACTTACTTGGAATTTGATCGACACCCGTAGGGTCCAGGGATTCTGGCTCATGCTACAAATGGGATGAAGGTCTAGAGACTTCTCAACACCCGGAACCCAAAGAAACTAACCATTATTGAAGTGACCGGGTAGTGGGCCATACTGGGTTGACGTGGGTTTATCACATGGTCATACAATAAATGACATAATGGCATTAAAGGTGACAGATGTTTGGAAATAGATGAATTGAATGCCAAATAGGACAATTTTGAACACATGCGCATGGGGAGTTAATCTTGCCATGAATGCTGAAGCAACGAAGGAGAGAGAAAATGACCATCAGTCAAATAGGGGAGGTGCCGAGTTTGAGCCATGTGGAAACTAGGTGGTTGAGCTTGAAACTTGGGGTATACGATGCAATAGGGTATGGAAAGCTCGCCAAAGGGCAGGTTGGCCACAATAGAATGTACAGACCAACCGTAAATTTATAGAAAAACACTCTATAGGCACGCGCTATATAAAACATATACAAAGACCTCTAAAGAACAAGATGTTGAGGAATAAATTTACATACCAGACAACTAACTGAATTTACATAGAAAGCCAAAGAATGGAAAATTTACTGCAAAAGACACCAACTAACCTACAAACTACTAACAATTTACAAAGAAATTACAACCTTTTATATAATTTATAATGATTTACACTATTTATAGGGAAGCTCACATTATTCACAAATGCACACCAAATACAGTGCAAGGAAGGCAGACAACCTTCCTACGCAGCCATCCCACCAACGAGAGGCGATGACAAACTAGAAGACAAAAGGCAAACAAAATGAAGAAAAAACTAGAGATGCAAAGAACAAAGCAAATGAAGGAAAGAGAGAGAGAACCAGAAGGTCCTACCTTAAACACCGGGGAATGCAGGAGGAATGATATGGTAGGTTCTCTACAAATAGATGGATTCATGAAGCACAAACACTGAAGCAGGTATTTGGAGAACCAGGTGAGGATTGGAGAAATTAAAGGGCTTAATCCTTCTTCGGATAATATGGTGTGTTCTCATCAACAGTTTGTTGATGACTCGGTGATCATGGGGGAAGCCTCTGTTAAGAATGCTAACAGTATCAAGAAAGCGTTGAATAATTATGGGAAAGCTGTAGGACAGCTGATAAATTGGGGGAAGAGCTCAGTTTATTTTTTTAATGTGCCGGAGAGAAGGAAACTCAGAATTTTAAGGATTCTTGG
>MU225568.1:3828007-3840520 GCA_018584345.1 Thuja plicata
AAAGTTAAAAGATTGGAGACTACTGTTAAGAAAATTGGGGAACAGTGTCTTATAAGTTTGAAAGCTTATTGTGGTCACGCTCAAATCCTCATGGACAAACTGGAAGTGATTAACAAGGAAAAAGATATCAGCATGGTGGACAAGACTGGACTGGGATCGAGAACCAGAGCAAGTGCGAGGAAAAAAATCCCAAAGGAGGATAAAGAAACAGAGGATTTGAAGACCTCAGTTAACAATATGCAACTCATGCTCGTGGAAGCAGAATCGATGGTTAAAGAAATGTAGCTGTTAATGGTTGGTCCTTTTTTGCTGTCCCTGCTTTTTGTTGTTTTATCACTGGGACTTTTATCTGTCTGAGTTGTTGTTTTTCTGTCCCTTTCTGTTTAGTTGCTTAGGCAAAGTTGTGTTATGATCTTATTACTGTTTATCTTTTAAACTAGGTTGCAGGTCCTTGTAAAACCTGCTGTACTCTCTGGTTTTTTTGTCAAGGTTTCGGGTCCTTGTAAAACCTGTTTTTATTAATCAGAACACTGAAGACCCTGCAGGAGAAATGAAGCACACACAAGCTCAAGCTTCTAAATAATCAAAGCAAACACACTTATCTCACTGGTAATTTTGCACAAATTGCACTTAATGGCTCTTAATCGCTCAGGGTATTTTGTTTGCGATAAATGTAAACATGACAAGTGAAGCCCTATTTATGTGCCCCTTAGGTGAAAATGCACCGCTTCCTTTCGCAAGTCTTGAGAAAAGGCAAGCCTTCAAACTCTAGGACCAAGGATCCTATGCAACCACACCCTCTAACAAAAGAGGAAGTAGTGAAAAAGAATCTCAGAGTCTAGAATTTGGCTGGCACAAAGAAAACAAAAACACTCCGGGACCGGGTCTTGGAGGGAGAGAAACCAAAAAGAAAAGAAAATAATGACCCCGCAGAGGCAAAGGCCAGAAGAGAACAAAAGAAAAAGGAACAGGGAAAAATTAAAAAGGGGGACCCTACATTTTATGGACAAAATGTAGGGACAGGTATGCAGGGCATAACAAATGGCGACTCGCTGGGATGAATGCCTTAGTGCATTTTAGAACCACAAAATCTCTAGTTAGAAAAACCATAATTTATCTTCACCTAGAGCATTTCACTTGCAAGGTGTGAGGTATATGATAAAATCCAACTCATCTTTGATGCAATCCTTCAATCTTTTGTTAGTTGTGAAGTGTGTGCTTTGGAAGAAAATCAAGCCGATGACTTGTGTGAGAAGTAGAGAGAGGGCACTAAGTACATCAGACCAAAATCACTATAATCCTAGAATTATTTATTCTCTGATTTTTTTTCTTTTTCTTTTTAAAATGGGGAAAGTGTTACTTATTTCACCATGAACCTTAAGATTAGCTTATTTTTACGGTGGTACTTCTTTCACCTTGCCATCCATTTTAATTTTCTGAATACTAGAGAGGTTTTGGACCTAGGATATTCTTTTGATTTTTGGACTTGGCCAATAACCAGTGCAACTGATCTTCTCTCAAGGACCATATGATTAATTTATTCTTAGATTTTCTGTTAACTGATGTCAAGAATTTTGGGATATGAATCCAATGAAGATTATCTATAGCCTTTTATCATGTGTACAAAATAACTCCGGAGTGCGGAAAAATTCCACCATGCTAACAATAGATTATGGACTAACCAAAATGCATAAGGCATCACTCCAGGGACTAGATGTCATGTGAAGTACACCTATCTACAAAAAGGGGGCAACATGACAGGAACCCAAAAAATAAGACACAAAAAGAAAACAAAGAAAACCAAAGACAACAAAGCAAAAGGAAAGAAGACAGCCCCAAAAGACTGCCAACAACTATTTACAAGGGAAAGACACTCCCAAGGAGTGATAGGGAAAGATATTTACAAGAAGGATAGTATTTAGATATAATACAACTTTGGGAAACTTACCTCCCACCTCATTTGAAGTAGTGTTTGAGAAAATTTCCATTGACGAGAAATGGAATGACTTCTCCGGTGATGGTGTTGAGGTGATAAGTATTGGCCCCACAGATATCTAAGATTAGGTATGGTCCGAGCCAGAGCCTTTGGAATTTAGTGTGCTTTCCTTTCTTCTCTCGGGCCTTGTCCCATAGAAGGACTAGGTTTGAAACCCAAAAGGCTTTATATTGGGCTCTCTGGTTGAACCATCATTTGAAGACTACTTGATGACACACAAAATGTTCTAGTGACATGTTTCTTTTCTCTTCCATTCTCACTAGGTTTAAAAGGAGAACCTACACAATGTTGTCCCAGGCGTTGAATTCCTGTATGAATTGTAAAACTGGGATTTTTAAGTTGAATGGGAACACAAGACTTTGGCCATAGACCAAGTGAAATGGGGAAGTCCCTAGGGCTGCTTTGATTCTGATACAATCTTCCCAAAGGGTGAACCTAAGCTTTTGGTGCCAGTCTCGAGGATTTTTCTCTAGCAAATATTTGATCACCTCCAACAAATTTTTATTGGTAGACTCAGCAACACCATTACCCTAGGGATAATATTTTCTAGAGAAATTGAGGGTGATCTTCCTTTGATAGGTCCATTCTAATAAATGCACTAAAGAAAATGCCAGACAATTGTCACACACTATAGCGAAGGGTATTCTAAATCTGGTGACTATGTTTTCTTCCAAGAATTTGATAACTACATCCATCATATTATTCTTGCATGGGATTGCCTCAGACAACTAGGTATAGTAATTAGTTGTAGTCAAAATATACCGGTGGTTGGCAGATGAGTTGGGATTTATTTCCCTGATAAAATTGAACGCCCATTGGGCAAAGGGTCAAACTTTGAAGGCTAGCTACAAAGCCATGGCCGAGTTTCACTCATGATGGGCTGCGGTTTGGAAAGTGTGGCACTTCCTCACATGAGTGTAAACATCTTTGAATATGAAGGGCCAATAATATCTGGCTTGGAGAATCTGATGAGTAGTGGTATCAGCTGAGCCATGCCTAGTTTCAAACTGCCCATGGAATTCTTCTATCATTTTGGCAGCTTCCCGTCTATGCACCGGAGGTAAATTCCCTCAAAGTTCCTACAAAAAAGTGTTCCATTTTTTATCATGAAGTGTGCACTTTTAAATCACAGGGCACAACATTTGTTAGGTAGAAGCCCTTTCAGGCATCTGTTATTGAGAAATAGGTACACCAGATCAGTATACCACAAATCTTGAGTGATGGACTCCACAGTATAAGTTTGACATTCAACATCTGGAGTTACTTCTGGCATCGCTCTACATAGTCCCTGGCCTCAGACTATCTTCATTGGTTACACCTCAAGACCATATTCTTGGAGGATGACCATCCATTTCCCCTGGCATTCTCCCAATTCTCTCTGCAATAGTAAAGATTTTATGGCCTAATCCAGGATGATAGCGTGCACTTTTCTCTGGAGAATGTAGTGCCTAAATTTCTTCATGGACTAGACTAGAGAAAAAGCTTGCTTTTCCAAGGGTGTATATCAAGCTTTGTAATTTTTTAAGGGGGAGCTCATAAAAGCAATGGGTTTTTCTTCCTCTTCAACCTTCTGGGTTAGGACTTTAGCCACAGAATGCGGTGAAGCAAAGGATTAGATGTGGAAAGGGAGGGAATAGTCTGGACTTGCCAAGATTGGTGCCTCTACTATGTTTTTCTTGATCTGAGAAAATGCTCACTTCACTTCGGGGCTCCACTCAATCTTGGTATCTTTCTTCATCATGTCATTGAGTGGTTTGAAAATCTCGGCAAATCCAGTTATGAACCACCAGACAAAATTTATCTTTTCAAAGAAAGATCTCATCTCCTTTTTACTACCGGTAATTTGCAAATTTAGTAGTGCTTCAACTCTCTTAGGGTATATGGATATCCCCTTCTTAGAGACTATATGCCCAAGCAGTTTCCCTTTAGTGACCCTGAATATGTATTTCTTGGGGTTGAGGGAGATGCCATATTGATGAAACCTCTTGTAGATCTGAGTGAGGTGGGCGGAATGATCACACCTATCCCGAGAAAAGACTGTTAAATCATCCATGTAGATGATTATGCATTTATTAACCAGGCCTTTAAACGCAATGTCCATAGCCTTTTGAAATGTGGCCCCCACATTCATGAGGCCAAAGGGAATTCTCCAATATGCAAATGTCCCCCACTTAGTGGTGAACATCATTTTCATTCTATCCTTGAACTTAACCATAACCTAGTTATATCTAGAGTACCCATCTAGGAAGGACATCATTTGGGAACCATTAACAATTTGTAATACCTCATCTGGTGAAGGGAGGGTGATTTTCCTTCTTGGAGACCTTATTTAAATTAAAAAAATCCATACACAGGTGGATCTCGCCATTCTTCTTGTGCATGGGGATGAGGTTGGAAACCCATGTTGTGTGCCAGATAGGAAAGATAATCCGGGATGAGAGTAATTTCTAAACCTCCTGATGAATTAGAGGTTCGATCAACAGGTTTACCGGCCTATGCTTTTTCCAGAAGGGTTTGGCATCTGGTTTTAGTAGGATGGTATGAGTCATGATATATGTGTCATAGGTTTTAAGATCCTCATACCCACATGCAATAACATAAATGTATTCTTGGAGAACCGCAAGAATCTTCTCCTTCTCCTCTAGGGAGCAAAAGGTACCAATGTGGACCAATTTTTCTTCATTGGTCTTGCCAATGTTGAATTTTTTGAATTTTCCTCCCTTAGAGGAGGATGATATCTTGTCTCGGCCCCGGGGGTCTAAATCAAAGATTTGGTCTAGAGATACCATCCCCTTAGGGATGGTGTTGGTGGGTAGGTCAATGATCCCATCATCTTCTTCACCCTGCCTGGTATTGTCATGATCAATTTCTTCCACTATCTGATCCTCAAAGATGCCAACATTGGAAATGAAGGCCAGAATATGTTGGTCATCCTCAAAAACTTGAAAGTGGGTGATATTATCTGGGATGGATGGGGTGGGGACCATTTCAAAAAAAAATTTCTGGAGCCAGGAACCAGCCATTGGCTCGAGGGTGTTGGCAGACATAACAAGGGAATCCAGAACATAGTTACATTTCCAAGGAATGAACTTGATGCCAAAAGCATCTAAGTATTCAATTAGGACCCATGCCCAGTTGCGGTATGTGGCCAACCTTTTGTCATGACATGTGTATTGGCTCTAGATCTATTTTACAATCAACTCCGAATCACCCATTTCCCAGAGGTGGGTGATCCATTTTCTCAATGTGAACAGGAGTTTGAGGACCAAGGCCTCATACTCTGTGATGTTATTGGTGGCATTAAACTAAAGCCTATAAGATGCAAGGAAGGACTTCCCTCATGGACTGATTAGTTCCACTCTGGTCCCACAGCCTTGTTTGGACTAGGATTCATCAAAATTCAGGATCCACAAATCATTGTTCACTTTCTGGGGCTAGGGAGGTGAGGTGGCATTTGGATTGGTTTTGGGAGGTGATTCCTCCAGTTTTGATGGTGCATGGGTGATACTTTCCTTTGGAGAATCCTCTAGTTTGGATTCCTGGACTAGCGACACCTCTGGTGTACCATTGGGTAGATTGCTTGGTCCAGGGCATCTGACTTTACTTTAATTTTCTTGGAGGTCATTGATGTGGTAGGTAGTGATATCAATGCAAGGCTCATAGTCTAGTTCAAAGTGTTTTTGGTAGTGTACCTGACACCAAGTGCTAGACAAGAGGGTGGCTAGAGTTGCCATGCTACCTTGTGAGTCTACATCACACTTTAATTTCTTGTCTAGATCCTAAATTCTCTGGGAGATTATAGGATACTCCCCAGGGATGAAATCAAAGGTTAGGATTTCTCATGTTTGGTACACCTTGGGGGAGGATTCAGAGAAAAGGAATTCATTTACCCTCCTGACTTCGGTGAGGGACTATTTCATTCTGGGTTCACTCTCCACCCGGATCAGATTTGATTTCCCCTTCTAGGGGACCAATTCCAACTTAATAACATCCTGTAAGTTTTAGGGATGTCCACCACTTGGATGTCTATTATTCTTGATATTTGGGGGTCTTGGATGAGCTAAATCTAGACATTTTTTAGCTCACCAACCATTTTCACTATAGTTTTGTCCAATTGGACTACTGCACCTTTGGATGGAGTGGGAGTGAGTCTGAGTTTTTTCTATATGGATAAGGGCATGAAATTTCCCAAAGCACTAGAATATACTAGGCAATTGTATAGGTTCTTCCCTTTAATTTTCAAGCCTAGTAGGAAGGGAGGATCCTTTGTATTTCCTCGAAAGACTGCCGAGTTGGCATCATCAAATGTGACAGTCTTTGGTGGATGACTGATGGCTTTTGGGTTTCTCAAGAGCTACAGAAGGGACTTCTTCTAGTTGGGATAATTCAAAAAAACCTCCATCAAGGTCATGGAGTTGGTGGTGCTCTCTAACACCTTAGTGATGTCAAACCATCCCTCGGGGTAAAGTTGGCTCCCCCCAGCTAGATCCTTGGTGTGGTTAGGGCCAGGTCCTTTTAGCGGGAAGGATTGATCATTTGTATTGTCCTAGGGGGGTATTCTTGGGAGGCATTAACGTGTAATATTTCCCTTTGTCAGCTTGACTTTGAGTGTTGTAGGGAGTCCACATCTGGTGAAGGCATTGGCCTCAAAGGCCAAAATGGATTCATCAAAGAACTCCTTGTAATTTGGGTTCTTCTTCATCCTCTTCATCTATCCTGAAGAAGATAGTCTCACATGTGAAGGTAGTATGAGGAGGCTCTAATGTGGATGATTCTGGGGGAGTAGGATCAATAGGTTGTTGACTTTTCGAATGGGAGATCATGATGATAGTTTCCACTATGGCACAATTCACCTTGGAATGGGAGCCAATGTCATACAATCTACACCACATAGTCAGGGGGTGGAATTCTTTGAGCTGCATAGAATGACTAGGTCCAACACCACCCTGAGTGGTATTTTGATTCAGAGGAGGACATCTGATATTTGCGTTGTTATTCCATTACTGTTGGTTGGGCCAAGGCCCGTTCTTGTAGATTCGACCTCCAGAATTGGTGTTTCATTGTCCAGAGAAAACATTACCTCTCTAGGAATTGGAGTTGTGGGGAGTGGAAGGCCCCACCTTTAGCTATCCCATATCCATCATTAATGAGTAAACCAGTCACCAGAGGGATTCAAATTCAGCTGATAGCTGGGTAGTTGTGTTACAGTGTGACCGCTATTGTGGTGGAATCCCAGGGAAAATGATAGCATCTTCCAGAGTTGAGGATGACAATCCTCCAGCCATAGATAATTGGAAGAAAGGTACTCCAGAGGGTTGTGTCAAAGGTTGTTGCATTTGCTACGGCTGGTTCTAGGGAACATATTCTAGACTCGATATTATCTAGGCTTGAGATGGGTAAATGTACTAGTCCCGTTGGTCTATTTATAGTGGGCCCATGGCCATCATTGGGGCACCCATTGTAGGATTGGGGTTGTATCCCCCAACATAAGGAGTTTTCTCAAGTATCATATTGAATGGAAGGCTCTGTCCAATTCCATTGGGAGATTTTCTCAAACTGCAGGACAACTCTAGGGCCAAGTTGTACACTTTTGCCATATTATCCTGGTCATTGGCAGTGGTTGTTCTCCAGAGGAGAGTGGAAACAATGGGGTCCATGGAATTCAGATAGGTCTGGGTGGTTACATCAGTGGATGGGATGAAAGGATTTGTACACCACTTCTAAACACATTGGAATCAATGGTTGAATGTAGCAAGAGGCTCATTTGTTTCCTTCCTGATGGAGATAAACTAGATGTGGGACCACACTGGGTCCACATGAACACGAAAGGCCACCAAGAAGGTATCTTCCATATCTCTCCAACTATTGATGGAGTTGGTGGGCAAGTTGAGGTACTAGTTTAGTTCATTCTGTCCTAAGGACAAAGGAAACATATGGGTTACAACATCTTGATCTTGTATCTGGTGTCGATTCCTTATAGGCTTGGAGGTGTTCTATAGTTTAGGGGCCTAGATGCTCATATTTGGGGAAGATATTCTTCGGATGTAGAGGAAGATCATTGGTAGCACCAGGGAACTGCCCCATGGGGGACCTGATGTTACCAAAGTAAGTAGCCATTGGGAATATTTGGTTTTGGCTGGGTTGGGCATTAGTCCCCAGGATTATCTGAGGGACTTGGGTATTCTGGTGTGTAGTGAATCCCCAAATAAAATTGGTTGGCTTCTTAGTTTGCTGGGTCCTATTATTTTGGATGGGAGGTCCGAGTTCTACAAACTCTTTGAGGTTCGGGGCTGATCGAAGGATTCTCTCAAAACTTAGGGGTGAAGACAACCCTATTTTACAAAAAATTTGGTTCCTAAAACTACTGCTTGGGGAACCTTGGGTGGTGTAAAATCAAAATATTCCAAGGGAGATGAGCTCATCCCCTCTTTCTAGCGTCAGTTTTGTTTGATGAGACTTTGTGACCAGCTCCGCCAACAGATGATAGTTGTCATTGGGTACCAGGGTACCGACCAACTCTGCTTGAAGAGGTTTTCTAGAGAATGAATTCTCCTAGCCTCCAAGCACCTGGTAGTTAGATCTCAATGGTGCGATGGAGCTAAGTTGGGTAGGTGACTATTGTGTGAGGGGATAGCTAGTTTTTACTCATCCTCTCAGGGATTTTGAAAGGGATGAGGGTTCCTGCAAGCATTTAGATGATCAAATAAACTTCAAAAGATCAATAGAGGTTAGATACATGTTTCTACCTATAGTTATGCAATAAATATTCAAACATCAAACAATGGTCCAATGTAAGAAACTACACTAAATATGAAATACATAAAGAATCAGTGATTTGCACGCATTCAGTAGCAAGGGGAGATAAGATCATTAATCTAAACTAAAACATAGGAGAAGAGGACATAAGAAAACATACTGCACAAAAAATATCATTTGCTAATTCCAAAGATTAGAACAACACAACACATGGCCATAAGACATTCCTTCTTCTTTCATCAACTCAAAAATGTTCAAACATCATTGGTGAGTACATCCATGGCTCCAAGGGAACATTCTAAAATATTAAGAAAAAATGAGCATTGAGCTCCTGAAAACAACTGAAAAAGAAATGCTATGCTTCTATTACTTGCTGGACTGCAAAATCATCAATTTTGTTGACCCTTGTTATGGCATCATACTTCTTATTTATGCACAAAGCTTGACCTAAAACTAACCTAATCTAACTGCACAATCAACAGATAGAATACATTATCCTATGGCCAGTACTACCTGCACCACTTACAATCACCTTGAAATGTGTAGAGGTCTTACAAGATAGAAGAGGAAGATAAGAGGAGAAATCTAGAAGAATCAGCATAGAGAAGAGTTCTAGGGTATCTATAGAAGAAATTTGATTGTCCCGATAACCAAGGCTACATGTCTCATAAATGTGAATTGCAGCTCACTATCTTTGATGTATACCAGGGAGTTAATGTAGGAGTGGCACCTTGGGAGAATCACTTGTCAGAGCCATCTCTTCCACCTGACATGCCTGACTGAGATCACCTACCCACTGACCCCCTATTAACTGATTTGATAGTGATCGGTCAGCTCCGGGGAACCTAAACACGGATCACTATGAATGAATACAAAACTTCGAACCCAAAATTTTGGAGTCCAGGAGCTTACGCTCAATGAATAATGAATTAAAAAAATTGTACCATACTGGTGAAAATCTCTGGGGTCTAGAGAACTTTATTGTTCCTTGTTTTTTTGAAGGCCTCCAAAATTTGCCTGATTCCATCCTCATCTACATCCTTGATACAGTCACAATAGTTGTTGAAAACCCTAAATTGTTCATCAACATTGCCGACCCCTTCCTTGAGTTCCACAGCCACTTTCACTATGTCATGAGCCTAGAGCATCATCTTGGTTAATTGTGACATTTTCCCTTCATCAAAATCTCTGGTGGATTGGTAGCAGGATTCCATCAATTCATCACATTTACTTAGTACAAAATCTTCCAGAGCACAAGTCCCGGTGGTGAAGGGATCGACTTGCGAAACCCTTATCACAAATGTTGTATATGATTTTAAACAATTATGGACTTTAAGGATTCTATTCTTTAGGGCTGCTACTAGTTTCTTACTCACCTCAATTTTGAGGCCAAGTCTGGAGTGCTAGGCCCAAAGGAATCCAAAGGGTTCTTCTCCCAAAATTCCTGTCTCTGTAATGACTTGCTCCCTGAAGTTCATAATTTCTTCCAGTTTGGACCTCCACTCTTCGTACTTCTCCATTTATTTCCCCCATAGGGAGACTACACCATTCACTTGGCTGATGATGTTGTTGGCCTGATAAAGGTCTGAGAGTGTTGCTACCAGGAACTTCCTTACAACTATGATTTTCTCAGTGACCCACCCATCCACAGCTTATGCCTTCTTCTTCATGGCCCTTAGAGAATCCATGTCACCCTATGGGAGAGATGTTCTAGAGGTGGAGGCTCCTGGATGGATCTCAGCCAGTGGCTATATTAGTTCTATGAGAAGCCCAAAGAGATTTTCATTCTTTTCTCTTTCCTCCTTCAACTTCTGGGCCTGTTTGTTGTACCGGGCCTCAACTACCTGGGTAGCTTCTTTCAACAAGTTCAGTTCACCTTGTTTATCTCTCCTCCCTAGAGTAACTTCTGTAATTGTATATTTTGCAACTCCTACTACTACTTCCTCTATTTCTGGGGGAGGCATCACCACTACTATAGCTATACTTCCTCCCGGATCAGTCTGAAGGGTATGGATGGTTTGGGCCTTCTTAGGCTTCTTAGCCTCTTGGTTCTAGGCCATCATTTTGGCCAGGGAGAGAGGGAAACTTTTTTCCATTGGGGCCTTTCTTTTTTAGGATTCCACCAGCCATTGTGGTGGCTAAGGTGGTCTTGCTACTAAGGCTTGGTCATTGGGGTCTTCTTTGGGGCCCTGTGGTGTTTCCCCAGTATTCATAGTTACTTCAGACTCTTTTTCTTGTTCCCCAAGATTTCTCATATCTTCCACCTCAGTCGAATTCACATTTGTGTCTCTAGGATTCCTCCCTTCTCTAGCATTTATGGTCTCAACATCCACATTTTTGGGATTATCTCCCTCATCCTATTGCTGCTGTTCTTCCTCGGCATCATCTGCTGGGACATTCTCCTCCAAGGGCACATATTTTGGAGAGGCCAAAGGTGTCTGGCCAAAATATGACTATTGGGACATAAAGACCACCTTGCTGAATGTCGCACTCTGGGTTCTTTGATAACCTAGAGTAACTAGAGGCATTCAGAGCATGAAAACTAGGGGTACGGTTTCTCTTGAAGGTCCAGTTTCCCCAACAATTGTTAGCTACTCATCTTGTGTTTGCCTTAGTTCTATCTCAGTCCCCAAGACTAGTGTTTCTTCCACATCTTGTGGATTTTCTTGTGCCTCTTCTTGTTCTTTCTGTTGCTCCTGCCCTTAGAACTCTTTTTTTGGGGCCACCTCTTCTTGCTCATCTATTTCATCCACCGCCCTCACCATATCGACCTGCAAGTTCACAAATTCTTCCATTTGGAAGAGGTCATCAAAATGATCATGGGGAGAGGAGGCCGCCAGAGGATACTCTAGTTCAAGAGAAGAAGGGATGAGTTACACCTGGGGAACATTTGGCATCCCAGAACCTTCATTTATGCTTGGCGGGGGATAATCCATCCCTTTCTTCATTCTTCTTATTTGTAGTGGCTCCCCAACATCCAAGATAATTATAGTTTTATCCTTGGCCTCCGTCTACCAACTCATGAGTGCTTCTAGTGAAGGGGACCCTGCCAGGAGGGAAAATCCCATTGGAGTAACCAGAAGGTTGAGATAAAGTTGGGCGCTCAATGTTTCTCTCCACTGGTAGGATCCCTCAAGCCGAGTGTGAATTTTTTCCATAATATGGAGTGGAGCTAGGGGTGTGACCTAGGCTGGGGTAGGGATAACTTTAAGAAACCCCCCTCTAGAAAAATATATAAAATCCTGGCAAATCTTTCATTTTATTTTTAAAAAAATTAATTCCTATTGGCGAATCTCTCAATTTTTTGGGAAAACAAATTATTTGTATTGGCGAATATTTTTTAATCACAAATTTTTTGTAGAAATTATTGGCGAATCTCAGGCAATAACCAAAATTTCATTAATGACCATGGAAAATAATTATATTTAAAGAAAAAAGAGTTCTTATAGAAAATTGTTAGGCTAACTATGAAAATATTTGATTGGTTTAAGGGAAATCTATAGTATCTAGTTGCTACCATTTATTTAAAATATAATCAAATAATCCTCATTGTATTGTGTGAGATAAATGCATCATTATTTTTATTATTATAATAGGACCCAAAATTTCTTCGGTGTCATTGATTTATCAACAATCCAAAGGAAATATTAGCCCTGATAAGCGTTACAAATAAGATAGTAACATTTTTGCCTCATGGAATATAATGAAGATCACTAGATTATATTTTAAATCAATAATGACAACTAATATTGGTGACACAA
>MU225568.1:3840686-3869459 GCA_018584345.1 Thuja plicata
AATAAAATTTTGTAAAAGTTTGGCGATTTAGGTCGCCTTAAATCTTGAATTATTAGCCAAATTTGGATTCTCAAATTTCAAAAATTAGCCAATTGGCGAATATTAGCCACTAAAAAAATCACTGGGCTGGGGTGCCCTCTTTTTCTTTCCCTTTTTTTTTTCTCGGCCCAGCCGCCCCGGAGGTTGAAGTGGACCCCACAAAATTGGACCATGATAGGTGCTTTTCTTGCACACTTGCACAAAGTAATCATGGCTACACTGAATGATGCCCTGGGTGACATCCTCAATTGTCAAAATCTACAAGGTGTCCCAATCCACCAGAGGAAGATCCATCTTGTCAATCCCTATTGATTTGTATGACGGGTCTTCCAAAGACCCACTATCCAAAAAACCTTTTGGAAAGGTCCAAAGGTCGAGGCTCTTCATAATCCCTTTGGTCATCCTTGATTATTTCCAACTTCAAAGGTCAAAATCATCTTGCAAATCTGCCCAAAAATCCTCCATGTGAGGCTCGTGGGGTGCGGATGCTCAAAGCAGTGTTGCGTTGATCTTGCTGAGTGGATCAAAATTGTTTCTTGATAGGTGGAACTTGGCCAGTCCTAGACTTATTAACTTATTGTCGACCTCCTTGGCCACTGCAAGGCTACAAGAATAGTTCTTGCAAGTGATCAGGAACGAGATGGAGGTAACCTTCTTTAAACCATAAAATGAATAGAGCTCCAGTATTTTCCTCCAGAACTCCAAAAGAATAATCCTATCCCCATAATGCTTGGGGAGTAGGTAGGGCTTGTCGAAGAACCTAGTCACCTGAATGTAAGAATGTTGCTGAAATTGAATAAAGTAATTGCCATAAGAATTCACCAA
The DNA here is from genome assembly GCA_018584345.1 of Thuja plicata. Classification (NCBI taxonomy): domain Eukaryota; kingdom Viridiplantae; phylum Streptophyta; class Pinopsida; order Cupressales; family Cupressaceae; genus Thuja; species Thuja plicata. The sequence continues at coordinate 3,841,551 of MU225568.1, forward strand.
GGTCATTTCTTCCTTGAACATCTGGTACCTAGAATCTCGAGTAAGTGTCAAAATGTTGTGGTAAATGAAGGTGTCATTTACCTGACAAAAATTGGGGAAGCTGGCTTCCCATTGAACTTACGGAAAATGATCCCACAAAGTATTCTAGCCAGGCCCATTTCCAAGGATGCCCACTATTTGAAAACCCCAGAGTGTGGTCTCTATTTTTCTAGTGGGACTTCTTATTTATACACAAAGCTTGACCTAAAACTAAACTAATCTAACTACACACTCAACAGATAAAATACATTATCTTGTGGCTGGTACTACCTGCACCACTTACAATCACCTTGAAATGTGAAGAGGTCTTACAAGATAGAAGAGGAAGATAAGAGGAGAAATCTAGAAGTGTCAGCATAGAGAAGATTTCTAGGGTATTTATAGAAGAAACCTGATTGTCCCAATAACTGAGGCTACATGCCTCATAAATGCGAATTATGGCTCACTATCTTTGATGTGCACTGGGGAGTTAATGTAGGAGTGGCACCTTGAGAGAATCACCTGTCAGAGCCATCTCTTCTGCCTGACATGACTTATCAAGATCACCTACCTACTAACCCCCTATTAACTACTTTTACAGTGATTTGTGGATCACTATGAATGAATACAAAACTTTAGACCCAGATCACTATGAATGAATACAAAACTTTGGACCTAGAATTCCAGAGTCTAGGAGCTTACGCTCAAACAATAATGAATTTAAAAAACTGTACCCTGCTAGTGAAAATCTCCGGGGTCTAGAGAACTTTATTGTTCCTTCTTTTTTTTGAAGGCCTCCAAAATTTGGCTAATTCCATCCTCATCTACATCCTTGATGCAGTCACAATGGTTGTTGAAAAACCTAAATTGTTCATCAACATTGCCGACCCCTTCCTTGAGTTCCGCAGCCACTTTCACTGCATCATGAGCCTAGAGCATCATCTTGGTTAATTGTGACATTTTCCCTCCATCTAAATCTCTGGCAGATTGGTATCAAGATTCCATCAGTTCATCACACTTACTTAGTATAAAATATTCTAGAGAACAAGTCCCGATGGTGAAGGGATCAACTTGTGAAACCCTTGTCACAAATGCTGTATATGATTTTAAATAATTCTGGACTTTTGGGATTCTATTCTTTAGGGCCACTACTAGTTTCTTGCTCACCTCAATTTTGAGGCCAAGTCTGGAGTGCTAGGCCTAGAGGAACCCAAAGGGTTCTTCTCCCAAAATTCCTATCTTTGTAATGACTTTCTCCCTGAAGTTCATAATTTCTTCCAGTTCAGACCTCTACTCTTTGTACTTCTCCATTTCTTCCCCTCATAGGGAGACTGCAAAATTCACTTGGCTAATGATGTTGTTGGCCTGATAAAGGTCTGAGAGTGTCACTACCAGGAACTGCCTTACGACTATGATTTTCTCATTGACCCACCCATCCACATCCTATGGCTTCTTCTTCATGGCCCTTAGAGCATCCATGTCACCCTGTGGGAGCAGTGTTCTGGAGGTGGAGGCTCCCAGATGGATCTCAGATAGTAGCTATGTTAGTTCGGTGAGAAGCCCGAGGAGATTTACATTCTTTTCTCTTTCCTCCTTCAACTTTTGGGCCTGTTTTTCATACCAGGCCTCAACTACCAGGGTAGCTTCTTTCAACAAGTTCAATACACCTTGTTTATCTCTCCTCCCTAGAGGAAATTCTATAATTGTATAGTTTGCAGCTCCTACTGCTACTTCCTCTATGTATGGGGGAGGTGTCACCACTACTACAACTGTACTTCCTCCTGGATTGGTCTGAAGGGTATGGATGGTCTGAGCCTTCTTATGATTCTTAGCCTCTTGGTTCTGGGCCATCATTTTGGCTAGGGAGAGAGGGACACTTGTTGCCTTTGGGGCCTTTCTTTTTTAGGATTCCACCAGCCATTATGGTGGCTGAGGCGGTCTTGCTACTAAGGCTTGGTCATTGGGGTCTTCTTCAGGGCCCTGTGGTGTTTCCCCAGTATTCATAGTCACTTCAGACTCCTTTTATTGTTCCCCAAGGTTTCTCGTATCTTCCACCTCAGTGGCATTCACATTTGTGTCTCCAGGATCCCCCCTTCTCTAGTATATGTGGTCTTAGTATCCAGATTTTGGAGGTTATCCCCCTCATCCTATTGCTATTGTTCTTCCTCAGTGTCATCTACTGGGACATTCTCCTCCAAGGGCACATCTTTTGGAGAGGCCAAAGGTGTCTGGCCTACATCTGACTATTGGGCCGTAGAGACCACCTTGCCGAATGTCACACTCTAGGGCCTTTGATCACCTAGAGTAACTAGAGGCATTTGGAGCATGACAACTAGGGGTACGGTTGCTCCTGAAGGTCTAGTTTCCCCAGCCATTATCAGCTTCTCATCTTGTATTTTCCTTAGTTCTATCTCGGTCCTTGAGACTAGTGTTTCTTTCACATCTTGTGGATTTTCTTGTGCCTCTTCTTGTTCCTACTCTTGCCCCTACCCTTGGAGCTCTTTTTTTGGGGCCACCTCTTCTTGTGCATCTATTTCTTCCACCACCCTCACCATATTGGATTGCAAGTTCACCAAGTATTCCATCTGGAAGAGGTCATCAAAATCATCATGGGGAGGGGAGGCTGTCGGAGGATCCTCTGGTTCAGGAGAAGAAGGGATGAGTTCCACCTGGGGAACGTTTGGCATCCCAGGACCTTCACCCATGCTTGGCGGGGAAGAATCCATCCTTTTCTTCTTTCTTATCTTTTGTAGTAGTGCCTTAACATCTAGGATAATTGTAGTTTTATCCTTGGCCCCCGTCCGCCGGCTCATGAGTGCTACCAGTGAAGGGGACCCTGCCAAGAGGGAAAATCCCATTGGAGTAACCAGAAGGCTGAGAGAAAGCTAGTCACTCAATGTTTCACTTAGCTAGAGGGATGCCTCAAGTTGAGTGTGAATTTGTTCCATAATATGGAGTGGAGCCAGGGGTGTAACCTGGGCTGGGGTGCCCTCTTTTACTTTCCCTTTATTTTTTCTCAGCCCAGCCGCTATGGAGGCTGAAGTGGATCCCCAAAAAATTGGACCCTGACAGGTGCTTTTCTTGCACACTTGTATAAAGTAATCATGGCTATGTTGAATGATGCCCTGGGTGATGTCCTCAATTATCAAAATCTACAGGGTTTCCCAATCCACTGAAGGAAGATCCATCTTGTCAATCCCCTATGATTTGTATGATGAGTCCTCCAAATACCCACTATCCGAAAAACCTTTTGGAAAGGTCCAAAGGTCAAGGCTCTTCATAATCCCTTTGGTCATCCTTGAGTACTCTTGACTCTGGAGGTCAAAATCATCTTGGAAATCTATCCAAAAATCCTCCATGTGAGGCTTGTAGGGTGCAGACGCTCGAGGTAGTGCTACGTTGATCTTGCTAAGTGGGTCAAAATTGTTTCTTGATAGGTGTAACTCGGCTAGCTCCATACTTGTTAACTTATTGTTGGCCTCCTTGGCCACTACAAGGCTACATGAATAGTTCCTACAAGTGATCAGGAATAGGATGGAAGTAATCTTCTTTAATCCATAAAATGCATGGAGCACCAGTATTTGCCTAAATAACTCCAAAATAATAATCCTATCCCCACAATTCTTGGGGAGTAGGCAGGGCTTGCCAGAGAACCCAGTCACCCGAATGTAAGAATGTTACTAAAATTGAATAAAGTAATTACCATAAGAATTCACCAAGGTCATTGCTTCATTGGAAAGCTGGTACCTAGAATCTTGAGTAAGTGTCAAAATGTTGTGGTAAATGAGGGTGTCATTTACCTGAAAAAATTGGGGAATTTGGCTTCCCATTGAACTTGGGGATAATGATCCCATGAAGTATTCTAGCCAGGCTTGTTTCCAAGGATGCCCACTATTTGAAAACCTTGGAGTGTGGGTCTTTGTTGTGCCAGTTCCCATAACACATATGAAGTCATGTGGAACTTTGATGTTTAGCTGACGCTGTTCAGTTGAAAATCCACATGGTTGGTGATAATAGTCATCCAGTCAAAGGTCTGCCTATGGGTGGTGATGTAGTATAGAAAATAATACATCCATGCCAAAAAATCCCTGGCATGGGGTTCCCTAAAGATCCTAGATAATAAGATGATCCCCGCTAGTACAAATTCCTTAAAATCTCTGCAGGGGATCTCCAGCTTCATTTTCTTGTAGTCCTTCCTCAGGGATTTCAACCAGTGAGAATTGAGATGCTGCCAGGAAATCTGTGGAAATTTCTCAAAATCCTTCAATGATGCGGTCTAGGAGATGATAGTAGCATTTTTGAACTGAGGGATCCCCATTCTCGAAGCAAAGGTGGCAACATCAAGAGTTACTATGGTTACTGGATAATTCAATGGGAGAGAAGAAACAAGAAAAACAACTTGGGTGGGTGTGCTTTAGTGCTTCACCAAGGCGATAATTAGTTCTGGTGTCTACACTGAGTAGGAGAAAGAAGTGGCTTTGATGATGCTAGAAGAGACCACATTTTTTGCCATGTTATCCATGGTAGATTATTGTTGATAAATTACCCGGACAAGGACCTGTAGGTCTTCCCATGATCCAAAATTTGTATCAGTAACATTCTAAAGTTTGGAATCCACTTTGGATCCCACAAGGACACCATCCTTCAGATATTTGGATGTTAACAGGAGCTTCTCCAACATTTTCTCTGCCCTTGTCTTGGTGGCCGCCTGGGTGGAGGTGGTCAGGAGTTTTTGACTTCCAAGAGGATTTATTACTTTAGACATTATTTGTTGGGTGATCTACAACTTGTAAGACCAGAAAACAATCAATACATGTGATAAAATATAAAGTAATTTTACAGACTCTGAAGAGTTTGCCATCATTTTGCACCTGTTCATAAGATGTTAGCCCGCATCAAATCCTAGAAATATAACAATTAACAACTTACTTGGAATTTGATTGACACCTGTAGGTTCCAGGGATTCTGGCTCGTGCTACAAATGGGATGAAGGTCTGGGGACTTCTCAGCACCTGGAACCCAGAGAAACCAACTATTATTGAAGTGACCGGGCAATGATCCATACTAGGCTAATGTGGGTTTGTCACATGGTCATGCAATAAACAATGTAATGGCATTAAAGGTGATAGATGTCTGGACACAGATGAATTGAATGTCAGATAGGATGGTTTTGAATTCCCATGCATGTAGAGTTAATCCCTCCATGAATGCGAAAGTGATGGAGGAGAGATAAAATGGCCATGGCTCAAACAAGTGAGGTACCAAGTTTGAGCCAGGTGGAAACTAGGTGGATGAGCTCTAAACATGGGGTATACGATGCAACAGGGTGTGACAAGCTCGCCAAAGGGCGAGTTGGCCATGATAGTATGTAAAGACCAACCTACAAATTTATAGAAAACCACTCTACAAGAACACACTATATACAACATATACAAAGACCTCTGAAGAATAGGGGGCCGAGGAATAGATTTTCATACTAGAAAAATAACTAACCAAATTTACATAGAAAGCTAAAGAATGACTAATTTATAGAAGAAGACACCAACTAACATACAAACTACTAACAATTTACAGAGAAATTACAACCATGTACAAAATTTACAAGGATTTACACTATTTACATGGAAGCTTGCATTATTCACAAATACACACCAAATACAGTGCAAGGAAGGAATACAACCTTCCTATAAAGCCATCCCACCAATGAGAGGTGATGATAAACTAGAAGAGAAAAGGAAAACAAAACAAAGACAAAACCAGAGATGAAAAGAATAAAGTAAACAAAAGAAAGAGAGAGAGAACCAGAAGGTCCTACCTTAAACACAGGGAAATGTGGGAGGAAGGGCATGGGAGGTGCTCTGCAAATGAATGGCTTCATGAACTACAAACACTAAAGACCCTATAGGAGAACTGAAGCACACACAAGCTCAAACTGATAAACAATCTGTTAGCTCTTTTTTCTTGCAACACAACCTTAAAATGACAGTATAATTATATAATTGAATGCAAACTCCTTTTTATGCAAGAGAAAGGCTAATTGATGAGGTATTTGATAACACTAGGGATACCTATTATCACCTCCTTCTTTTTTGAGCTCCACAAACATAGGAAGGTATTACCTATAACAGATTATTGATTCTTCAATCAATATATTAAGTGGACTAGTTCATTCACTGGTTTGTTACTTCTGACCTCACTATAACAACTTATAAAATACCTTGGAGATTGCAATGATTAATTTGAAATAGAGTACTATAAGCCAGGCTATGGTCTTGATAACATAAACCAATGAGATAAGGACTTTCATCCTTCTTCCTTTTGATTTTAGGAGGGGAAACTTAATGATCCTCTCTTCAAGGAATCAACAAACTGAACTGTACCCTAAGAATACAATCACTTGAATGTAATTATCTATTTTGCAGTGTATATGATTAAGTAATTTGAAAATATTGGATTTTGAATCAATTACTTAGAAAACACAAAACCAATGTCTAATCCTTGGGCTATGAGTCAATATCTTGTATAAATCCATAGTAAGGTGATCAAAAAAATATTTGCAACAAAGATAGAATACCTTATAAACTATCCTCTCCCTACAACTTTATCATCAAATCCTCAAACTAATGCTATGTTTCCTGGGTTACTTGAAACAATTTAAACTTTCCTTGAAGGAACTTACAAGTAATTGAACAATCACCCTATGATCAGTATGCTTTAATGCCTTACAGATAAACACAAAAGAACAATAATAGAAATGTAAAGAGATAATTCAGATGTAGAAAAGAGATTTCAAAATATTTTATTGATGTCTCAAAGCTTCAAATACATATAGATAGACAAAATAGTATAAAGGTTTAGACATAATTTTAGTCTGCCTTGTAATTCTATTTAAATTTCCAACTCTCTCCAACTCCTTACAAAATGGTTACAATTACATATTTATAGTCTCAAATCATCTTGTAATCCTTAAGACAAGGATGCAACAAGCTTTAGATGATTTGGAGACATAACCCTAAAAACATAGAAAGAGACAAAAGACAAGAAAAATCCAAGCGGTGAGAGGACAAATCCGAGGAATGAAATCTAATCTTGTTTCTTTGTCTTCTTGTGGATGTCGGCACCTTTTTCTTCCTGTGCTCATAGATTAGGTGCCATGTGTCCTTCACTCTGCATCCAAAATGTCTAAGTCCATGTCAACAACTTTCTTTTTCTGGGGCTTTGTTAGTGTGTCCCATGCTATGACCTCTGCATCAGTAGGCTAATTGAAGCTTTGAATGTTTTGTAGATTATTCTTCAACTTGTCCCATTTGGCATCAGTTATGCCTTTGACATCTGTAACAAATTTGGTGAAGTCGATCTCAGCCTTAAAGGCTTCATCTAAAAGTTTTTTGTATCTTTCCATGTCTAGCTCTCCCGTTTTAGAGATATATATGTCTTTATTAGGCATCACCTTATCAAATTTGGTGATCCATGATCCTAAGGGCTTGATCTGATTATCCTCTAATATGATGGAGGGTACAAACCTATTGTATTCTGGCCCAAACATCTTCATTTTGGCCTCAACCTGATTGACTTTACCCTTAAAATATGATAAAGTAAGTCCTATCTGCTCTATTTCTTCATGCACTTGGATGACTATATTTGGAAGATCATCCCTCAAAGGTTGTAATGATGCTAACCTCTCAAAAAGGTGTGTCCTTACTGACCAACTAGCATAATATGGGTTCAAAATTGTTACATAATTAGTAACCTTTGTATGCAACCCTGATAATTTATTATAAGCATCTAAAACTACATCTGCCTTATCTTTTATTATCTGTATCCTGTGCTACAAAATTAAAAAAAGAGCACCCAAAATAACATCATTATGCTCTTTAATATCCACCCCTATTTCATCAGTTTTCAATTCTGTCTGGACTTCATTAATATTGACCTCTTTTGGTTCTGCAGGAGAAACCTTTGGCCTTTCTTTTAATTGTTGTTTCAACTCACTGATTAATTTTTCATTGGCATGGAGTTGTATTTTACACAACTCTCTATCCTGTACAATTGCACTCCTCTCATTTGTCATCTTTTTTATTTTCTCTGATAATTGAGCAGTTTTAGCTTCATTGAGCTTTGCAAATTGTGTGAGAACTTGGGAGATTTCCAAGTCTCCTATGTTTTATACTGACCAAATAATTTGGTTCCCTACCATCTTTTATTCTATGCTCATGAATGAGGGCTTATCATCCTTGGGAGCTAAGCTCCACATAGCCAATGCTTGGGACTTTGGATTGTATCCAAATCCCTTAATAATATCTCCTACTTGGACCTCTGATGACAACTTCATATCAAGTTGCCTCCTCACCTGATCAATGATGAATGTAGATGCCAAGTCCCATCCTTCAACTAGCAACATTCCACTAGACTTAACCAGTTTCCTTGCCTCTTTAGGAGTCATCCTTTCAGACTCAGGATCATAATCTTGCAGTTCTTGCAAGGCCTCTTCTGTCACTGGGGCTCGTCCCTCTAGTTGTAACTTTTCCCTTACTAATCTATGTTTTTTCCAAACAAGAAATTCTTTGAATTCTTTTGTGTTGATGAACTAGTCATCACTTAAGAATTATTGCTAGTGCAATGTCTTTTCATCAGTGCAAGTTTGAAGAGGAATTCCAATTTCCTCTTCAATATTCTTTTGCATCTTTTTTCCTTGCCTTATTTTCTTTCTCAATTCATGGTCATAAGCTCTATTTCCTGGGATAAGAGCACCAATTCTGTCTCTTCTTTTTTCATTCTTTTGCTGTGAAGGCTCCCCTATTTCAATCCTCTATCTTTTATGTTAGGGCTCATCTGTGACTTCAACTTCTGGGACTAAGGTTAAATCCACAACATTTTCTGCTTGCTGCTCCCCTTCTGCTCATTGATATTCAATCATTTGTTGATCCATTAGAGGTGGGCTAGGCACATAGTACTCTTTGTCACTCTCCTCTTCATTTTATAATGAAGAATACTTCTTCTTCCTCTTTTCACTCTCATCTAATACATCCTCTAATTTATTGCACAAGAGATTGTGTGACTCAATCATAGAATCAAGCCTCTTAAAATAGGGCAAGTCAGGGAAAAAACCACTAAAAGTCAATCCTTTCCTCTTCACCTCTCTTTCTAAATTTGTTAATACATTAAAATTCTGGGCTCTCAAATTAGCAATTTCATCATCATCCATCATATTTCTGAGCATATCTTCTTCCATACATTGCTCATGTTCCTTATTAAAAGGGATGGAAGGAGTCAATAATTTCCTTTCACTTGATATAAAAGCTTCTGAATCAACATACCTACATAAAGAAATATGCATTCTAAAATGGTTCATCCATGAACTTATCAAATCTATAGCTCCTTTCCCAATGGTGAAACCATATATTTTGAACTGTCTAGGGGTGAAAGTTCCCTTCCTATGGGGAGCTAGATGTTCCTTATCTATTAAAATTAGCTTCCTTATGAATTCCATGGCTACTATCCTTGGTGGAACATGAAATGGAAAGATGTGGGGTGGGTGAATGCAACCATACACCCTCATCATTGTATAATTTTGTTCATAATATAAATCACCCCAATTGTGATCTCCATGCCATTTTTCCACCATACCACATGGCCTCAAGAGTTGTGACACCTGGATTGGTAGCCTTGTCTTCTCCACACCAAGGGATACAAGGATTGGGTAAACCATCAAATTCTCAAATGCACAAAAATCATAATCTTTTGATGTGTAATTCCATGCCCTCACCCAGAATTGGATTGGATTAGGTTGAATTTGAAAGAATCTCTATGGCCTCAAGTTGTCACAATCCATCAAGGAGAAATTGTAATAAAGAATTAAGTGCATCAATAAAGAATATTGCATGAATTTTGGGTTTGCCTCCTTGTTCTAAATTTTTACAAACCCTTCATGCATCCTATCAATTACATATTGGATGTAATCATAGTTAGTACTGAAATGAGGGCTTTGTATATCTAGTTCCATCATAAGGATGTCAGAGGTAATCCTTTCTCTCCCTGCATCTACTCCCAGTACTCTGTATAATGCATATGCAATATATTTAATGTAATGGTTCAGATCCTTATAGAAATAAGGAATCACCCCTGGGATAGGCTCAATGAGACACCTCATATTCTTGGGGACATGCTTATCTTTGATCAATATTGCTGCTACCCCAACCTCTCTAACATATCTATTCTTCAATTTCTACAAATCAATCTTTGTTCACATGGGGGAGTAACAACTGAATGCTTTTATGAATTCCTATCCAGGGTCACTAAAGGTTTCCCATCATTATTCTTAATTATCTTAGTAAGAGGGTCATATCTATTTGCCAATTCAAGAATGGAATCTGCATCTATAAATACATCTAGCACTATTAACCTAGCTAACCCACAAGTCCAAGGGTTTGAGATTGGAATGGCTTGGTTATAATTTCTCTAGAAATAATTATATAAAGAAAATCTAGAAGAACCTAGAGTCTTAGAATCTCTGATATCAGAATAATTATCTAGTAAGATTTTGGCACTTACATTTTTGTTTTGAGTGGAGCCAGGTAACAATTGTAGAAACTCATCTGAATAGTTCCTCTTTCCTTTCGTGTCTTCACTCGTATCTCAATTTCTCCCACTAGAGGATACAATACTCATTGAATGACTCATCTTTTCTCTATTCTTGTACTAATTAGAATTCTCTTACCGATATTGAAACAAATCTCCTCCAGACCCTCACAATTCACTGAATTCTCTATAACCACTGAACTCTTCACAATTTTGAAATTCTGATCACTACATAATTTTGCCAATTATATCACTATATCAATTCTGAATCAGGAGGAACTTCAACTTCACACTTCACTATTTGAAAACTCAAATCTTCTCAGAAAATGTTAATCATGAAAAAAACTTAAGCTTTGAAATTTTAATTGCTGGTGAAGTAAAATGATAGCAACTATGTTTATTTATAACTGAAACATCAATGCAAACATCCCTTCATTCAATAATTTCTGCAATTAGTTTCATTTACTGTGAAATGTATTGAATTTCTTAGCCATAGCTCTTGATAGTGACATGATATCAAATTTGAATGAGTACTTTTCTTATAAAAACCCTTATTCTATTTGACTGAGATCAAATCTAATTTGTCAAAATTGATTACAACTCAGCTACCTTTTCCACCATGGCTACACTCTTTATTTCCTCATTGGTTAGCTTCTGTGCATTATGGTGGCTATGAAATGTCATCCTTTTAACTAAGGTTTCATTTCTTGTGACCTAGCAACTGTTGATCTCCTTATTGCTGAATATATTGACCAACTGTGGTTATCTCAAGAGATCAGGCAGCTGAAATCCTTTTGAAACTCACCTTGACCACTTTGGTTAACATCAAGAGACTCCACGACTATATGTTTATCTCCTGATTCCTAGATCATTTTAATATTTTATCTTTTATCAAGCGACTTCCCGACCACCATTGATCTTCCTTTTATTAGCATCTAACAGTCTTCGCTATGTCTCTTAATCTTTTGAATAAACCCTATTATATCATGAGACTTAGTGACCTATACATATCTTAAACCATGTATTTCTTTTGGACACCTATCTTAATATTTCTTATGTCTCATGATCGCTTGATGAATTTTAAATTGTCTAGTTTTTCTAACAATTTAGAGACTACTGTAGATTTTCTTTTGATCCTGTGGTTGTCTCCAAATCTCTTGATCTTTTCCTTAACTCGCTTTGAATCCTGAGACTTGGTGACTGCATTACCTTTTGAGCTCACTACTAACTCTAATTTGATCTAGAGACTTCATGACTAAAGGAGCTCAAAGTCCCTTGATTTATTTAAAACTGTAGGGTTTATTATGAGATCATCCAACTACCGTCATATTAAAACCTTGATTAGCGGCACTTGTTTAATCGCTAGATCATTTGACTTAACTCATTTTATTCATGAGATAAAGTGACTAAAGGGAAACTTAACCTTTAACTTAACATTTAAACCATGCATCACATATGAAGATAATACGACTGAGCAATCTCAAAGTCACTGCAAGGAAAAAGTTAACTCATGATTAAACTGGAGACAACCTGACTAACCTTTATATCTATTTCCATCAGACGGTTATCTCTTAGTCTCCTGATCTTTGAAAGGATATTCTTTTCCTTAAGAGAGAACCTAACCAAAGGGAAGTCACTTAGTCTCATGAAGATAAAGTATATTCCATTTTCATAAAGAGACTTAGCGACTGTAAGAAAATAACATATGAGATAAAAGACTTTTAAGTTATGAGAAAGGTAACTTCAAAACATAAGCCATTTCAAAGAGCTAGGGTTTAAACCAATTTCAAACAGAAAGAAACCTAGGACTTAGGGTTTTATGATTACTTCTCTGAATTTTAACATAAGGCCACCAATTTCCATAGGGGTTTTTCCATTTTGGACACACTTTTTAGATTTTGAACAAGGATAAGACTAAGGACAACAAAATTTTAAGGCAAACCTCAAAACTGGAAATACAACCAACACAATCGATGAAAACACACTTAGCTTACTGGTAATTTTGCACAAATCACACTTAATCACTCTTAATCACTTAGGGTAATTTTTTCATGGTAAATGTAAAAATGACAAGTGAAGCCCTATTTATACCCTTAGGTGAAAATGCACCGCTTCCTTTCGTAAGTCCCCAGAAAAGCCAAGCCTCTGGACTCTAGGCCCAGGGATCCCATGCAACCACACCCTCTAACAAAAGAGGAAGCAGTGACAAAGAATCCTAGACTTTGGAATCTGGCTGACACAAAGAAACAAAAAACACTTTGGGACCGGGTCCTAGAGGGAGAGAAACCAAAAAGAAAAGAAAACAGTGACCCTGCGGAGGCAAAGGCCGAAAGAGAAAAAAAGAAAAAGGAACAAGGAAAAAGAGAAAAGGGGGCCCCTAAATTTTTTCCACAAAATGTAGGGATGGGTATGCAAGGCATAACAGGACCAAAAATACCTGTATGTACCAGATCTAACTTTCCTCTTGCTAAAAAGGATTTTCTCTGAAAGCTTCTCTTAGCTTGTTTTACCATCACACACTCTTTGCACACAGTTTTAGTCGGCTTCACAATTTTTGGCCAATCCCTAACTACATTAGTGTTACTAGACCTTACAATATTATCAAAATTTATGTGACAAAACCTTCTATTCCATAACCAAATTCCATCTACCTTCACAAAAAAAACACGTTGCCTTTGTAGTATTCAGCTCAAACACATTACCTCTCAACTTAGTACCTGATGCGATCAAGTTTCCAGATTGACCTCTGATAGTACATTTTCCATACATGAATAGTAAGTGATATGCCTTGTGTAAAAGCTATCCAACACTCAACAAGTTGTGCTTAAGTCTATCAACAAGTAAGACATCATCAATGTTATTTTAACCATCAAGAGATATTGAGCCTACTCCAATGATCAACTTAGGAGTGTTATCACCAAATTTGATTAAACCATCATCATATCTACTCAATTGTATAAATTTATCTTTATCACTAGTTATATGATGTGAGAAACCACTATCAATGATCCATTCTGATTTCTTTTCAACATGCAATACTAGGGATTTTTCTTCATGAATAGGTTCATCATCTTTAATATAAATAAATCAAATTTCATTCCCATCATTCATAGAATGATCATCAAACACACCATCACTATCACAGTAGCATTCCTCATCCTTGGAGTAATTAGGCTTACAAAAATTAGGCTTATACTTAGGAACCTTTGTATGAAATCTAGAAGCAAAATGATCAATCTTATTACAATAAAAAATTTCAAGGGTAATTTTCCTTCAAATTTTCCCTTAACTCTCTTTTCCTTTTTTTTTTTTTCTATTAGAGTCACAAGTTCATCCAGTTTCCTTTCTTATTATTATATATCTTCCCACTCATCAACATATTCTCCAAGCTATGCACGTCTATTACTTTTTCTGGAGCTTGCAAGACTTGATAAAGTCTTTTTGTTATTATGAACAGTAGTCTTGAATGTAGACTCTACTTTGGGTAAAGCATCTTGTAACTCTACGGTCTCAAAGGTGGTAAAATTAGTAATCAAGAATTCTCTATTGAAAATTTTGTTAGTGGTATGATCTCCTTGATTGCTTGCACTTTATTCTTGTAGGAAGGTGTTAAGGATTTAATAATATTTTTGATCACTTCATCTTCAGTATATGTGCCTCCTAAATTTATGATTCTAGTAATAGCCTCTATAATCCTATGTACATATGCTCTACCATTCTCATCATCTTGCATCCTTAGATTCTCCATTTTAGCCCTCTAGTTATGCATTTTTTCCTTCTTAGTGTACTAATATATTTCATATAGAGCCTCTAGCCTTGTCTAGATATTATGAGTTAAAACAAGATCTTTAACCTCTATAAATTATGCCACAGAGAGTGCACATATTAGTGCTTCTCTTACAACCATATTTTAATAAATCAATTTCTTTTCTTCATCAATATCATTTCCCAATTAATCTTCTACCTTGATTGGTTCATCCTTTTTTATAATCATCTAGTAGTCAATTCCCAAGAAGATCAAATGAGTTCTCATCTTATTCTTCCAACTATCAACATTTTCAACATCAAATTTTGGACTCTCCTTCCTATAGTAAGCTATCTTAAAATCACCTCAAGTTGTTAAGATTTCTCTCAAAGGACCACAAGCTCTGATACCAATTTTTAGGAATAATACAATGGAGAGGGGGAAGGGAGGTGAATCAGTTGTATGCAAAATATTTAATCTTTAAAACTTAAAATCAATTACTCAATACAAATTTGAACACTTCAAGAATAACACCATAAGACAATAATTTTTTATTGAGGAAAACCCTATTAAGGGAAAAACCTTGGTGAGAATTAACACCCACAAACAATGCACAAGAAATATTGTATTCCTTTGAGAAGATCTATCCTTGTTAGGATGTGATTATTACATCTAGTATAAAGTTCATGTTAAAGGAAAGACCCTATTAAGAGTTTAATGATATGATGAGCTCACTGCTTGAGAACACTCCCCAAAGTGAAGGTTAAAACCATCTTTTGAAGGTTAAACCCACCTTCTGGATCCATTGTCCAAAGAGAAGTATAAAAGTATACTTATAATAGTAAACTAACTGATAGAAACTTTATTTGCCTATACAGTTCCAATGAAGTGCATTAAAAACATAGTCACTAATCTACATCCAGTAGAACTCACATCCACATGCTCACAACATCCAATCCATACTTTTCACATCAAGACACTACTTTCCTTTATACAAGTTGTAATAAATAATTAGGTCATCCTGTTAAGAATTCCCCAATGCACAAACAATTACATAGACCCTTGATAAGATACACATGGTACCTTACAAAAGTAAATAAAAAGTAAAAATCATAACTTACACACCAAGATCCATAATTCATGCTATCCATTCACTAAGAATGTTACATCTCTTGTGGTCAGCCCCAAATAGGTCTTCTCCAGTCCATACGCCACAACTGACATCATCAAGAATCTAACAAACCAAGAATCACAAAGAATTTTCTTGCATGTATCTTCTATCATGCCTTAAGCTCGCATACCATTACTTATGATCACATCCAAGTTATCCAAAAAACTTAGAGACCATCTCTACCATAATCCTCTATCACTGCTTTATAACCAATTTTCACCAAAACAAATATAACTCATGCAAAAAGTAATATTAAATCGAGATACCTTAGATATAAGGTGTAAATACTTCCCTCTATGCAAATCCATTCTCACACATACTGAAGCACCATACACTGTCCACACACAATTTTCAATCTTGCCCGTACCTGTGATAAATAGTTTTTCTAAAACCTCTAATGCAACCAACTAAAACATATGTTGACATAAATGACAAAAAATAAATCGCAATACCCCAAACAAAAACAATTCCAACAACATTGTATATACATTACATGGAAATAAAAGCTATATCTCTCTGCCAATTTGTTGTGATTTTATCTGAATTGGTATGTTATTTGTATTTTTTTCATATTCTTATTTTCTCTGAATATCAAACACATACCCCAAAGGGAGTAAACATTTTGGCACCATTTCTTGTTCAAACCTGGAGATCTGAAGGAAGGCCAATAGGAAAGATGGTGAAATAATGGGTCACACATTCAAACAAGTGGTAGTAGCTGATAGTGACATGGAGGACAACATGGAAGAAACCTAAGAGGATTAATTAATGGATAACTTGGTGCAAAAGTGGGAATTTTTGGTTGATCAATATGTGAAAAGGGAGGCTTGAGAGAAAGAGAGAGAGAGAAGTACTTGTGGGCATGGTATGCTATTAACTCATGGTTCAAATTGAAGTCTATGATCTTTTGGGAAGTCTTTTAAGGTTGTCGCCTCACAATTTGATTGAATTAAAAGAAAATGAGGAAAGAAAAAAGAGAAATGTGGGCATAAAATAATACAATTGCATGACAGAAGGAATTAGAGGGAGGAGGAAGAGAGTGACATAAATAGACATCATACCTTTGGTAGTCCCATCAGTTAATGTATCTTCTACCAAGCAAGGATAAAACAAGACGTAATATGTGAGAGAGAGAGAAGGAGAAGTATCAGTGAGAAGATATATCTGAATCATGGAAAAAAGTGAAAGGTGACAATGATTATAGATAATTGTCAAGGAATCTCAAAGCGTGTCATGAAAAAAAGTTGAAGTTTTAGCCAAAGCCAGAGTGGAGAGAGGTAGGAGCCACTTGACAGGGAAGGCACAACACATTGTAATTAGAAAGAGTTGGAGGATATTTATAGAATCCTACCACTTCTTGATGAGGTAGGAGAATATCATTTATACTAGACAAGTAATACATCTATATAAGAAGTTTTATATGAGGAGGAATTAGAGTCCATAGAGAGTGGCTTATTAGTGCACTTAGCATGTGAGGAAGATGACAAAGAGAGAAACCTTGAGAGTTAGGCAGCCAAAATATTTAATAACACTGTATTGGCCATTGAGAATTTATTCATATTAGAGGAATCAAGGATAGGGTAGATAAAGATAAATACTCTCAGAAGGAGGGAGAACATACATGAGGGAGGTGACCAAGGTGTTGAGGATGCATGTGGATATGTAGAAGACTAAAAAATGGATGAGAGTGCAAGTGAGGAACCGAAATATGGTCAAGAAAGGAATAATCCATTCTTGTCTGATACACATAGTGTCTACCAAGTATGAACAATGGTGAACACCCTAGAGAAGAACAAGATCTTAAAATTCACAAGGTATGGATCAGAAGACCCAGTACACCATTTTAGGAATTTTTTGACAATATGGGAAACCAATAGCGAGGATGATTATGATTATTAATTTAAGGCATTCCTTACCACAAAATGATGAATTATCATTGATTGGTATACATACCTTCCAAAAGGGAGAAAAATGACATGAAATGATCTAAAGAGAACATTAAAAGAAGAATTCAAATTTTGAAGAGATGTCAATGAAATACTATCATAAATATACAACACAAAGAAAGTAAAAAATGAGAATGTATAGGTTTACAATCATAGGCTTAGAGATTTTCTTGGTAGTTTGTAAAGTCAGCCATTCAATGGACCAAAAAAGAGATGGCTCATTAAACGAGTGATCCCCTCACTATGAAAAAAAAGATAAAGGTGGTACCCCCATCCTCCTATGTTGGGGCCTACAATTGAGAAATGGACATCAGGAGTGAGAATAAAATATATTGAGGGAAAAATAAGGCCAACAAAAATGATAGTACGAATGAGATCTCCAATAGAGAGTCCAAGACTATACAAGCCCTATGAAGGGACATGATGAGGATGATGGAGCTAAGGGAAGAAAAAAAGTGCCAAAGAGGGTAATGTTGGAAGATTGTTGAGCATGTCAGTTTTTGGTACTTGGGTGTGTTGATATCTATGTTTTGTCATTGATATCAACTTACTAATTACTATTTTAGACAATGTGCTCAATATGTTCAGAGAATAGGATTTCAGTTTTTTGTGTGACATGTTGAAGATCTTGAGTTGTGATCATGAGGTATTGTTCAAAGGTGTCTATAGTTTTTATATAGAGTTTTGTAGACGTTTGGATGGTAGTTTGAGTGAGGTATGATCAAGTTGTTGTTTGCTGATGCTACAGTGTTTCTATGTACAAAGGATGATTATTAGGTTTGGTATATCTTGGATTTGGTTTTTTAGAGGTTGAAAAGCTTGTGGTTACATGGTTCCTTATAATTGTGTTTGCAGCTAGTGTTTTTCATGATTTAGAGTATGACAAGCTATCTTAACTGTGACAAAGTTTAATATTCTTATTGATCAAAGATGAAGATGAGTTTGGATTTCATATTGAAGATGATGTGAATATTTTGGATGGTATTCATGCTTCTTGTTGATGTTCTTGGATCATGTGATGATCGTCAATTGGTCCTCATTGACTGAGGTAATCTATATTTTCTATTTTGGTAGTGTGTTAGCGTTTCTTCATTTAGGTCCACATGACTTGATGGAGTAACGTGTTGTGATTATTGATTCTACTTTGGTGAAATGAAATAATGTTCATGGTCAAATATTCTAAGTCTTATCTGACTTGATTTGGATTTCTTTGAAGATTAAGAATAATGCTTATATCTTTTATTGTAATAGGTCTTAGCTAACCTAGTGGTTGATTATTCTTTGTAATTGATATAAATGTGAGTTCATTTTGTAATTGTGTGTGAGAGAGAAATATGTGAGAACTTAAGGAGAATTTATGATATTTTTATTCTACATTTAAGGTAGAGTTTGTAATTAATTGGAACTATATTGGCATTGGAGATGCTATTTGTCAGTTCGGTTGTAATGGACTGTATGTCCACCCTATAATAATTGAAGATAGATTAGTAAACCCAAATGAGGGCCATATCTATGATTGTATTGTGAGTAGTGAGCTCTAGGAAGTAAGCTTGAAGATTGGGTTGTAAGCTTGTGGTTTCTAGTGCATCCTTTTTTCTCAAATTTTCTCTTAATCAAGAAGTACTTTTAGCAGAGTACATTCATCTTGTGGGTTTGATTCCTACCGAGGTTTTCCCTTTATCCGGTTTCCTTGATAAAAAATCTTGGTGTTCTATGTTATGTTTTGTGGATCTTGCATTACTATTTATCTTTTAGATATAAGTGGCTAAAGTGAAATTAATTTATTAGGTGTGTACACTTGATTCAACCCCCCTCTCAGTTGTGCCTGGCTCCTTTTGGGACTAAAAATTGGTATCATAGATGAGTCCTTTTGAAGAATGTTGACCACTTGAAGGAGATCTGTCATGGAAAGTATAAGAAAATATATTCCAAAGTTTGATGGGAACAACTACCTAATTTTGAAGAATTGGATGACTACCTACCTGATATGCATGGGGACATAATATGAATACTGGAAGACCACTGAGAATCCTTATGCTATTGTGAATGACCCAATAAATTCTACTCTAGATGAAAAGAATAAATTCAAGGAGAACATGTTAGAAAAGTAAACCTTGATCAACACCTTATCCTAATTTAGAATATTCTCACATTTAAGGATCAAGGATTGCACATGAGGTATTGAAAAAATTAAAAACTATTTATGAAGGCGAGACATATGTTAAGCAAGCTAAGTTGCAGTGATTAAAAGAAAAATATGAAGATATGAAGATTAGTGAAGGTGAAACTATTGGAAAGTGATTCATTTTGGAGTGATATGGGACACTTGAGGGTTGTCATTTATGGCAACACATCTATTATAATGATCGCTTGGAGTTGTTTATAGTTTTGGAGATGCAGATTACAAAATGATTAAGTATAGTAAATAGAAATACAAAGTATAGCAGTACAGTTTTGGATAGCGAAGTTAGTATATGGATAATGAAGACTTACGAGCTTAGGCAAGGAAATTTTGGGGTATGTATGACCTTTAGTTAAGGTCACTTGAGTTTTGGTGTTGATCACAGTGAGTTACATATAGTTGAAGATATTCAAAGACATAATAACAGTGATACAGGGCAGATGAACAATCACAATAATTAAGGGAGTATGACATAGAATCCAAACATGCTAAGTTGGATTGGGATTATAGATAACCTATGATTTGGTAGTATTAGGTCACCAAATTTGTATTTTATCTTTGCATAAGTATTAATTCTATTTTGTAATGTATTTGAGAGCCGACTGGTAATGTAATAACATATATATATGAAGATATTTTTGTAAAGAGAAGATATTAGATGGTATGAGATATGAGATGATATGACAGACAAATGGAATGGATGCATTGTGATTTTAGGTAGATGTTGATGTGAGCTACAACTAGAACTATCTAAACATAAGCTGATGCTTGTATTGTTCACTTCTGAGATTGATTGTAACATAACTATATTTCTGATTGTAAGAGTAGTGTGCTTAGTATACCTTTAACAAGGTTTTGTATTCCTCTAACAAGGAAATGTGCTAATGTAATATGCATCTCCTAACAGGGCTAGGTCTCCTAAAAGGGACACAATACTTTTAGTACATATTTTTGGGTACCATCCCATGGGGGTTTTCCCTTGGCCAGGGTTTCCTTGACAAAAATTCATGGTGTTATGAGTTATGTGTTGTGTTATTATGTTATTTTCATTTAAATAATTATATGGTTAAGTTGGAATAAATTATTAAGTTCATATTTAAAGTGCTGTAATATTTATTCACCCCCTCTTAGTATTACTTAATCCTAATAATTGGTATCAGAGCTTTTGGCCCTTGGAGAGAAGGTTTAACAACTTAAGGGAGATCAAGATGGATTCTAAAAGCTTGGAGGAAAAATTTGAAGCAGCACTTGAAGATCTTGACAAAGCTAAAGCATAAAATGATGACTTGAAATTCAAATTGAGAAGAGTAGAGGGATTCATTAAGAAACTAAAAGAATAGCATGAACTTTCCAGAATTCAGAGACAAGATCTTATGGTTAAGATAAAAGAGGATTCAAACAATGATACTTGAGATCAAATAAAGCATCTTGAGCAAGAGAAAGATACTTTGAAGCTTAATCATGAAACTACTTCACTATAGATGTCTAAAGAGATTCAATAGGAAAATAATGCTAAGAACAAAATTGAAGAAACCTTAAAGGATGCTAATATTCAGATGAGACAAATGAAGATTAAACTTGATCACTATAAGAACAAGTATCTGGAGTTAGAGAAATATAATCAGATCATAAAAGGAGAACTTGTTGAGGGAAAGAAACATATTAAAAGACTTCACATGAGTAGTGACTTGATCGATGAACAAAGAGATAGACAGAAACCTAAAGAGACATGAATGGAGTTGGCTTTAATGAAGCTAAATGTTCAAAGAATCAAGAAGAAAAATATGATGCAAAGATTGATGGAGAAAGACCTACTCTTGAAGAACCTAAAGAATAGATCAGACCTTTTAGAGGTAGATGTTTTGGATGTAACAAGGTTGGACACATGAAGAGAGACTTCAGAGGTAAAGCCCCTTTCAAACCTTTTTCTGGTTATTGATTTAATTATTATGAAAATGGGCACAAGAAATAAGAGTGAAGGAAACCTGATCAATTAGGATTCAAACAAGATTAATTAGTGAAGAGATAGCAGCTAAGAATGCATGTTACAAATGTAATAACCTTAGGCACATCGCAAGATATTGTAAATTGCAGGTTAAACATAATAGATCACCTCCTATATGCTACAAATGTAACAATCCAAGACATATAGAGAATGTTTGTAGGTATAATGGAACTGATAACAGAAGAGGATGACCTCCTATATTTGTAAATAAAAATATTGGTGATAATGGTAAGAGTCTTGTAGAGTATAGGAGTGAATTTGATAGTTATTTCAAGAAAGAATAAGATATCAACAGTAATAAGGTATGTAAGATAAAGGAGTCTAGTGAGGAAAAAGGTTTAGGAAGAGTCAGTAGATGATACCGAGTCTTCGCCTAATGCTGACATTGCTACATCAACCTCGATGGCCAAGCATGGTCTAAGGGGGAGCATTGTAAGAAAACATCAGAAATCTATCCAGCCCCTGAATTTGAGGAGTAAGCTCTTGCAAGATTAGGGAGAGTATCTAGAATTTTTTTGGAACATATATCTATGATCTCATGGCTTTACAATTCTACATCCTATGATCGCCATAATTTTATTCGACTGGATTATGTGCATAAATGAGTTTATTGGGAACTGTGTCATTTCTTCACTCAACAAAGTATAAGGTTAATTGAAAGAACATGTTTGAACATCATTTGAAGAGAAGAGCCTGAGGAGAACATAGTCTAGAGAAGAAGAAGAATTAAAACAAGTGTGTTGAAGAGTTTGATCGAAGCAAGAATTTGCATTTCAATAGATAAAGAGGTATTTAGATCAATTTCAAAGATTTGAGAATGGATACTCTGATGATTATTGATGTTGCAGAGAGACCTAGATACAAGTTTAAGAAACAATATTTTAAATCAACTAAGGATTATCCCAAAGGCGCATTTTCAAAAATACCTTACGATGTTCTACATGTATAAGATATTAGGGCTTACATACATTGTAAGTATGAATCTTTGGGAGACGATGAGATTTCTAGTGAGATGGAAGACATGATAGGAGATGATGCTAAGATCAAGGATGAGTTCGCACATCTTAACAACTAAATTATCATGAATATAATTGAACTTTGTGAGTTTTATGAGGAAGAATGAATAAAGATCATTCTAAGAAGAGTTCATGACCAGTTTATGTGGCTTGGAGATCAACTTGTGAAGATCTGCAATGACCTAATTCATACTATAAAAGGTTTGGACAACACTAGTATAATACCTGTTGCTGAGAAGAACACTAAGAAGATGGTGGAAACCCTAACACATTCATAGTGGGACAAATGAGTGATGACAGTAAATGATATATTCCAACAAGATGTCAGATTGATTACTATGATTTTAGGCTATAAAATCCATCATAATAGCCAAATCAATTCTATATCAGAAGAAGTAATCTTAATGGCTTACAAAATGGTTAAGGAAAACATCAAGTATAACCTTTGTGAAGTACTTACACAATAATTCTTGGAGAATGTAAGGAAAATTAAGAAAGATAAGTCAAAGGGATTCAGATTTGGATCTTTGTTGATACATATGTACATCCACATTGCTCACAAATTTCCTGGCATGCACCCTAGAGCTTGGAAGGAAAGTGTACCTACTAGAATTCAGATTTCATATAGTTATAGGAGATAGAACAACACATGAGTAGATGGTGAATTTTTTATATGATTAAAATATAACACAAAGAGATGAAGGCAAGGGAGATAATTCCTGAGGCAGTAGTAGAGTAATACAAGGACTCAATCTATTTCATGGTTGAAGCTGACTCTGTGTGCTTTGAGGTAGTTATACCTAGAAAGAACTAGAGTTATCCACTGTGTTATGAGGTTAGTTACAAAGTTTTGATAATGCAAGTGGAACACATTTTATCTTTAGAAGTTCATTCATCAAAAGAAAGATGGGGTACTTATGAGGAAAATTATGCAAAGATTAGGGAGGGATAGACTAGATATTTGAGGAAAAGGAAAGTAGAGAATGTAGTAGACGAATTAACAACCAAGGCTGGTATATCAAAAGAAGAAATGAAATAAGTTAGAAGGAAGGTGACAGAGAGAGCTTGTGGGTTGGTAAGCACTGCTGCTGTAACCTTTCCACCTCTAGAAGATGTGAAGATAATTAGTCTACTTTCTACTATAATTGATGTATCTACACCTTCACCACCATAGTATAAATCACATGAAGAGATAACAAAGAAATTTCCTAGAAGAAACAAAAGGTCCACTAAACCGGACTCACCTGCTAAGAAATAGAGGATAGAAGGAGAAGAGAAGAAAGTTGAAGAAAAGGCCATTAATGTGAGACAAATCTGGAAGCCAGACATGAAAATTTTG
Source organism: Thuja plicata (assembly GCA_018584345.1). Classification (NCBI taxonomy): domain Eukaryota; kingdom Viridiplantae; phylum Streptophyta; class Pinopsida; order Cupressales; family Cupressaceae; genus Thuja; species Thuja plicata. Next base: position 3,865,551 of record MU225568.1, read on the forward strand.
GAGAAGAGGGTAATTGAGCAAGGGAATCTTGTTTATTTGGCTAAATACTATGATAGGTATGAGGCATCTGACAAAATTTTGATTAAAGACATAGTAATTAATCATCTGCTTCTTTTTAAGAAGAATTTGTTAGAAATTGGAGGTAGTATACCTAAGGAGTTATATGAGAAATTAGAGATAAGGAAGAAATTAGTATAGAAGAAAGATGAAGTGATTAGAGAACAAAAAATTGAGGACATGTTACTTGTTGTATCTGTTAAGGAGATATAGAGAATATTGAGTGAACTAAAACCCTTACTAAGAACCAAGACAAGATTAGTACAAATAATGGGAAGAAGATATGATGAAGTAATTGAGGAGATACAGAAAGATGTGGAAAATGTCTTGATGGGAACTAAAACTAAGAACACCTGGTCACCTAAGGATCCTAATATTAGTAATAACTGAGAGGGGGGGGGGGGTGAATTAGTGGCCTCAAAAATTTATCCTTTAAACTTTAATCCACCAATAAATACACCTAAGATTATTAAGTCCCTACAAGATGCATGCCTTGAAATACTTGAAATAATTAACTGTCTGTCGGTTTACCTTGTTTGTCCTTATTCTCCTTGATTACTGATAAGCAGTAAAACTTATTTATCGATACTCAGTAAATATGCAGAGAATACCAGTCAATCCAGAAATGGATATGTGAGATGTAAAACAATAAAGTAATAAACCATACACACATAACACATGGATTTTAATGTGGAAACCCTATTAAGAAAAAAAGCCACTAGGACCGGCACCCCAAATTTTTACTCTTCTGAAGTGAGCCCTGTTAGGAGCCAACCCTGTTAAAGGTTACAAACAAACTGTTAAGTGAAACCTTGTTAGAGGATTTTATACATATAGGTTGTCACTTAGTATTTGGCATCTATTTTTCTACCATCCTTGAATCACCCTCCTTCTTAGACTGTCAATAGGCTTTAGGAAAATCTTGCTACCATCCTTAAATCAACCTCCTTATTAGGCTGTCAATAGGCTTTTTGCAAATTCAATGATACTTTCATGAATCAACCTTTTTGGTAATCTGTTATGATATACTTCAATTATAGAAGACTATTAAGTCCTTCTCTATTAAGAGACTTGATGTGGTTAAACTGAAATACTATGACCTATTTCTAATGCAACTTTGAATTGCAGATTTTTAGATCTATTTAAGTACAATACCTCTCTGATCAATGTGTCAATTCAATTCCTTTTTCTCCACACTTTCTTCTCTGTGATTCATTGTTCGTTGGTGTCTACAGAATTCTTTATCTCTCCCTCAGCTTGATTGATTAGGATTGTATGAAGTTTATCCTTCACTAGTTTCTCTTTAGCATCCTCTTTCTATTCACTCCCCTTCCATGTATCTGATTTCTTATAGAAATTAATTATGCTTGTCTCTTATATAGACATGATATTCCTTAATTCATGATTCTTGATTCTTGATTCTTGGCATGAAAAACAATCCAGCCAAATTGATTTAATGCTTTAACTCCTGATTTATCTTGTAGTTATCTTCTTGCCAACTGTATAAATCTTCTTTAAATAAATTACTTAACTGTGGTAAAATAAAACAAATAAAACAACCAGTTAAGTCTCTCCTTAAGCTATGCCAGCTAGATATTTTGTCATTTTCTGAACTCTTTGTTTCGTCGGTCAATTCTGTAGTTCACCGTCAGTGACAATTGCCAGTTCTGTCGGTGTAACTCCAGTTAGCTTTAGGATCTCCATCCATTGGGAAACTCTATTTTTAGTTCATCGGGCATCCTGTGATACTGCTTCGTTAGGAAACACTATCTTCTACTTGTTGGGCATCACTATGACTTTTTCTCTACCTTTATCGATGGTGTGCACTCCATCGGTGTTGTTTGTCACTTAGTGAATACTTGAATTTTATGCATTGTTGAAAGAATAATCATTATTCAATTGATTGTCTAAAGTATTTGGCATTATGTACATGACCGTATAGACGATATCAAGTTGACATCAATGACAATACAAACCATTAACTATTTTAATGTCTTGCATCATCTTTAACTTAACATTATCAAACATTCAATCAGTTACATTTCATCAACATCTCCCTTTGGCATTGATGGAAACATACTATATTATCACACTTACTATTTCTAATACAATATGAAATACAATCATTGAGATTCATCAAATTACCAAATAGTTTGTTTTGATAACTGATAAAAATGTCTGACCGCTGATAAGCTTTGTGTTAGCTTAGATTTGATTCTTGCAGCTTTCTGTGTTTCTTCTTCTGATGTGTCGTGTCCTTTGTTTGTGTCGATTTCTCTCTTTTGACTGTTCTTCTTCTTTGATGTCTCTATCTTTTGTTTGCAACTTTTATACAAATTCTCTCCCTATGGATATGATCTCTCCTTGTTTGGAGTAATCTTATAATGAATAGTTTTTGATGATAATATGGATACATTCTCTCCCTTTGACAATAATGCCAAACAAATATTTGACATTCATTGCAAACAATTTTCTTCTATCCATAATATATTCCTTGAATTTCCCTTATCCATCAGCAATACAACAATATGCTCTGGTGCTTGTTTCTGATATATACCTTTCTGTATATAGATGTAGCTTTGAAGTTCATCTTTTGCTTGCATCAATCATGAATGATATTCTGATAATATATGGCTAATGCATCCTTCAGTCCTTTACTGACTAGTAGACATGGATTTGACCCCTAGTCTCTTTCTTAGGTACTCAAATGTATCCTTGGGCAGTGGCTTGGTGAAGATATCAGCCAATTGTTCTTTTGATTGCACATATTCAAGTATCACCTCTTTTTATTGAACTTGTTCTCTTAAATAATGATACTTGATGGCAATGTGTTTAGTCTTTGCATGCATGACTAGATTCTTGTAAATTTTTATTGCACTAGTGTTATCACAATAGATAATCACTGGTTCTATGACCTTCATATGCATACCTTCCAGCAACTGTTTGATCTATGCAATATTTGAGCTGTTTGCAACAACAACAACATATTCTACTTCTGCAATAGACAGAGAGATGCATCCTTACTTTTTTCTAATCCATGTGACAAGTCTATCACCCATAAAGAATGCTCCTCCAGTTGTGCTCTTTAGGTCATCAAGATTTCCAGCCCAATCAGCGTCGGTTTAAACACTTTTAGTTCAAATTTGCCTTTTCTTCTATTCCATAAGCCAAATTCCTTAGTATTCTTTAGATATCTTAGAATTCTTTCACAACAGTCATATGTGATTCCCTGGGGTTAGCAGAAAATATAGCAACAATTCCTACTGCATGTGCAATATCTAGTCTAGTGTGTACAACATACATGAGTTTTCCTATCATTGATCTATACAGAGTCTGATTTACCTCTATTGTCTTGTCTTCCTTTGTTAATTTGCATCCAGTAGCCATCAGTGTTCCAACAGGTTTGGAATCTTCCATCTAGAATATTTTCAGGACCTCTTTGATGTATTTGGACTGTGTAATGAAAATACCTTCACTTTGTTGAATGATCTTTAGACCAAGAAAGAACTTGATCTCTCCAAACATAGACATCTCAAACTCATTTCTCATTTCATCAGCAAATGATTTGCATAGCACATCATTGCCTCCAAATATGATGTCATCAACAAATATTTTAGCAATCAAAGTGTTAGCATTAGTATCTTCTTTTAAATAAAGATTACTCTTTTCACTAGTCCTTATGAATCCAATACTTATTAGATAGGAATGAATTCATTCATACCAGACTCTGGGAGCTTGTTTTAATCCATACAAGGCTTTGTGAAGTCTACATACCATGTTCCTCTTGTCTGGATCCACAAACCCTTCTGGTTGTTCAATGTATACCTCTTCTTCAAGTATTCCATTTAGGAA
>MU225568.1:3872556-3894782 GCA_018584345.1 Thuja plicata
AATAACTAAGGGGGGGGGGGGGTGAATTAGTGGCCTCAAAAATTTATCCTTTAAAATTTAATCCACCAATCAATACACCTAAGATTATTAAATCCCTACAAGATGCATGCCTTGAAATAATTTAAATAATTAACTGTCTGTCGGTTTACCTTGTCTATCCTTATTCTCCTTTATTACCGATAAGCAGTAAAACTTATTTACCGATACTCAGTAAATATGTAGAGTATACCAATCAATCCAGAAATACATATGTGAAATGTAAAACTATAAAGTAATAAACCATACACACATGACACATGGATTTTAATGTGGAAAACCTGTTAAGGGAAAAAACCACTAGGACTAGTACCCCAAATTTTCACTCTTCTGAAGTGAGCACTGTTAGGAGCCAACCCTGTTAAAGGTTACAAACACACTGTTAAGTGTGACCTTGTTAGAGGATTTTATACATATAGGTTGTCACTTAGTATCTGGCATCTATTTTTCTACCATCCTTGAATCAGCCTCCTTCTTAGACTGTGAATAGGCTTTACGAAAATCTTGCTACCATCCTTGAATTATCCTTCTTCTTAGGCTGGCAATAGGCTTTATGCAAATTCAATGCTACTTTCATGATCAACCTTTTTGGTAATCTGTTAGGATATACCTCAATTATAGAAGACTGTTAAGTCCTTCTCTATTAAGAGAATTGATGCTTCAATGGTTAAACTGAAACACTATGACCTATTTCTAATGCAACTTTAAATTGAAATTTTTTAGATCTATTTAAGTACAATACATCTCTGATCAATGTATTAATTCAATTCCTTTTTCTCCACACTTTTTTCTCTTTGATGCTGTGCTTCACTATTCGTCGGTGTCTGAAAAATTCTTTAGCTCTGCCTCAGCTTGATTGATCAAGACTGTATGAAGTTTATCCTTCACCAGTTTCTCTTCAACACCCTCTTTCTATTCACTCCCCTTTCGTGTATCTGATTTCTTGCAGAAATGAATTATGCTTGTCTCTTATATAGACATGATATTCCTTAATTCATGATTCTTGATTCTTGGCGTGAAAAACAATCTAGCTAAATTGATTTATGGCTTTAACTCCTGATTTATCTCATAGTTATCTTCTTGCCAACTGTATAAATCTTCTTTAAATCAATTACTTAACTATGGTCGAATAAAACAAATAAAACAACCAATTAAGTCTATCCTTAAGCTCTGCCAGCTAGATATTTTGTCATTTTCTGAACTCTCTATTCCATCGGTCAATTCTGCAGTTCACCGTCGGTGACAACTGCCAGTTCCATCAGTGTAACTCTAGTTAGCTTTGGGATCTCCGTCTGTCGGGAAACTCTATTTTTAGTTTGTCAGGCATCCTTTGATTCTTCTTTGTCAGGCAACAGTGTCTTCTACTCATCGGGCATCACTGTGACTTTTTCTCTGCCTTTACTGATGGTGTGCACTCCATTGGTGTTGTCTGTCACTTAGTGAATACTTGACTTTTATGCATTTCTGAAAGCATAATCATTGTTCCATTTATTCTTTGAAGTCTTTGGCATTATGTACATGACTGTACAGATGATATCAAGTTGACATCAATGACAATACAAACCATTAACTATTTTAATGTCTTGCATCATCTTCAACTTAACATTATCAAACATTCAATTAGTTACATGTCATCATCTAAGCCCAATTCTATTGAGAAAGGTGAATCATCAAGGAAAGCTAAAATTAATCTTGATAAATCAATTAGAAAAGATATGAGTTAGTATGTGAGCACTGTGATGCAACCCAATTTCTATATTTCTGGTGTTCCCATGTCATTGGAAACTTTGCAGGATGTGAATGATCCTTTTGTGCAGGATACAAACATTGAAGGAAACAATGAAAATGATATGACAAAGAAAGAAAAATATAAAGAAAACATTGATGAAATAGTGGAAGAAACAGTGAATAAAGTTGAAGTGAAACAAGAAAATTTTACATCAGATTCTTCACCTTTATTTTTGGAAAGTGGAGACACGACTTTGAGCAATGACGTTGAGAACATGGATGTGGACAAGATGATGAAGTTATCCTAGATCATATTTTCTAAGGCTAAAGAAAGACCTAAGAAGAAAGGAGAGAAGAAGACTAAGGTAATGAAAAGAGCAGTTGACACTCTTAACAAACTCCTTCAAGAACCTAGTATTTTTCAATTAAAAGATGATGCAGAGAACTTGAACAAGGCCTTATATGACTTTTACAGTCACTATGAGTCATTAGAAAAGTTCACTGAAGAGAAGGTTGAGAAGAAATATCTCATGAAGAAATTGGAAGAAGTGTGCAAGTCTATTTCATGGGACTTGGGCATATTGAACAAGACTACCTTTGAGACTAAAATTTGTGTTGCACATGGAAGGAAGTTATATAGTTAGTGTATAAATCCTATCAGATATATCAAGAACATTGAGAAAATAGTAGCAAATCATATAACTACTCTAGACAAGATGATGGATAGTTGTGAGGCCTTCTCGCGATCTATTTTGGAGATAGAAGGAGAGGTTTTCAAGATTTTGGACAAACTGAGTGTACTAGATACAAAAAGAGGGAGAGTTATGGCAAGGTTTGGTATGCTGAAGAGTCTAGTCACTCCCAAGCTATCAATTCTTGAGGTCCATATCTCTGATATGGAGAAGACAACACAGGACCTTACAACACATATGCCTACTGAGCTAAAGGCCATAGAGACTTCTTTGTTTGCACTGAATGGGATAATTCATGTAAGTCAAACACTCATGAAGACCTAGATAGAGGAAGTGAAGGTCTTGGAAAACTCCTTCTGAGATGTACTAAAGATGGTCTAAATTTTATGGTTAGCAGTGGTACAAGTTTTATGTAATCTAAATTTTTATATACCTTTTCCATTTATTTTAAAGGGGGAGAAGAGAAGAGATTAAAAATGTATGGAAATTGTGTAGAGTAAAGGAGATATGTAAAAGACATACACAAACATCTTTTTGGCATTGACACTTAGTCATTTTTCACTAAGTATTGCCATCAATGCCAAAGGGAGAGATTGTTGGAAAGTGATTCATTTTGGAGTGATATGGGACAATTGAGGGTTGTAATTTATGGAAACACATCTGGTATGATGATCTCTTGGAGTTTTTTTTATAATTTTGGAGACACAAATTGGAAAATGACTAAGTAGAGTAAACAAAAATATAGAGTATACCATTATAGTTTTGGAAAAAAAAGTTAGTATATGGAGAATGAAGATTTGCGAGCTTAGGAAAGGACCATTTTGGGTATATATGACCTTAAGTTAAGGTCACTTGATTTTTGGTGTTGATCACAGTGAGTTACAGATAGTTGAAGATATGCAAAGATAGAGTAACATTGATACATGGTAGATGAATATTCACGATAATTAAGGGAGTATGAAATGGAATCCAAACATGCTAAGTTGGATTGGGATTGTGGATAACCTATTCTTTGGTAGTATAAGGTTTCCAACTTTGTATTTACTCTTTGCATAAGTATTAATCCTATTTTGTAATGTATTTGAGAGCTGACTAGTAATATAATAACATATATATGAAGAGATTTTTCTAAAGCGAAGATATTAGATGGTATGAGATATGAGATGGTATGATAAATGAGATGATATGATAGATAGATAGAATATATGCATTGTGATGTCAGGCATATGTTGATGTGAGCTACAATTGGAACTATCCAAGCATAAGATGATACTTGTATTGTTCACTTCTGAGATTGATTGTAACATAACTATATTTTTCATTGTAAGAGTAGTGTTCTCAATATACCTTTAACAGGGTTTTGTATTCCTCTAACAAGGAAATGTGATAATATAATACTCAATTCCTAAGAGGTCTAGGTATCCTAAAAGGGACACAATACTTTTAGTACATATTTGTGGGTACCATCCCCACCGAGGTTTTCCCTTGGCTAGGGTTTCCTCAACAACAATTCATGATGTTATGAGTTATGTGTTGTGTGCTTATGTTATTTTCATTTAAGTAATTATATGGTTAAGTTGGAAATTATTAAGTTAATGTTTAAAATTCTATAATACTGATTTTCCCCCCACTCTGTATAACTTAATCCTAATAGAAACTACCTCAGCCTCTTTGTAGAGAGTAAATGATCTAGTTTGTGCAATCAGATGTGATGGTGGTACCTTGATAGACAATGAAGTAGTAGACAATATTATTGGAAATAATGGAATGGTGTGTACTGAGAGGGGAGGGGTGAATCAGTACCCTTAAATTTTTTTATCACTTAACCTTTATCCTTTAGTAATCAATTCCTTGCATTACCGACCATATCTATTTTTCTATCTTTATGCATGTAATGTCAATTCATAAACTTAATTTGCATGTAAACATTCATAGAAACATTCATGAAATGTATTGACAAATGACACAAGATTTAGTAATGCAGAAAACCCCTGTTAGAAGGTAAAACATGCAGTGGGGATGAAACCCACAAAACTTCACTATCTACAGAATGGAAGGGGCCGGTTAAGGCTTAAAACTTTGATCACTTTTGATGATCTTACCCTGTTAGGAGTAAAATTTTTAGACTGGTTAAGGTCTACTCTGTTAAGAGATTTAGAAACACTATTTAATGTGCACTCAGTTAAGAGATTTACAAAATGATTGTTAAATCCACCTTCTCAAAGGATTTCTTCTATTTGCTACACTTGTTATAATGTAGTCAAAAATACTTATTGACCTGAGTATATGCAATCTATAATTTCTGGGTATAGATCCATTAAATTTCACATGTATATTTATCACCTATAGTTATTTATCAATACCTCTATTCTTCTCAGTAGCCTTGAATTTAGTTCTTGATAACCTATTTCATCTTTTGCTATCCTTTTGCATAAAAATCTATCTATGATCCATAGATGTGTCTGCTGAAACAATCAACATCACACCATCTTGTTATGATTGATTACAAATCTATTTATACATTGAATTTGACCTAACTGATTTTCATGCTTTTCAATGTTAACTCTATGCTCAAAGGTTTACAACTTGACCTTGATATCCTAGTTTGCATGTTTACAATCAGTTAGACTGATTAAAAAAATTACAATTACATTGATTGTCCCTCAAGAAATGGTTTTAAAGATATGCTTTAAAGATAAATATAAAAATTAAGTATTTTATCTGACGTGTAAGTCAGATCCACATTTATCAGAATAAAATTGTCTCTCAGGAGACTGGTGCTCGGGTTGCTCTTTAGTCTGCCTATCAGTGTTCACTATAAACTTTTTTTGTTGGGTTCCTCTGTTGTCTGCTTTGTCATTTTACACTATTGACTATTCTGTTGGGTTCCTCTATGAAGTATGTTGTTGATTTACACAGTGATCTATTTTTCAGGTTCCTTTGTTGGGTTCCTCTGTACTTAACATTTTTAGTGACCTTTGTTTAACTATTGTGTCAGGTTGCACTAAAAATATGTCTTTTTTTGGTCATGTACCAATGGTTAAAAACTTGTTTCCTTTGCATACTAATGGAAAAATATGTCATCAATTTCCCCCTTTGACATTAGTATAAAAAATTGATATGTGCAAAACTAAAATGTTTAGTATATACACCATGTGTTCACCTTGTCAATATGACTCCCCCTATGTGTATGTTGGTATAGTATATGTACATGTATATACACTTTCCTTTATACTATTTCCACCTTTCACCTTATTTCTCCCTTTATTAATTCTCTCTTTGTCACATAATTATTTTCCCCTTTTTTGATAATAAGGACAAATTTTTGGAAATAATGGAATGGTGTACTGAGAGGGGAGGGGTGAATCATTACCCTCAAAATTTTTATCAATTAACCTTTATCCTTTTGTAATCAATACATTGTATTACCATTCATATATGCTATTCTATCTTTGTGTATGTAACATCAATTCATAAAATAATTAGCATGTAAGACATTCATAGAAACATTCATGAAATGTATAGACACATGACACAAGATTTGGTAACATAGAAAACCCTTGTTAGAAGGTAAAAAATATGGTGGGGATGAAAATACAAAGCTTCACTATCTACAAAATGGAAGGTGCCAATTAAGGCTTACAATCTGATCACTTCTGATGATCTACCCTGTTAGGAGTATTATGTGGAGTCTAGTTAAGGTATATTCTATTAAAATCTTTAGCAACACTATTTAGTGTGCACTTGATTAAGAGATTTACAAAGGATTGTTAAATCCATCTTTCTTGAAAGGATTTTTTCTATTTTCTACACTTGTTAGAATATAGAGAAAAATATTCAGTGACCTGAGTGTATGCAATCTACAATTTGTGATAAAAGATCCATTAAATTCACATGTACAATGTATCACCTAATGTGATTGATTAATACCTTTGTTTCTTGGTAGCCTTGAATCTAGTTCTTGATAACCTAATTCATCTTTTTCTGTTCTTTCTTGAAACTCTTAGTCTGATCCATAGATGTGCTCCTTGGCTACTATCATCCTCACATCCATTTGAAATGAATGATTACACATCTATTTATACAATAGATTGACCTATTTTAGTTTCACGTATTACAAAGATAACTCTATGATCAAAGGTTTAGAACTTGACCTTGATCTCCTGGTTTGCATGTTTTCAATCAGTTAGACTGATTAAAAAAATTAAAATTCAATTGCTTGTCCCTCAAGAAATGGTTTTAACTCAAATTAAAATGCTAAATATAAAATATTTAAGTGTTTTATCTGACGTGGAAGTCAGATCCACATTTCTCAAGATTTAACTAACTTTCGATGTCTGATGCTCGGTTTGCTCTATTGTCAGTCTGTCAGTTTTCCTTCTATGAACTATTTGTCGGGTTCCCTTTCTCTGTTGAGTTCCTTTGATTTTTTGCTCTGTTGGTTTTCAATTCAACATTTTCGGGTTGAGCCATGCAAATTGTGTTGGATTTATCTTGTGATCTGTCTTGTTGGGTTTCTCTTTGAACTTATCACTTTCGGTGACCTTTCTTATCTTTACTTTTAGTTTTTAAAAAAATCCTATCTTTCAGTTATGGTGTTATCGATGGTTCAAAAACTATTTTCCCTTTTCATACTAATAGAAAAAATAATGTCTTCAATCTCCCCCTTTGACATTAGTATCAAAAACTCATATGTGCAAAATACTAAACTGTGTAGTATGTACACCACATGTTTACCTTGTTATTTAGGACTCCCTTATGTATATGCCAGTATAGTATATGTATATACATGTAAACTTGCCTTTATACTATACTCCCTTTTCACCTTATCTTCATATCAATTTTCCCTTTTGTATCATATCATTCTTCCCCTTTTTACTACTGTACATATCATTTTCCCCCTTTTTTGATAGTACGGGAAAAGGTGTATACTTACAACTTATCAAGAATATGGGAATGAGAATTCTTCATGTATTCCATCTGTTTCTCCCATTTCTCCTTTAGGTGTTCAAGATCCATTTACTCTAGTATGATTTAGAAATGCATATCATAGATGTTGTCTTCTACAGACATCTTTGGGGTGGCAATTAACCGTCTTGCTGAAGTCATGTGTTGTTGCAGAAGTGTAATATTTGGTAGCATTAGAGATTGTAGCTTGGTAACCTTACCTCTAAACTTGGTTTTTGCCTCTAGAATTTCCCATCTCAATCTTCTTGATTTCATAATATTTCCCAAATGCATCTTGATTGCATTGTCATTTGTGGTTAGACCTTGTGCACTTGTATTTAGATCAAAATCTATTTGTGCAATCTTATCACTATTTTAATTAGTGAATTTCTCTTAAGTGCACACATTTTTTATTAAGGCAATCACTTCAGAAATTATTGGATCTAATTAATTTGCAAGTTCTGAGAGCTTTACCTTTTTGAGTGCCACTTCTTGGCTGATCTTTTCTATCAATTTGTATTGATATTTTTGTTCAGCTCATTCCTCAATTTCTTTTTCTGCATCCACATGCTAAGATGTGATGGCCTCAATTAGAATGGCAAGTTGATCAAGGATGGGGGCATCTTGATCAACATCTATGTCAAGAACTATTTGTGTTAATATATCCCTTGTAGTTTCTTACACTAGGGATTATTTGTGCTCCTTCCTTAGCTTTTCTTGTATAGCTTTCCTTTGACATATTTCCCCATACTCTTGGAGAGATTAAAAATCTAATGTAGAAGGGTCACACTTCAGTATCTCAATGATTTCATCAAGTGTTACCTGTAGCTTTTTCTTCTTGGTCTTCTTCTTCTTCTTCTTCTTCTTCTTCTTCTTCTTCTTCTTCTTCTTCTTCTTGGATACTGCGTGGGAAGCATTTGAATGTAGTACCAAAGAAAGATCCTTTTCTTGGTTTGTCATGCTTGATCAAGGAGTTTGTGGTGTTTTGTCTTTTACCTGCTGCTCGGTATCTCCCTATCAGTTGGGAGTGGACATCTCCACATCAACCTTCAGTTTATCTGTAGAATCTCCTTCGGTGTCCTTAGGAGTATCATCTTCTTTCTTCTCTTCTTCACCTTTTTATTTCTACCCTTCATTTGTTTCTTGTTGTGCTCCATCTATGAAATTTTGGTCATTAGTTGTATCTTTCTATTCATCATTACCCTTATCATCAGGTATGTTTGCATTAGGCTTGGGTAAGTTTTCCTTTTGTGATATTATGTTAATATCTTATATTAACAGTGGCATTTGGCCTGGTATATTCACCCGTGTAGTATCTGTAGCTGTGTCTTGTTTGTTAGTTTGGGCTAGGACAACAGTGACATCTTCATATTTTGTACCTCATCTACAGGATCTCCTTTGGTAATATCAATGATAGTATTATCAGGCCATGTTTCATCAACAATGTCTATATCCTTGTTAGCTTTTGTGTTTAATGCTTCTTCATTAACATCCTCATCAGTCATAAGAATATGTTCGGGGCTCAATTTAGCCTGATCTCCTTCATTGTGTGGCTTTTTGGTAAGTGCTACTTGTGGCTTGGGACTTGTGTCCTTTATAGGTACATCAAGTATCTTTCTCCAATCAGCCTCACTTTTCCTGTCTAGCTCAATTAGATGTCCTTGTAGCACTTTGTAGGATCTTAACTTTGGTGAGAACCTTTTGGAATGTTTCTTCATCATTTCTTCAATCTATTCCATCTTAGATTCAGGTAGCATGACTAAAACTAGGGCTCTTTCCCTTATTTGTTTCTCTTCCTTTAGTGCATATGTCCACCTAGCTGACAATCTATTCATAATTTATTTAGGAATTTTGTCTTCAAACTATATTGGAACATATTTGAATATGATCATCATTGTGATAATTGCATCCTCTATCTTATTTTGATCCTTGGGATCAAATGTTAGCCATTTCTTAATCTTAGGGTCTGTGATTGAACCTGACTTGATAATAGTTGCACATACCTCATCAATTGTAGAAAGAAGTGTGTTCTTGATAGATTGTTCATCTTTTTTAGTGTCCTCTATGTCTTCCTTAGTTTTGATGAACTTTCTTCTTTTTGTTGGTGCCTTTTTCCTTGTTTGAGGCTTTCTTTTATAGGTCCTCACTTGACCTTTCTTGATCAGTGAAGGAATTGCATCCTTTGTTGTCTGACTTCTGGTCCTAGATGTATTAGTATTCCTAGGATTCTTTAGGGGTGGTGAATTAGACTCTATGGATTCTGAGTCACTCACCTTCTCAACTTCATCGATGGGTGACCAACCCTTGGTTTCTTCTATTTGTTCTGTTTCCTCTTCATTTACTGACAAATTTTTATTCAAATTCTTGACCATTTTGTCCTTCTTCCTGTCAATATTTTTCACAACTAAGCCAGTTTTTATCCTTTCCTTGGCTTCCTCATAAGTTCCAAACTTAGGTTGTGACTTGTCCAATGGTTCATTTATCAATGCTTCAATGACATTTGTTGCTTGATCTATGTTGACCTAATAGTCAAGTGGTGCCAGCCATGCTTTCCTCAGTACAACTGGCTTGATTTAGGTGTAATCAGTGTCCACCATAAAACAAATGTCAGTCTTGTACTTTTCTACCAGTTTTTATGGTATCCTCATCCTTTTTTGCATTCCGTCTTTGAATCCAGTGAAGTATTCATCCATGACTGATTCAAAATTATCTCCTAGTGATTTGATGAACTCACTAATCTCTGTGGTCACTGGTCGGGTAGTGTCCCATTTGACATTACCAATAGATGGGAATGATTCTTGAAAATATAAAAATATGCACATAATGAGTGAACCAAACTTACATGAGTTAGACTTTGTAGTCCTGATTGTCCTCATGTTCTCATCTAATTTCCCTAGCAGAAGTTCTGATAGATCTAACTACAATCCCTTCTTAACAATTTTGTGTGCTGTATCCACTGCTCCAGATGTAATATTGTTCATCCTGCTTGCCTAAAATAATTTGTATCCTAAGACACATGCTCCAAATTTCATTTCATCATCATTGATGGTGGATACCTTTAATCCTCTTCCATCCCATGCTGCTCCTATGTTCTTTTCAATGTCAACTCAAGGAAGGTGCTTTAGTGCCTTTGTTTTATCAATTATAGGATAACTAGTAACAGTATATATAACATCCCTAGTTATTGGTTTTGGCTAATACATCCATATCTTTTGGTCATGTACTCTGCTCAGTACTAATCGAATCCATTCAGTCTTGAACTCCTTTGGAAATAATAGGGCATGTGTGATCCCTTTCACTTCAATGTGCTTATGTTCTTCTTTGATTGTTCCATCATCATTGTAAATATTTTTTTAAGCTTTCTCAACTTCTAAATCTCCTATTTTTATAATCTTGTAGTGAATATATGCTCCTGAATGAGAAAAACCCTAGCTGGTATACTGGAGAATGCACTAGTGTTGTCAGGTTGTGAAGGAGCCTCAAGATAGATCTTGTAATGAGGTTCTTCACAAGTGGTATTATTGATAAGATTTAGCTTTTTCTCCTTTGAATTCTTGATCTTGGAGGTTCGTGAAGTAGTTGTCATCTTTTCAGAAATTAGGGCTTTTTCCCGTAAAAGAAAACAAAGTTCTTGGTGAATGATGTTACTTACCTCAATCTTCCATGACTTCTAGGATAATTTATGAGTGTCATGAATAGGGTTGAATTCTCTCTATAATATGGTCACTTCGTGCTCTAGTTTCTCTCTACTTCTTCGCTCAAATTTCTTTGTAAACAATGAGCTCTTCCATAAACTATTTATAAATTTTTTTCCCTAAGTCATGTCATAAATGATCACCCACTTCTCAGTGTTTGAAGATAGAGTCATCAGGTAGCATACACACTTCATTCTTGGTGAGAACATGATTCTTGGGCTAGATGTCAACTCATTTGACTATTTACCAACAGATCTCTGTATATGGGGAACACAACATTGTCTTTTAACATGGTTACTGACGAAGCTCGATTTACACTAGCAAATTATCTTTTTATGTGTTAATCGATGATGATCGATAAGTATAGACAACTTAGCTTTGTATGTATGCTGATGATTTTTGGTAAGCATTGACTGATGAGATTGAATTCACAGAATCATAACAAGTAATACCATAATGCATCTTTAATCATGCTAGTTTGACATTTAATCAATGTATAATGGAACTGTTGCAAAATATAACTTGGTATTGTGAAGTTCCATACTTACTTGTTCTGCTTAGGTCTGGGTGATGATGTCACCAGATCCATTGGATAGGGTTTCACCAATTGCATTGATTTGTCCAAGTTCATCAGTGTTTGTAACTTTCCTCCATATTTTGTTTCTCATCTTCCTAATGTCTTCAATGGTGTTTCCATTGGAAAAGGTGCTTGTCTCTGACACTTGGTCTCTACAGTCCTTCCTAAGATGACCAACTTTATGATAGTGTAGACATGCCATTCTAGGGTTAGTCCAACTCCTAGAATTTCTCATCCATTGTCTCATGCATTTTGCAGCCATGTGACCAAATCTTCCACATGCTGTGCAGTTTGCCCATGTGTTGTAATCCAAAACATATGAGTTAATGACTCTTTTCAGTTGATAAATAGTTTCATTTTATTTAGGCTTCCATGCTTTCCTTTTCTTCTTCCCACATTCAAGAGATGTATGCCCATGGATTTTGCAAGTAGGACAGTATTTGTCCATGTAGGTTTCCTTCTTTTGTTGTTTCAATTCAGATTTACATTCATATGCTTTATGTCCTTTCTTTTTACATTTATAACAAAATCCTATGAATGAAGGTGTGGAGTTAGGAATACCTTTCATTTTTCTCCTATAGACACTTGATGTGTGGCCTAGTTTTCCACAGTGATTTCAAGACTGGCTTCTTGGTCTTGGATTTGTGTCTAGACATTCTTTGGATCAACTTGGTATGGTGATTCTTCATTCTTAGTGTACCCTAGTCTAGTATTGTTATTGAATCTTCTTTATCCATCCAAAAAATCATCCATCATTTTGGTGCTTTCTTCAGCTCTCTTGATCATGTCATTATGTTGTTTCTAAATTCTCACCTCATGCTTCAGTTTTTCATTTTCTTCTCTTAGCTCACCGATAGCTTCTATTATTTCAATGAGTTCTATGTTCATTCAGTTTGCCTCCTAACTCATAATAATAATCTAATTGGTGATCTCATGATGATGTTCTTTAAGTATCTGTCTTTCTGACTCTTTCTCTTATAGATTTTCAGTAATCTTCCTCTTGTCATCAATAGCTAGTGTTCTTTCTTGCTCAGCTTGTCTAGCATTTTTTGTGACATCAATCATTCTTACCATCTGTGTCTCTTGACTAATTTACAGAGATTTCACTTGTCCAGCTAGATGTTGATTGATTTCATTCAGACTTGTGATGCTTTCTTCAGATGTGTCTAATGCTTTGCTAGATGTAGATTGTGATGACTCAAATAGATCAGGTATCTCCTCTTCATGATAGTCTATTTCATTACAGTGAGATTCCATAATCTTTATTTCATCCAACAACTATCTCATCTTTATTCTAGCTTCTTTATATTGTTCATAGAAGATATATATCTCTAATTTTTGATTCTCAATACTCTTGTCTAGCTTGTACCTTTCCATTGTATGATATTTTCTCTTAAGTCTTTAAAATTTTCCAATCAAGAGATCTAGTTCTGATACCTATTGTTGGAAATAATGGAATGGTGTACTGAGAGGGGAGGGGTGAATCAATACCCTCAAAATTTTTATCAATTAACCTTTATCCTTTTGTAATTAATACATTGTATTACCATTCATATCTACTATTCTATCTTTGTGTATGTAAAATCAATTCATAAATTAATTATCATGTAAGACATTCATAGAAACATTCATGAAATTATAGACACATGACACAAGATTTGGTAACACAGAAAACCCTTGTTAGAAGGTAAAAACTATAGTGGGGATGAAACCCACAAAGCTTCACTATTTGTAGAATGGAAGGGGCTAGTTAAGGCTTACAATTTGATCACTTTTGATGATCTACCCTGTTAGGATTATTATGTGGAGACTGGTTAAGGTCTACTCTGTTAAGAGCTTTAGCAACACTATTTAGTGTGCACTCGGTTAAGATATTTACAAAGGATTGTTAAATCCAGCTTTCTTGAAAGGATTTATTCTATTTTCTACACTTGTTAAAATGTAGACAAAAATATTCAGTGACATGAGGGTATGCAATCTACAATTGTTGATAATAGATCCATTAAATTCACATGTACAATGTATCACCTAATGTGATTTATTAATACCTCTATTTCTCGGTAGCCTTGAATCTAGTTCTTAATAACCTAATTCATCTTTTGTTGTTCTTTCTTGAAACTCTTAGTCTAATCCATAGATGCGCTCCTTGGCTACTATCATCCTCACATCCATTTGAAATGAATGATTATACATATATTTATACAATAGATTGACCTATTTTAGTTTCACGTATTAGAAAGATAACTCTATGATCAAAGGTTTACAACTTGACCTTGATCTCCTAGTTTGCATGTTTTCAATAAGTTAGACTAATTAAAACAATTAAAATTCAATATCTTGTCCCTCAAGAAATGGTTTTAACTCAAATAAAAATGCTAAATATAAAACATAAGTGTTTTATCTGACGTGGAAGTCAGATCCACATTTCTTAAGATTTAACTGACTTTTGATGTCAATGCTCGGGTTTCTCTATTGTTAGTCTGTCGGTGTTCCTTCTATGAAATTTTTTTTGGGTTCCCTTGCTCTGTTGGGTTCCTCTTCTTTTGTGCTCTGTCAGTTTGCACTTCAACATTTTTGGGTTAAACCACGCAAACTATGTCGGGTTTCTCTTGTGATCTATCTTGTTGGGTTTCTCTTTGAACTTAACACTTTTGGTGACCTTTATTATTTTTACTTTTAGTTTGTAATGAAATCCTGTCTTTCAGTGTAGGTGTTACCCATGGTTCAAATTTTTTTTCCCTTTGCATACTAATGAAAAAATAATGTCTTCATAAAGGTGTCATACTTACAACTTGTCAAAAATATGGGACTGGGAGTTTTTCATTTCTTCTATCATTTTATCCCACTTCTCCTTAAGGTGTTCAAGGGTCATGATATCCAATGTGATCCTTGCATGCATATCATATATTATTTCTATCACATACATTTTTGGGCTGGAAATCAACTGTCTTGCCGATGTCATATTCTATTGCAGTAATGTAAGATTTAGTAGGAGTAGAGCTTGAAGCTTGCTTACCTCATCTCTGAATTTTATTTCTGCCCCTAAAATCTCAAGTCTCAACCTTTTAGCTTCCATAATTTTTTCATAATGCAACTTGATTGCATTGTTAGTGGTTGTTAGACTCTATGCACTAGCATTTAGATTTGCATCTATCTGTGAAATCTTCTCACTATTTTCCTTATAAAATTTCTCTATTGTGCATAACTTCTGAACCAAGGTTATAGGTTCTAAAATGATTGGGTCAAATTCGTTGACTAGTTTAGATAGATTTACCTTGTTCTCAGCCACTTCTTGGTTGATTTTCCTTTTCAATTTGTATTGGTACTTTTGTTCTGCAATTTCTTCTATTGCCTTCTCTGCATCTACATTCTGTGATGTGATGGCTTTGGTAAGAATGGCTAACTGATCAATGATAAAAGCATTTTGATCAATGTTAGCATTAGGTACAATTTTTATAATTATTTCCTTGGTTTTCTCTAATACCTGTGTCTATTTTGTGTCCTTTTTAAGCTTATCTTGGATATCTTTTCTTTTACAAAGTTGTGCATACTTTGTAAGTGATTCTGGATCCAATGTCCTTTGATCACAGGTTGGTATTTAAATTATCTCATCCAATGTAACTGGGTTCTTATTCTTTTTCTTCTTCTTCTTCTTTGAAAGTGTAGTGGAGGCAAATATATGAAATACCATAGAAAGTTCTTTTGCTTGGTTTGATGTACTTGATGAAGGTTTTTGAGGTGTTGTGCCTTTTATCTGCTGCTCAGTGTTTACCTATCGGTTTGGTGTAGACATCTCCACATAAGCCTTTGCTTTATCTGTAGCATCTCCTTCGGTATCCTTAGGAGTGGAATCACATTTTTCTCCTTCACCTATATCTTTTGGTTCTCCATTTGTTTATTTCTATTCTTTATTTGTTTATTCCTACTCTCCATCTATATTCTGATGAGATTAGTTTGACATTAGTACACTTAGTAAAAACATTGACATAGATCACCGACAGACTAAAGCATTACCACTAGACTACAAGAATCACCAATAGATTGAAGCATTACCAGTGAATAGTGAGCATACCCGATAGAACACAAAGGTCACAAGAAAAATGCTAAGTATAGAATTGACAAGCATAATCAATGACCATAAGCATCATCGACGACCACAAGCATCACCGGCGACCACAAGAATCACCGACGACATAGTTTTCAGAACTAACTTGATAGGAATAGGAAAGGCATACCCAATGACAAGTTCTAGAAAGGAACACCGACTACCAAGAAAACTGACCGTCAAAATTGACAGTCAGTTAAAGAACCTGCAAATTGTGGATTTGATTTTTACACGATGGATAAAATAATGTAATTCTATTTATAGAGTTTTCATTTGTTTTAAATCATAACTTGAGGGTCAAGCAAGCTTTATGTAAATGTTTTAATGCATCCTAATGGATCTAAAACATATCTAACTAAAGATCAAGGTCAAGTTGTAAACCTTGGATCTAGAGTTAACTTGCGATGCATGATTCAAGAATTGAGCCAAATTTAGTATAAATAGATATTCAACTCAATTGTGAGTACATGAATTCATTATTGTTGATAGCTGCCAAGAGCATCTAAGGAGAAGAAAGAAGAATTCATGCAAAGGTCAAAAACAGAATACATCAGTTATCAAGAACACACAGAGGCTACCGATAAGCAGATAAAGGTATTATTCAATCATGGAAGGATGATTACTAATATGTATGAAGCATTATAGGATCTGTTATGAGAAATTAAAGATTGCATTTTATCATTAGATCAAAGACTTATGTAGTTGCATTCTAACAAGTGCATCACATCTAAAATCCTTCTGTAGAAGGTGAACTTAACCGTTCTTTCCAAATCTCTTAACAAAGTGCACACTTAATAGTGTTTCTAAAGCTTCAAATGAAGTAGATCTTAATAGGTCTCCACTGTAATAATCCTAACAGTGTAGGTCATCAGAAGTGACCAATTGTAAGCCTTAACCGACCCCTTCTTATCTGCAGATAGTGAAGTCTTGTGGGTAACAATCCCCACCACAGTTTTTACTTCCTAACAGGAGTTTTCAGCGATATCATATCTTGTGTTATGTGTTATCTATTTTCATGAATGTTTTTGTTATGGTTACATACTAAATAATTTATGATATGATTGCATATGCATAAAGAAAGATGAACAGTTAGATAAGATAATTTACAAACTGATGATTAAGGGTTAATGGGCTAACCGAGGAAAATTTTTAGAGGTACTGATTCACCCCTCCCCTCTCAGTACATCATCTCAATATAATTCCAACAATTGGTATCAGAGCTAAGTCTCTCTCTTGAAAAGCTTAAAGACTTGAGAGAAAATATTGGAGCAATGGATAAGTTCAGACTGGACATGACTATTGAGAATGAGCATCTACAAATGCAAATCAACTATGAACAGTATAAGGAGGCAAAAATAAAGCTAAGACAACTTCTTGATGAAAGAAAGATTATGGAAACCAGGCTAAATGAGAAAGAATATAAAGAAATGGAAATACAAGAGTACTTTGAAACAATATAATCATCATTGAGCAAAGCTTCAAATGCATCAGTTGAAGAAATTACAAGTATGCAAGAGATCAATCTACATCTGACAGATCAAATCAAGATGCTGCAAATTTCTCAAGAAACTCAAATGGTAAAAATGATTGATGTCATGAATGATGCAAGAAAAGCTGAAAATGAAAGAATACTAGCCATTGATGATAGGAGGAAAATTACAGAGAAACTACAAGAGAAAGAATCAGAAATTCTAAAACTCACTGAGCATCACCATGAGGTTACAAACCAGATAATTCTTATGAGTAAATAAGCAAAAAGATTAAATAGAGAACTCATTGAAAGAATATAGATCATAGGTGAGCTAAGAGAAGAGAATGATAAATTGAAGCATGAAATCAAAGTCCAAAATCAGCACAACAAATTGATCAAAAAGGATGAGGATAGCAACAAAAGGATAGATGATTTTCTTGATGGACAAAGAAGAGTCAACAACTACACAGGATTAGGGTACAATGAGAATGGTGAATCTTCTAATCAACCAGATCAGAGGAATGCTTTCACAACTCCAAGATCCAAGAAACTGTCATGCAATCACTGTGAAAAACCAGGCCACACCTCAAACATCTGCAGAAGCAAAATGAAAGGTATTTCTCAAGTACAATCTAATTTTATTGGTAATTGTTATAAATGTCAAAAGAAAGGACACAAGGCACATGAGTGTAGATCCAAAGTGATAAATCCAAAGAGAAAAACCTATATGGAAAAGTACTATCCTACATGCAAGATGAATGGGC
This sequence comes from Thuja plicata, assembly GCA_018584345.1. Lineage (NCBI taxonomy): Eukaryota > Viridiplantae > Streptophyta > Pinopsida > Cupressales > Cupressaceae > Thuja > Thuja plicata. The sequence goes on from MU225568.1 coordinate 3,890,572, forward strand.
ATACATATAAGGAATGCTGGAAAAAGAATAATAAGGCATGGACTCCAGAGGAGAATGATAAAAGCTACAAAGCAGCAAGAGTAGGTAACACATATATTTGGGACTATAACACATGGGTAAATTGCACAACATGTGGAAGGTATGGTCATATTGCTGCCAACTATATGATAAAGTGGACCAGAAGGTCAAGAGTATGGTCCAATCTAGGTATGGCATGTTTACATTATCATAAGGTTGGACATGTGATAAAAGATTGCAAAGACCGACTGACAGACACAAATACACATCCCAATGGAAATATCATTGATGACATCAAAAGAATGAGAAACAAGATGTGGGTAAAAGCCACAAACACTGAAGGTGCTAGAACAAGCAACACACAAATGGTGACACCCCATCCACTAGATCCGGTGAGATCACTACATCCAACTAGATTGCACAAGTAAGTATGGAACTGCATTATGACAAAGTTTTACTATGCATCGGTTCCATTATACATAGTTCATATTATAACATAGGCATGAATGAAGATGCAATATATTGTTACTTGATAATCTATTAAAAAGAGACCATCGGTTATTGGGCACAAAATGCATCGGTGAACACACACAGAAAAAGCTAACGTTACTTACAGGAATGTATCGGTCATTACACAAGCTAAGTGTAAACTGACGGATATCGGTGAATACCGAATCACAAAAGCTATCATCACAACCTCACCGATGAGCATCGGTGAAGTCTCCAAAACTTCTAGCAACCTCGACGCTTTGCATAGACACCGATGATATTATGAATGTCTTTACCAACAAAAGAAGTCTTCATAAACTGACGAGTTGGTAAGCATTTATGACAACTTAGGGCATAAAAAGGTATAAAAGCCTGATGGGTAAGCTCATTTTTGCACTCACAATTTTTGAGGAGAGCAGAGTAGACCAGAGCAATTTGAGAGAAGATTGGAAAGTGACCCAGTAGAAGTCAAACACGAAGCATTCAGATTCACAGGAAATCATAGAGAATCAGTAAGTTAATACCCTCACCGATAGCACTGTCTTTTGTGAAAATTCCTAATTTGCAAATACGATGGCATTGACCTCTAGGGTAGAGAAAACTAAGGATGACAAGAAGAAACCCTTCAAACTTGTCAATAGAGGAGTGTGTGCTGAACCTAAGTATAAATTACACCCTGAAATAGCTTCTCAACCAGACGATTCTGGAGCATTCTCCCGAATCCCACCTAGGGTTTTGCTAGTAGAGGACGTAAGGTCCTACATTCACTGCAAGATCTTGGAGATAGGAGATCTAGACCTTGATAATTCCTATGTGGCTCTTTGTGATGATGCTAGAAATCTCAAAGAAGAGCATAAACACTTGGAAGCAAAGGGACTCACAAATGCACTACATTTTCCTAGGGTTTTCAAGACAAAATGGATTAAAATCATCCTTAGCAGAGTTCACGACAAGGCTCTATGGATAAAAAAGTCAAAACCTATAACAAAGGATGTTATACATGCGGTTACTGGTTATCCTACAATTGATAAGTCGTAGGCTCACAAAGACCCATCTCTGGCAGAAGTTGAAAAACTAACTGGTGCAAAATTAGATAAAAGGGCACTGAAGGTCAACACCATTACTGATGCAGAGTTGAAGTTTGGAGCATGTGTCGTTGGATACAAAATATTCTAAGAAAGTAGAATGAACAACATATCTAGTACTGCTATGAGCACAACATACAAGATTATCAAATAGGGGAAGAAGATGGATCTGGTAGAGATCTTATTAAATCAATTTGAGGAGAACATGTGCACAATAAGGTCTTCAAGGACAAACACATGAAAGTTTGGTTCCCTCATAATGTGTATATTCTTTTACTTTAAAGAATACTTTCCTTCCATTGGAAAAGTTGCATGGGACACAAGTAGACCCATTACCATTCAGATCAGTGAATTCATAGAATCACTTGGTACAGATTTTGGCAATGTGATGCATGAATATTTCAAATCCATAAAGGAAATTCTTCAAGAAAGAACTAGGATTCCTGAGAAACTGATAGAGGAACAATGTGAAGAGATATGTTTTATGGTAGATAGAGATTTCACTTACATACAATCTGTAGTTCCGAGGAAATCATGGCTTGAAAAGTTGGATTATGAAATCAAAATAGCATTAACAACTGAATGCATTCAAGCATTATTAAACGAACCCATAGACAACAAGCAATTAAGATTTGGTACTTATGAAGAGGCCAAACTAAAGATTAAGTCAAATCTTGTTGTCAAGAAGGCTGTAAAGAAATCAAAGAGAATGGTAAAGAATTTGAAAAAGAACTTAAAAATATCTTCTGAAGGAAAAGAAGAAGAAGGTGAAGAGGAACAAAAGGGTAAGGAAGAGCTCACCGAGGAACAACTTCCCATTGGTGATACAACAAAGCAACAAGAATCAGAGGAAGAGAAGTCTAATTCAACACCTCCTCCTCCACCAAAGAAATCTAGAACAAGGATCCAAACAACACAGGATGCAATTCATTCTCCCATGGTAAAAGGGGAGGTGTACAAGAGGAAACCTGCACCTTAAAAGGCAAAACAACCAGCTAGGGCACCTACCAAAAGAAGGAAATATGTTCAGACTGATGAGGATTTAGAAGATACAGCTATGGATGAACCTGACACTGTCAAACTTGCAAAGGAAAAAGCAAAGGTATCTTCACCAACTGAAGACATTGATGAAATATGTAAGTCTATTTCTGAAGCTAGATCTGTAAGATATCCTAAAATTAGGAAATGGTTAAAGTGGGATACAGTAGAACAGAATAAGATTGAATATGCACTTATTGCTAAAATGTGCAAACACTATTATGTCCCACTGCACTTCACTTCACAAGATGTTCCACAAGAACTATTAGATAAAATATCTTCTAGATTCACTTTTGCACCCCATGAGGAGAAGAGGATAAGAGAAAGAGTACTGGTCTCTCTTATGCCTCCTGAATCAACAAGAGAGGAAATCAATGAAGTCATGGAAAAATATTCAAAAATATTCTCACCTAAGTTGAGAGCTTATAAATTTCTAAGAGAACAACTTATAGAGCTAGAAGAAGACACTCACATGACATGGAGTGGAATACTAAATCCTGATGAGAAAAGCAGTCTTGAAAAGGAACCTATCAAAAAAATAGGTAACTCAATAGTTGAGTTAGATAGTGAAGAGGTACAGATCACAGGACAAAAACAAACTAATGTTATAGATGAGGACTGGTCAAAAGATGGTAAAGATGATCAAGTACCAGCTAGCCCCATCCACATAAACTTGGAGAATGAAGAAGTTACCAAAGAAGAACTGTCAATAAAAGGTAACTTAGATGTTGATATAAATGATAATTCATGGTTAGAAAAAATTGTCGATACCATTACAGGAAAAGACCCTACAGGAGAGGTTCAAAAAGATGAAGACATCAATGCTGCAAAGGGTAAGACCGACAGACATGACATAGCTATTGACACTACAACAGTCAATACACCAACAAGTATGAATATATTAATAGAATCTATTGATATATAGTCAAGTAAAGATAAATCATCTAAGAAAGATGATGATATACCCAAGGACATGGGTACCAATGATAACAAAGGTGCATCCAACACTCCAAAGGATACATATACTGAAATGAAGAATGCAACCGATGAGTAGCAAGATGTATCAAAAGATCAGAACAAAGAGGTAGATAACACCACTGATGATACATTGAGAAAGGGTGAAGAGAAAGATAAGAGTGAAGGTGTCAAGAATAATGAAGGTATAAAATTAAAAGAAGATTCATTTGTTGATACACCCAAGGTACATGAGGAGACATCTTCACCAACCCGACCGGTGAACACTAAATAGATACAAAAGGATACCTCATCCTCTCGACACTCACCCACAAAATCTACCCAGTCTCAAGCCTTACAGTTGGTGGTACATCAATCTGCCACCTAGCCAAAGAAGAAAAAGAAGAAAATAGTAAAGAAGGACATATTGGCTGTGACACTTGATGAAATCATTGAAGTTCCAAACTGGGACATTACCACTTTGGACAGTGACAAACTTTAAGAGTTTGGAGTGCTCTGTCAGAGAAAATCCATTCAAAAGAAGATGATACAAGAACATAGGGAAAACATGGCACTTGAAAAAGCAAAAGAGATACTCCAACAACTTGTTCCTGAAGTGAAACTTGA
>MU225568.1:3896246-3929749 GCA_018584345.1 Thuja plicata
GAATTGAGCCAAATTTAGTATAAATAGATGTTCAAAATCAATTGTGAGTACATGAATTCATTATTGTTGATAGCCACCAAGAGCATCTAAGGAGCAGAAGGTAGAATTCATGCAAAGGTCAGAAACAGAATACATCAGTTATCAAGAACACACAGAGGCTACTGATAAGCAGATGAAGGTATTATTCAATCATGGAAGGATGATTACTAATATGTATGAAGCTTTATAGGATATTTTATCAGCAATTAAAGATTGCATTTTATCATCAGATCAAAGACTTATGTAGTTGCATTCTAACAAGTGCATCACATCTAAAATCCTTTTGTAGAAGGTGAACTTAACCATTCTTTTCGAATCTCTTAACAGAGTGCACACTTAACAGTGTTGCTAAAGCTTCAAATGAAGTAGATCTTAACAGGTCTCCACTGTAATAATCCTAATAGGGTAGGTCATCAGAAGTGACCAATTGTAAGCCTTAACCGGCCCCTTCTTATTTGCAGATAGTGAAGTCTTGTGGGTAACAATCCCCACTACAGTTTTTACTTCCTAACAGGAGTTTTCTGCGATATCATATCTTGTGTTATGTGTTATCTATTTTCATGAATGTTTCTATTATGGTTACGTACTAAAGAATTTATGATATGATTGCATATGCATAAAGAAAGATGAACAATTAGATAAGATTATTTACAAACTGATGATTAAGGGTTAATGGGATAACCAAGGAAAATTTTTAGAGGTACTGATTCACCCCTCCCCTCTCAGTACATCATCTCAATATAATTCCAACATATTTTGTTCATCAATTATGTTTTTTGGTTCCTCTTCACCTTTATCTTTGGGTATGCTTGCATCATGGTCGGGTGAATTCTCCTTTTCTGAGATGATATTGATAGCTTGTATCAATAATGACATTAATCCTGGTATGTTAACCTATGCAACATCCTTTGTTGTGTCCTGTTCCTTGTTTTTCTTAGATGAAACAATGATATCCTCATCTGCCTTTACCTCATTGGCAGGATCTTTGGTAATATCTATTATTGTCACATCTTGGATTGTGACATCGGTTGTGTCTCCTAATGATTGTAAGATCTGAGGTATATCATCCATTGATTTGCTTGCTTCTATGTTCAATTCAACTGAAGTGACATCCTCTGCATCATTTATAATAATGTGTTTAGGGCTTGGTGTAGCTTCTTTTTATTCATTGTGAGGCTTGTTGGTGAGTGCCAACCCTCTTTCAGGGCTTGTATCCTTCTTAGGTACATCAATTATTTTTCTCCAAGCATCCTGTCTTTTGTTGTCAAGCTCAATTAGGCTTCCCTGTAATAATTTGTAGGCTCTCAATTTTGGTGAGAACTTCTTTGAGTGTAACGTCATCATTTCTTCAATTTCTTCCATTTTGGACTCGGGTGGCATAACAGAAACTAGGGATCTTTCCCTTATCTATTTTTTTGAATTAAATGCAAATGTCCACCTTGATGATAGTCTGTCTAGAAGTTCTTGTGGCATCTTATTTTCAAACTATATAGGTATATATTTGAATATACACATTGCTTGGATGAGTGTTTCTTCTATCTTATTCTAATCCTTGGGATTCAGAGTTAGCCATTTTCTAATCTCAGGCTCAGATATTGAACCTAACTTGATTATTGAAGTGAAAATCTCATCAATTATGGTAGGAAGTTTGTTCTTTACAGGTTGGAGTTTCTCACTCTTATCTTGCTCAGTATCTTCCTTACTTTGGATTAATCTGCTCCTTCTCTTAGGTTCTAAATTCTGTCTGGTTTGAGGCTTCCTTTTGTAAGTCCTCACTTGTCCTTTCTTGACCGGTGATGAAATTGCATCTTTTGTTGTCTGAATCCTTGTCCGAGGTGCAACTGTAGTTCTTGGATTCTTTGGGGGTGGTGCATTAGACTCTATTGATTTAGAGTCACTCACTTATTCACCTTCACCTATGGGTGATTGTCCCTCAATTTCTTCTATTTTTTATTCATTTATCAAATTTTTTTTCGTAAGTGTATTTACCATTTTATCCTTCTTTCTATCAATTTTCTTCACAACTAGGCCGATACTTATTCTTGCCTTGGCCTCTTCATAGGTTCCAAATCTTGGTAATGATTTGTCTAATGGTTCATCTAATAATGCTTCAATGGAATTAGTGGCTTGATCTATGTTGATCTCATAGTCAAGTGGTGCTAACCATGCTATCCTTGGCACAATTGGTTTGATCAAGGTGGTATCAGTGTCCACCATAAGACAAATTTCAGCTTTATATTTTTTTACCAGTTGTTCTGGTATCCTCATCCTTTTCTGCATTCTGTCCTTGAATTCGGTGAAATATTCATCCATGAATATTGTAAAGTTGTCACCTAGTGACTTAATGAATTTATTTATTTAAATTGTTACTGGTCGGGTAGTATCCCAGTTGACATTACCGATAGATGGGAAAAAGTCTTGAAAGTAGAAAGATATGCACATTAGGAGTGAACCAAACTTACATGAGTTAGACTTTGCAGACCTAATTGTCCTCATGTTCTCCTCCAATTGCTTCATTAGAAGCTTAGATAAATCCAATTGTAATCCCTTCTTTACAATCTTATGTGCAATGTCTATTTCTCTGGATGCAATACTATTCATCTTGTTGGCTTGGAATATCTTGTATCCTAGCACACATGCACCAAATTTCAGTTTTGGATCTTTGGTGGAATTTAACTTCAATCCTCTGCCATCCCATTACACACCTTCCATCTTCTCAATATCGAGGTGAGAAGGGTGTTTAAGTGCCTTGGTCTTGTCAGTTATAGGATAACCAGTTACTATGTGTATCACATCCCTGGTGATCTATTTTGGCTCATCCAGCCACATCTTTTGGTCATGCACTCTACTCAACACTATCTTGATCCTCTCGGTCTTAAACTCATTCAGGAACAATAGGGAATTTGTCAGCCCTTTAACCTCTATGTGCTTATGCTCATCTTTGATGGTTCCACCTATGCAAAGCTTCTTGTAAGCTTGTTCGACCTCAAGATCTCCTATCTCTATGATCTTGCAATGTATGTATGCCCTGACATCCTCGATGAGAAAAACCCTAGGTGGTATATGTGAGAATGCACTAGTGTCGTTGGGTTGAGAAGCAACCTCTGGACAAAACTTGCAATGTGGCTCCTCACAGGTGGAGTTCTTGATCAGTTTGACCTTATTGTCTTTGGAATTCTTAATCTTGGTTATGCGCAATGTGGTTTCCATAATTTTTCAAATTTAGGGCTTTTCCCATAAAACAAATAGTGAGCTTAGTGAGTCTAGTTGCTTACTTAACCTGCTATAGCTGCTGTGAATCTATTTGAATGCCTTGAATCTGCTTGTTAATCACTTCTGAAATCTAGTCACTTTTGGTCTCTCTGTGCTCTACTTCACTCTTCACTCTTAATCACTAGGTGAATAATGAGCTCTTCTATCGTCCTTTTTATAGATGATTCCCTAAGTGGTGCATTTAATGCTTTACCCACTTCTTAGTGTTTGAAGACGAAGTCGCTCGGGTATCACATAAACTTCTAGCTCAGGGTAAGTGAAAACTCACTTAACCTTTCACATGTTTATTGATGGTGCTCGGTAAGTGGCAAAGACTTCAATATATTTTACATGATTACCAATGCATCTCGATTTACACTTAGAAACTTAGCTTTGTAAGTATACCAATGATTCTCGGTATGTATTGACAACCTAGCTTTGTAAGTACACTGATGATTTTTGGTATGCATTGACCAACGAAATTTGATTCACAAATTATTAACAAGTAATACCATGGTGCATCTTTATTCATGCTAGTTTGGCATATAATCAATATTTAATGTAACTGATGTAAAATATAACTTGGTATAATGCAGTTCCATACTTGTTCTACTTAGGTGGGGGTGGTGATATCACTAGATCCATTGGATAAGGTGTCACCAATTGTATTTCTCAGTCTAGCATAAACAGTGTTTGTAGCTTTCCTCCACATTTTGTTTCTCATTGTCCTGAAATCTTTAATGGTATTGCCATTGGAAAAAGTGCTTGTCTCTATCACTCAGTCTTTGTAGTCCTTGCTTAGATGACCAACTCTATGATAGTGTAAGCATACCATTTTGGGGTTAGTCCAAATTCTATACCTTCTTATCCATTTTCTCATGTAATTTGCAGCAATGTGACCATATATACCACATACTGTGCAGTTTGTCCATGTGTTGTAATCCCAAACATACGAGTTACCGAATCTTTTCGGTTGATAAGAATTTTCTTGTTCTTTTGGCTTTCATGCTTGCTTTTTCTTTTTTCTGCATTCAAGAGATGTGTGCCCATGCATTTTGCAAGTAGGAAAATATTTTTCCATGTAGGTTTCCTTCTTTGGTTGTTTCACATTAGATTTACATTCATATTCTTTATGTCCTTTCTTGTTACAGTTATAATAATTTTCAATGGATGTAGAAGTGGATTTAGGAATACCTTTCATTTTTCTCCTACAAACATTTGATGTGTGGCTTGGTTTTCCATAGTGATTGCATGACTATTTTCTTGGTCTTCGATTTGTCTAGACATATTTTTGATCAGCTTGGTATGGTGATTCTCCATTCTTAGTATACCCTAGTCTAGTATTGATGTTGACTCTTCTTTGTCCATCCAGAAAATCATCCATCTTTTTGTACTTTCTTTAGCTCTCTTAATAATATCACTATGTTGTTGCTAAATCCTTACTTCATACTTTAGTTTTTCATTTTCTTCTCTTAGCTCACCAATAGCTTCTATTTTTAAATGAGTTCTATGTTCACTCAGTTTTCCTCCTAACTCATAATAATAATTTGATTGGTGATCTCATGATGATGTTCAATAAGTCTTTGTATTTATGACTCTCTCTCTTGTAGCTTTTCAGTGATATTCCTCCTATCATCAATAACTAGTGATCTTTTTTTCTCAACTTGTCTAGCATTATTCATAAAATCAATCATCCTTACTATATGTGTCTCTTGACTAATTTGTAGTATCTTTACTTTCTCGTTCAAAATTTGATTGATTTCATTCAGACTTGTGATGCTTCCTTTAGATGTGTCTGATGTATTTCCAGATGTAGATCCCGATGACTCAAACAAATCAGGTATATCTTCTTCATGATAGCCTGTTTCATTATAGAGAGATGCCATAACCTTTATTTCATCCATTATCTCTCTCATCTTGATTCTATCTTCTTTGTATTTATCATAGAAGATGTGTATTTCTAACTTCTGATTCTCAATACTCTTGTCTAGCTTATACCTTTCCATTGTATGATCTTTTCTCTCAAGTGTTTAAAGTTTTCAAAATAAGAGATCTAGCTCTGATACCAATTGTGTGAAATAATGGAATGGTGTGTACTAAGAGGGAAGGGGTGAATCAGTACCCTTAATTTTTTTTTATCAATTAACCTTTATCCTTTAGTAATCAATTCCTTACATTACTGACCATATCTGTTATTCTATCTTTATGCATGTAATATCAATTCATAAACTTAATTTGCATGTAAACATTCATGAAATGTATTGACACATGACACAAGATTTGGTAATGTAGAAAACCCCTATTAGAAGGTAAAAACTGCGGTGGGGATGAAACCCACAAAACTTCACTATCTGCAGAATGGAAGGGGCTAGTTAAGGCTTACAAGTTTGATCACTTCTGATGATCTTACCCTATTAGGAGTAACATATTTAGACTAGTTAAGGTCTACTCTATTAAGAGATTTATCAACACTATTTAGCGTGCACTTGGTTAAGAGATTTATGAAAGGATTTTTAAATCCACCTTCTCAAAGGATTTCTTCTATTTTCTACACTTGTTAGAATGTAGTCAAAAAAACTTATTGACCTGAGTATACACAATCTAGAATTGCTGAGTATACATCCATTAAATTTCACATATATATTTATCACCTATAGTGATTGATCAATACCTCTGTTCTGTTTGGTAGCCTTGAATCTAGTTCTTGATAATCTATTTCATCTTTTTCTGTCCTTTTGCATAAAACTCTATCTACAATCCATAGATGTGTCTACAGATAAAATCATCATCATATCATCTTATTTTGATTGATTACACATCTATTTATACATTGAATTTGAATTAACTGATTTTCACACTTTTCAATGTTAACTCTATGATCAGAGGTTCACAACTTGACCTTGATCTCCTAGTTTGCATGTTTATAATCAGTTAGACTAATTAAAACAATTAAAATTACATCGCTTGTCCCTCAAGAAATGGTTTTAAAGATGTGCTTTAAAGATAAATATAAACTTAAGTGTTTTATCTGACATGTTAGTTAGATCCATATTTCTTGGAATAAAACTATCTCTCGGTAGACTGGTGCTTGGGTTTCTCTTTAGTCTGCCTATCGGTGTTCACTATAAACTTTGTCTATTGGGTTCCTCTGTTGTCTACTTTTTTGGTTTACACTGTTAAATGTTATGTTAGGTTCATCTATGAAGTATGTTGTTGGTTTAAACATTGATCTATCTATTGTGTTCCTCTATCAGGTTCCTCTGTACTTAACACTTTCAGTGACCTCTATTTAACTGCTGTGTTGGGTTGCACTGAAAACCTGTCTTTCGGTGATCATGTACCGACGATTCAAAACTTTTTTCCTTTGCATACCAATGGAAAAATATGTCATCAAAGATTATGATATCCTTTCCCATATGTTACAATGATAAAGTTTTTTCTATTGATTAATTAAGAACTATAAGATACATTTCAAGAGAAGCTTTGGCAGGTAGACTCTGTGCCTATGAGATGATTACACTTGGAAAGGAACTTTTGAAGGTTGAGACTGCATTTAATGCCAATGTGACTAAGTATGACTAGGGAAAAATCTATACAAAGATGAAGTTCAAATACTATGATAAATACTAGGAAGAGATCATGGATGAAGAGAGGAAGATTGATGAACTTGAAGCTTTGATTGCGAAAAGACTACCTAAGGGCTCCGATAAGAATGAGTTGAAATGCTTAAATTGTAATAAGATTGGTCATATTGCATCTAGATGTCTGAACAAAAACTCCATGGATATTAGAGACAAATCTAAAAAATATCATCCTAAGGGTTATAAAAGTTTTTATGTTTCTTTAGAAGATGTGACTGATGATGAGTCTATTTCTAGTGAGAAAGAAATTGTTTTTTATTTTTATTAAAGAAGATAATCCTAATGAAGAAAAATCATTGGTTTCACAAGATGTTAAAAGATATGATTAAGTTATTGATAGTGGATTCTCATATCATATGACTGGTGATAAGGACAATTTTTTGAAGCTTGAGGACAATGCTTGTGGTGTTGTTAGATTTGGTAAAAATGCTCCCTATTTGATTAAAGGAAAGATATTGGATAAAGTTTACAAATTAAAATTCATGGATGGAATCTACAAGATCATTGGAAGTACATAAAAGTTTATTGCATTAGGTACACAAACTGCTGGCAATATATTTCATTTGAGAACTGTTGAGAATAAATGTTTGATTTCTAATATTGATGACTGTTGGTTATGGCATAGAATATTTTATCATGTAAACTTTGATAATATGGAAAAATTTAACACTACTAATGCTGTAAGAGATTTTCCTAAACTAATGAAGCGTAACAACATGCGCAAAGAATGTAAATTGGGTAAAATGACTAGATCTACTTTTAAGAATATAACACAATCTTCAAATAGATTGTTGGATTTAGTACATATAGATCTATGTGGTCCTACTAAGACAAGAAGCTATTATGGTGATAGATATTTTATACTATATATTGATGACTATTCAAGGATGACGTGGGTTACTTTTTTGAAAGAGAAATCATAAGCTTTTGAGAAATTTAAGATATTCAAGATGATGGTAGAAATGGAATTTGGAAAAAGATTAAAGTTCCTAAGATTGGACAGAGGTGGAGAATTTACATTTGGTGAGTTTTATGTATTTTGTGAAAAAAATGAGATTAAGAGGTAGACTTATGCTCTACGAACTCCATAATAGAATGATGATAAAGAGTGAAGGAATAGGACTATCCTAGACACAACTAGGACTATGATGATTGAAGGAAAAGTTCCACAGATCTACTGGAGAGAAGAAATGTGCACCACAATATATATTTTGAATCAAGTACAGATTATGTAGGGAACCTATAAGACTCCTTATGAACTATGGTATGGTCATATTTCTACAGTGAAATACTTTAGAATTTTTTAAAGTAAATGCTACATTAAGAGAGATGAGGATATTGGAAATTTTGATCATAGAAGTGATGAAGGAATATTTTTTGGGTATTATACAAAGAGAAAAGCATATAAATTTTATAACCATAGAGTGAAGAAGATTATCAAAAGTGAAAATGTCAGAGTTTATGAGAATGTGCAGAGATGAGAAATAACTTGCTAGTATGCCATAGCCAAAGAAGACAATCAGTCTATGGAAGTGCAAAATTAGAATCAGGATAGACCGGAAGAGCAGAAAGAACTTGTGGAAAATGAAGTGGATATTGAATTGAAGGGTCTTATACACATAATACACTATAGATCCCATGGTATCTAAGTATTAATCATCCTGAAGATTTCATTATTGGTGATAAGAAAAGAGGTGTTCAAACTAGAGTAAGAATTGCTAGGGATGAAACATGTTTGTTATCTGAATTTGAGCCTAAAGACATAAAAGAAGAATGTAATGATGAGAGTTGGATGAAATAAATGAGGGAAGAACTTAATTAGATTGAGAAAAACAAGAATTGGATTGTTGTTACCAGACCCATTGACAAAAATGTGATCGGTACTAAATAGGTATTTAGAAACAAGCTGAATGAAGATGGTAAAGTAATTCAGAAAAAAGAAAGATTGGTATGCAAAGGATATTCATAGATAGAAGGTATTTAATTTACAAAGAACTTTTCTCCTATATTTATACTTGAAACTATTATATTACTTTATTTCATATGAAACTTATAGAAAATTTAAGGTTTATCAGATGGATGTTAAGTCCACATTCTTAAATGGTGAACTAGAGGAAGATGTTTATATTGAGTAGCCTGATGGTTTTACTCTTACTGAGGAAGGAGATATGGGTTGTAAATTTCACAAATATTTGTATAGATTAAAGAAATCTCCTAAAGTTGGGTATGACATATTGTACATGTACTTGAAAAAGATTGGTTTTAGCAAGGGTACTACAGACAATAACTTATATTTCAGAATAATTGAAGATAATATTTTGATTGTTGAAGTATTTGTTGATGATATTATATTTGGTGGTAATGATGATATGAGTAGAGGTTTTGATGATGAAATACAAAAATAATTTGAGATGTCTATGATAGGTGAGATGAAATTATTTCTTGGATTGCAAATTACACAGTTGGATAAAGGAAAATTTATTACATAGTCCAAGTATGTTAGAAAATATTTGAAGAAATTTGGTATGGAAGATTCAAAACTGGTAGGAACTCCTATGGTTACTGGTTGCAAGTTAACTAAGGATGATGATTCCCCCAATGATAATAAGACATTATACCGATCTATGATCAGATTATTGCAATATCTAACTTATTCTAGATTAGACATATCAAATGCTATTGGAATTGCTGCAAGATGTCAAGTTGAACTAAAGGAATCACATCAAGAGAATTTTTAGATAATTGAAGGGTACAATTGACTATAGATTATGGTATGAAAACATGATGAATTTAATCTATGTGCATATAATGATGGTGATTGGGTAGGTAATGTGGATGATAGGAAACGTACTAGTGGAGGTGCATTCTTTTTGGGCAAGAGACTAGTTTCTTGGACTAGTAATAAGCATGATTGTATCTCTCAATATACTACTGAGGCTGAGTATGTTTCTAGTGCAATAAACTATAATAAATCTATTTGGATGAAGAAAATGCTGAAGGATATAAGGATGAACATAAATATCTCAAAGAATCCTATGTTACATTCAAAGGAAAAGCATATTTTGATTAAGTATCATGTCTTGAGGGATAAAGTCAGTGAAACTGGAATTTTCATCTACTAAGGAACAAATTGATGATATATTTATAAATTATTTTCTAAAGGATACATTTGTGTATCATAGGGAGAATCTTGGGGTGATATCCCCTCATAATCAAAACTAATGATGCTCAGGATTAAATCAGTCCAAAAAATCTAGAAGAATATCATTCACTAGATTGATGAGTTTGGGGACTAATCCTTAGGGGGAATAGTCCTATGGTTATTATGGTTTGGTATTGAGATTTGTTTTTACTTTTGAGGTGATTTCAGTTCTTTTTGACATCTTCAGTACTTTTCCATTGATGTTAAAGGGGGATAAATTGTGTGAAAAATAGAGGGATTATGTTTGGGAGAGATTGTGTTGAAGCTAGATATTCAAAGTGATCAAGTGGATATATTATGACTATAATTTTAGAGTGATCAAGAGGATATATAAATGTGTTTGTACATTGATCGATTTTTCACTTTGTATGTTGCCATAAATGCCAAAGGGGGAGATTGTTGAGCATATCAAAGTTTGGTACTTGGGTGTGCTGACATTAATGTTTTGTCATTGATGTCAACATATTGATTGCTATTTCAGAGAGTGTTTTTAGTATGTTCAGAGAAGAAGATTTCATTTGTTCAGGTGATGTGTTGAAGATCTTGAGTTATGACCATGAGGTATTGTTCAAAGATGTCTGTAGTTTTTCTACATAGGTTCACATAAGTTTTGATGATAGTTTGAGTGAGGTATGATCGAGTTGCTGGTTTCTGATGTTACAATGTTCCTATGTACAATGGATGAGTATTTGGTTTGGTATGTCATGGATTTAATGTTTCATAGGTTTTGAAGATGGTGGTTACATGGTTCCTTATCATTGTGTTTACAACTAGTGTTGTTCATGATTTAGAGTACAACACACTATCTTTTGTCATGATAGAGTTTGGTATTTTAGTGTTCTTGTTGATCAGAGATGAAGATGAGTTTCAAATTTGTATTGAAGATGATGAGAATTTTATAGATGGTATTCATGCTTCTTGTTGGTCATCTTGGATCATGTGATGATTGTGTTGTTGGTCTGCATTGATTAAGGTTATCAAATTTGCTATTTTTGTAGTGTGTTGGCATTTCTTCATTTAGGTCCTAGATTACTTGATGGCGTAACATGTTATGATTATTGATGCTAATTTTCTAACACACAATAGTGTTCATGGTCAAAGATTTGGGTCCTATCTAAGTCTTGGCTGAATTGATTTAGATCTCTTTGAAGATTGAGCATAATGTTTATATCTTTATTGTAATAGGTCTTAAATGACCTAGCGGTTGATTATTCTTTGTAATTGGTATAAATGAGATCATTTTGTAATTGTGAGAGTGAGAGAAATATGTGCAAACGTAAGGAGTATTGTTGATATTTGTATTCTATATTTAAGGTAGAGTTTGTACTTCATTGGAATTATATTGGTAGTAGAGATTCTATTTTTCAGTTTGGTTGTAATGGATTGTATGTTCACCCTATTGTATTTGGAGATAAATTGGTGAATCCGACTGAGGGAAAAATATGTGATTGTATTGTGAGAGGTGAGCTCTAGGCAATGAGCCTAAAAATTGGGTTGTAAGATTTTGGTTTCTAGTGCATCCTTTGTTCTCTATTTTTCTCTTAACTGGACAGTACTTTTAGTAGAGTACATTCATCTTTTGGGTTTGACTCCCACCAGGGTTTTCCCTTAACCAGGTTTCCTTGAGGAAAAATCTTGGTGTTATATGTAATATGTTGTTGATCTTGCATTATTATTTATCTTTCCGATCTAAGTGGCTAAAGTGAAATTAATTTATTAGTTGTGTACAAATGATTCACCCCCTCTCAGCTGTGATTTCCTCCTTTTGGGACAAGCTGGTAAGGATCTATGATGCACTGATTACAAAGTTGAAGGACACACAAAGGATAAATATCCAAAAAATTCCTTTTGTGACATCTTCCAAGTATTAGGACACTCCATTAAGGAACACCCATTCAAATTCAAAATAAAGAGAACACAAATGCTTTTCACCCAAGGAGAGCAGGTGATTCCACCAACCACTCTGCTAAGGCTAACCACAAACTCCAATGCTCTATCAGAGTGAGAAGAATAATGGAAGTTTTTCTGGTAAAGAGGCATGGCCTAGGAAACCATGAGGATTTTGACTTCTTGAAATAGAAGGGAGTAAATATATTGGACATAAAAAAACTTGAGGAGGAGGTACTAGTAATCATTAGAATTTAGACCAAGAGAGAATTATATTGTGACCCTCACACAGAGAATGAAAGACTTTGGGAAGAAAAGAACAATATTGAATGAGTGATAAAAGAGGAAAGAATAACCTCACATGATGGTTCCTATACTCCCCTATGGTCAAAGTATAAAAAGGCCATCATGAGGAAGATGTTGCAAGCCACCATACCTGTACATTTATTTTACATTCTTGAGACTATGCCATAATTATAGGTGGTCATTACCAACATAGTTGGTAATAGAATAATCAACCAGGACCATAGAAAGCTGTTGAAGGAAAAAAAATGATAGTCTCACCATCAAATTGATGTTTATGGAAGTAGGCATTGGGAGGAAACCGATTGTGGTCAAGATGGAAATAATGAGGTAAGAAAAAAAATAACATCTTTCACAGAGCACGAATGTACTTCCAGAGGAAATATGAAAGGAACTTGAAAAGATAAAACTATGGCCACCAACCTTCCATTTGGTAGGTAGTTACCAACATGAAATTAAACAAATATGGACACTCATGGAACATATCATTGACACTCAATAATTCTTATTTGATTTGTTTGTCATTCCATTGGAAAATAAGGCATATGATGCCCTTCTTGTAAGAGGATGGTTGATCATGGAAAAAAATCAAAATTGGAAGAAGAACACACTCTCAATCGAAAGTGATAGAAATTTCATTAACCTACATAATCAGGAAATCTATCAAAAGATGGAAAGAGACTCAAAGTTTGAAGGTAAAGATTTTGCAGTGAAAGGAAGGGAGATGGAACCCAATAATGAGGGGATATTAGAACTTGGAAATTTCTCAAAAGATGAAATAAGTTGCCCCAATGGGTTTTTCCAGTGAAAGGTGGAGGAATATAAATTATTCCACCAAGAATGTAATATGTTGGAAATTGAAGAAGTAAGCATGAAGAGTGACACCTTCCCTCTTGAGTATGATGAGTAAAAAGAGGGTGTGGGGAGAAATGATGACAGACTGACCCATTAGTTTAAGAGGGATAAGACAGTCAAATGAAAGGAACCAAACATATAGAAGGTAAACTTAGGAGAGCAAGATAACCGAAAGGTGATCTTGGTTGGGGATGATTAGGACCCCATACTCAAGCCAAATACATTCATAACATTTATGGAGTATAAAGATGTCCTTGAAGATGGAGTATAAATATGTCATTTAGGCTATACAATGAATTTTCCACTTTCTGAAGAATAATATTATACATATTCGTTAAGATGTCACTAGGAAACTTCAAAGCCTTCATGAATGATTGGTCTATAGTAGAAAGGAGATCCATCTCATGATATTGAAGGAATATATAGAAAAATTTTAGAGGGAATGAATGGTACTCAACCAAAAGAAGTGTTGGTTCATAGTACTATAGGGAAAATTACTTGGCCACATAGTATGCAAGGAGGAATTAAGAACAAACCCAAACAAGGTAGGGGTCATCATCTAGAGGGACAGTTAGGAGTATGTAACAAGGGTCAAATAATTCCTGGGCAATGTAGTCTACTACCAAATATTTATCAAAGTATTTGTACATATCTCATATCCATTGGATGTCCAATTGATAAGGAAGGGTAAGACATTTGTATTGGGGGTAGAGCAAGAAAAGGAATTCAAAGAACTTAAGTCCAGATTGGTGAGTACACCCATCCTATCATATCCCAACTGAGACTCAATATTCCATGTACATGTGGACACCTCTAACGATTCCATTAGTACCATCTTGGCACAAGCTATATCCTTAGGGTTGGATCACTTTATTTTTTTATGAGCTAGATACTCTTGAGAGCTGAAAAAAACTATAGTACGATAGAAAGGGAGGCACTTGACATGGTGTAATCTATAGATTTTTTTCAAAATTATCTATTGGAAATACCATTCACCTTATATGTGACCATCAAGAATTTATGTACCTTGTGAATAATCCAATTATCCAAGAGAGAATGAGTAGATGGTTGCTCCTATTATAGGTATTCACCTTGAACATTGTGGTACATCCTAGGAAGAGCTATGTAATAACAGACCAAATCTCGCAAATCAAATCGGGGGATCCTTTGGAGGTAGTGAATAAAGAATTTTTGGATGATCATGTATTTTAGATTGTAGAATTTTGACCTTTTTATGAAGTATTAGTGAGTACTTATCGATGTCCACATTTATACGAGACATATTGTCGATCAAGTGAAGGAAATTATCCCAAAAAAGTAGGACATTATAGATGATCAACAAGTTACTTTGTAAAATGGGGCTAGATCAATTTATTTAATGGTGTGTAATGTAGGAGGAAATTTTTGGGGTGATAAAGGAGTCACACGAAGGATTGGCTGGAGGCCACATGGGCCTAGACACTACCGCACAAAAAGTATTGCTAGCAGGATTGTGGTGGTCGACTCTACACATGGAAATAGTAGAATGGGTACTGAGATGTGATACATACCAGAGGGTGGGAAAGCCATTGAAGAGGGAATTCATGCCATTATTCCCTTTTCACTCACAAGAATATTTTGAAAGGTGGGGTCTCAACTTCGTTAGATCATTGAAGGTGAGTAACATGAACTGATGTTGATACATTGTGGTGGCCACCAAATATATTAAAAAGTGGAAGGAGGCAAGGGAACTCACCAAAAATACTATAATTAGTACAACAAGGTTCCTATATGAATAGATTGTAACCTAACATTGCATTACCCATTTAGCTTACAAGTGATAGAGGGGTGGACTTCATTCACCAGGTCATTTGAACAATGAAACCAAATTTTAGGATATTTCATAACCTGTCAAGTCCGTACTACCCTTGAGCCAATGGATAGGATAAATCCACTAACAATGTACTGGTGTCAATTTTGTACGAGTTATGTGGAGTGGAGTAGGAAGATTAGGAAGAAAGGCTCTATGCCATACTGCGGGCATATCATACCATATACAAGGCCATAATGGGGCACACTCACTTTTAGTTGATGTATGGACAAGAATATGTGGTGCAACTAGAGTACATCATATTGAGTCCTATAATTGTAGTAGAGAATTGGCTCAGGGATAGAAATTTTGAATGAATAATTGTTTAATACCACAAAGTTGGATGAATGGTGAATGAAAAGACAATGGGTGATGGAGGTGGACCAATGAATAAGAAAATTTTGCCATGAAAAAAATATACAACAAATGAAACTATAACCAAGATAGTTGGTACTCAAGTACAATGGTCATAACAAACTCCAACCTTAGAAGTTCAAGGTCTATTGACTTGGGCCCTATAATGTAAGGGAATTCAGTAATAACAAAGCAATTAATCTCACCACTCTAGATGACATTGAAATCAAATAGCCAATAAATGGATCCAAATTAAAATTATATTAGGAGAGGAAGGTACCCACTATATGTTAGGAATAAAAGTCCATAAGAAAACTGAGGGGGGGGGGTGAATCATTTGTGATATAGATTATTAAACTTTAAACTTTATAAACCAAATCTATAAATATAAATGATAACACAGTAAATGCCAAGACCATAACACAATATTTTTTGTTGTGGAAACCCTATTAAAGGTAAAACCTTGGTGGGAATCAACACCCACAAATAATGTACTAAGAGTATAGTATCTAACTGGTCATTATTATACCCTCTCCAATTAAGGATTGGACATCCTCCTTATAGTGACTTTGCAATAACCAATGCCAAATATCATACTAAGAACATCATACTGAGCTCACTTAAATTATCGAATAGGGAACGTAAACTTGAAATGGTATCAACAAAGTATATGCTCTAATCCACTCTAGGAGTCATCACCATTTAAGGAATGGAAAATGCTGAAAGTAATTCTGAACTAGGAAATGGAATTAACAGCTTAATCTAAAGATATAAGAACGTGCTGTAATAGAAAACTATCTGCCTTTGCTACAGGAACAACCAATAGTGCTATTACTAGTGGCTACAGGAGAAAAAGAGTCCTAAATTCTTCAAATGACTTATAACTATTTCCTAATAAACTATAAACTGAGTTCACCTTCTGCGTGGGCCCCCACAAAAGAGTGAATGAACAAAAACTTAGAAACTAAGAATTGAAGATTTCAATTATTCATTCGTACAACAAAGATACATCAATGCAGAAAACAAGATTGTATTTCTTTATCACTAGATTACATATAGGATTCTCGTAATACTAACTAACTAACTAAGGAATCAGTGCTTCCAGCCTATTTAACAAAAACTTCTAAAACAAAACTCCTAGAAACTAGGATCCCCAAACATTAGGGATATGGAAAACATTAAGATACATGATCAACATTATTGAATGTGGGAATAAACTATATTTAAATACACATGAATCCAGGAATGCACCACTACTAGATTTACTCCATCGTGGTTTTTATTCAGCATTGACCTCATCTACAATAGAAAACCATGATCTCCCGAGAGTAGTGGAGTCATCGTGAGCCTCGCAAAAGCTGGTCTCCTAAAGGCATCACTCCATTCTTTAATGTTTATTTCTTCTTTACCCATGGATCCATCATTTCAAGAAAAATATTATCATGCATGCGTATCCAAGAAAAAAATCCATAATAAGTTCCTTCACTAGCTTTCTCTCATCACATGGCTACAAGAAAAACCACCCGACTTAAAGTAGGAAAAAAAGATAATAGATTTAGTTTCACATAACAATGCAACATACAGATAGCATATTTATAAACTAAAATGTTCCACACACATTCACATATATATGTATATAGCAGTTTTGAGATATAAGTATAAACAATCTGAAACAATATTATGAAAGCTTATGAAGTTCTCAAAATCTAGTCATAAAAGAACAAGAAACTTTAAGCTAAATAGGCCTTATATTGGCCTCATAATTTCCCCCCAACTTTGCCTTTTTCTGGCCCTCCAACAAAAAAATAATTTTTCAACCTTGCCTGCATTCTGAGATCCACAGCTGCACTCTGTCCAATACCTCCTTTTTCCAAGCTCCAATAAAATCCCTTAGTGTCCCTGTGTGATTCCCACTTCTTTACCTCCCCTGTCATGTCATAGTCCTCTAAATTTTCTAAATTGGCTAACAGAGGGGAAATAAGAAAGGATGGATGGAATTTAAGTGGCATCCAGTAGCTCTTTCTTCCCCTGCCCAATGAGACATACCAAGGAGCATGCCTACTTGCCATTGTGAAATTAAGGGGTGAATGTGGCTCCTTATTTCTCAAGTCCCCAGTCATGTTCATCCAGCACCATTAAATTGATCTTGTTGCTTCAGGTAACTCAGTCTCAACCATCTAATTGTACTCATCGAAGGCTACCTCCCTAAGAGGATCAATGATTTTGCTTCCTAACTCTGACTGGGATAATTTCATCTATTCATAGTAATAGGGCATGGAGTTCTTGGCTTCAGGTCGTAGGTCTAGAGGAATTTTGTCTTCTAACTCTCTATAGGCTTTAGCTTGGGATTCCCTACTAATCTCATTCTATATCCATGACATAAGTGCCCTTAACTAGATATCCCCAAAATATGGCAGAGGATTCCACTTCCTATTATTGGGTACAGCTAGGTTGTGTAGGAAGAGTTCACATAATAGATTTTGAATGGCTACAAGAGAACTATGAAAGGCTTGAAAGAATTCAAGGGGCTCATTCAACAATATAGAATTATCCCTTACGATGCTATTCAACTAATAATTCAACAACTACTCTTTAAGAAATATAGCATAAATAGGAGAGGGAGACCTACAGCTCATTAGATCAGGGATAAATGATGTTACCTTAGTTAATTTTTCTTGAAGCTGTTCTACCTCCTCCTCTTTTTCTACAAGTTCCTAATAAGTCCGATCAATGACTTGGTGTAATGCCTTCTTATGTCATCTCCATTGTTCCCTTTCCATTACTAATTGATTGACCAGTTGAAAGATAACAAAGAATGGAGTTATAGGGCAAGGAATATCTAGTAGAGTACCTTCATCAGGGTTTTCACCTGCTGCTTGCATGTCAGATGAACTTTCATTTTGTGTAGATGCCTCCTTTGAGGTTTTTGGACAGATTATGATGGACTGTTCAAAGTTATTACATTGTTAGGCAGCGGTAGCTAGTGTGTCCAATCCTTGGTTCAAAACCTGCTCAGCCACCTTGTTGACAAAGCTCATATCAATACCTGATTTTTCTTCAAACAAACTCCTCTCTATTGTTGCAGGAGGTGAATTTGGTAGACCTTCTTTGTTAGCAAAGTATTCCCCTAAAATTTCATCGTCATCCAATTCAATGAGATCATCACAACTTTGGAGTCCATGGGAAGAAGGACCCCTCCTTTGGAATCTGTAAGATTGTTCATCGAAGCTAGAATCAACTTTGATTATTATACATTCTGCGTCCATTCTGACTTCAGGGGATTGTTTATTCTTGGTTGGAGGAAAACTACTAGGCAACTCCTGTTGACTGCCTTTTAACTCTTCTCTTCTTGGCTCCTCTGCATCTATGAACAATGACTTACCCTTCTAGTGATGCATCTATGGACACACTCTTCCTCTACCTACAGCTCCTTCTTAGAGGGGTTTCCTCCTTTTTATCAACAATCTTTCACTTCCTAGAAGTGGTTTGAGCTATAGGGTCCTATTTATTGGTGCATTTACAAGAACCAGAGTCAGCTTGTTTCCCTTTCTCCCTTCCATCTCTTGTAGGAGTTGTATTTTCATTGGACGAGGAGGAGACCTTTTCTTCAGAATCTTTCTTCTCAGAGATTTTCTTCTTGCCCTTATTCTAGGGTGACCTTGACACAGAGGCTTTAGGAGGATGCCTAGGGTTTTTAGACCTAGGTTTTCTTGTTGAATAAGACCCCAATCCTAATTCCTCAATAATCTTGAAAACCCCCTATTTAGTTTGCACCCTCATTCCAACTCTACTCTTTAAAGGACTTAGGGTTTCCTTCTCAAACTCTCCTAACAGAAAATCCTCCCATGTCATGTCGGACTGTTCTCTCAATGTGTTTTCAACAATTAACTTAATCAAACAATGATGGGAGACAATATTTAGCTTACCTTCTTGTACCAATGAAGCCCTTTTCTTCAAGATGTATAATAGGAAATTGGGTACATTTATGGGCCGGTTATTGTGCCGTAGGCAGCTCAAAAATTTGAAATGAACAACATGGAAGTAGGCTTGACGCCCTTCACAAGTGAAATATTTTATAATGAATAGTGTACACTACTTATAAGCTTTAGGTAGAGACATCCTACTATTACCCTGTTACTTGTCAATTTCCAATGGTGGGTCTGAATGCAGAGTGAATTGTGCCCTTGTGGTTGCCAGGTTGAAACTCTCTGAAAACTCTTCTCCTTCCTGTGGTAACCCCATTACCTTTGCTACAACTATTTTTGAAAAAAGGCACCCTTAAGCCTTTGACAGTGGCCACTCCATCATGCAACATGTTTAAAAATTGAAATGCTACCTCTCCATTTCAGCTGGCTATTTTAAGAATGTAATCAAGCCAACCCTTGGCTTGGAATAGTGGCATACAAGCTTGACTATTTAGCAGAAGATCATGAACTATTGGTTCACATAGAATCAAATTACCACACATTATACAGAGTATGAAGGACACAAAAATAGCTGTAGAGAGTATACAAAAACTTTATCAAGAAATTTGCAGAGAAGGTAAAAAAAAAGTGCAAAGCTGTAGGTATTGCAAAGATGGAAAGTTTTGGAGTTTCAAGTTTTGTAAGCGCCGTATGAGAAAATGATTGAAAATATATCATATCTAAAGAACTCAACTATTCATAATTACTCAATAGACATATGCATTGAACACCTTTTCTTCTACGTGTGAAATAAATCACTAGTTTTGAGGCTGTCATATCTCAAAAGATAAATTGGGCAACATTCGTGTAAAAGGGTACAACATTTAAAAGTTTAAAACTATAGCATTCAATATGTAAATAGATATATAAAAAAAAATCATAGTTTTTCTCCCCCCAACTTAAGTAGGCAATTGGTCCCACAATTGTGCATGTGACAAGAGTGAAGCTAATTAAAAACTAATTATTGAATGAAATGCCAAAGATAGTACACACAAACTTGATAAAGTACTGGCGGCGTGCGAAATTATCATGACATGTTGGAGAATAATGAGGTGGATAGGTGGAAGAAAAGTATTAATGAAATGAAATTTATTGCGGAGAAAGTACTTCTTGGAGGGAAGTAATTATTATGGGGTATTGCAAACGTGGCTCAAAGTGAAGAATGAATATGAGTGAGGGGCTGATATGCATTTGCTACAGGAGGCTCAAAAATTTAATCATAATCAAATTGCTATAGGAACTCTGCTTTGCTCTGGGTTTTATGGTATAGCTTAAGCCGGTGGCCATTAACTAGTAATTTGAAATAGATAGGATCAATAGTAGACAACTACACAAAACCATTGGGAAAAACAACAATAATTTCATAATGCCCTAACCAACGAGTTTGAAACTTACCAGGATTATGTTGGTATCTGGAGTCATACAGGAGGGCCCAATAACCAACTACAAATGTCTTATCCTTAATAAAATTTTCATGACATTGCTTCCTCTGTTGCTGCACCAACTCTATGTTAGCCAAAGTAGACTTATGCCATTCATCAAGGATGTTCAAGTTAAGGACGCCCTCCTGTTGGGCTGTAGCAAGATCTAGATCAAGCTCCAATACTGTGCGTAAAGTCTTATGCTCAAATTATACTAGCATCATTGCAGACTTACCGTAAACTAGTTGAAATGGAGAGAACCCTGTAGTAGTTTTCCAAGTAGTCCTATAGGTCCATAGTGCTTCAGGAAGCTTGGTGGCTCAATCTTTCTTATGAACAGAGACAGTCTTTGTAAGGATGGCTTCCAACTCCCGATTGGTAACCTCTACCTAGCCATTGGCTTGCACATGGTAAGGGGATGACTTACCATGGTGAATCTTATACTCTTCCATCAGGGAAACTATGAGGTTGGAAGTGAACTGAACAACCTGATCAGACACTATTTCTCTGGGAACACCAAATATTGTAAAGATGTATTCATATAATAACTTGGCAGCATTGTTATCTTGAGGATGCTTCATTGGTTTAGCCTCAGCCCACTTAGTAACATAGTCAGTACATACCAAAATGTAAGACATACCCTAAGAAGAAGGGTCAATGGGCCCAACAAAGTCAATCCCCCATTTGTCAAAAGGGGCCATGATGACTTGAGGCTACAGGGGCATATCATCAATTTTAGTGGGCCTCCTCATGCATTGGCACCGATCACACTTCTTGTTATATCTAGTAGATTCCCTGTGGAGAGTCAGCCAATAGTACCCAGTAGTTAAGATTTTGAAAGCCATCCACTTTGCTACAAAGTGGCTACCACATGGCTCATCATGACATGCCCAAAGGATGTCATAGGTTTCATCTTCATGGATACATTTGCACATAACCTGATCGAGACTAGTATAAAACATTAAACCAACAATCCAAGAAAAAATAAAACTCTTCTCAGTGAACAATTTCCATTCCTTGGAGGAGAAGTGAGCTGGTGTCCGACCACTTGTGAGATAGTTGGCAATGTTGGCATACCACAAGTTTTGTGTTGACAATAGGAAGAGGTTCTCATTCAAAAAAATATCATCGATGGCTGCAGGATCATCAGGGACATGTAAGTGGGAAAGAAAGTCAGCCACTACATTGGCTTTCCCAGGTTTGTCCACAATAGTAATTTCAAATTCTTGCATCAGTAGAAACCATTGAGCCAACCTTAAAGAAATGGCTGGTTTATTCATCAGGTACTTGATAGCTGAATGGTCTGTATGGAAGAATATCTCATATCCAGTAATATAGTGCCTGAACTTATTCAGTACATAGATGACTGCCAGCAACTCTTTCTCTATCATGGTGTAATTGAATTCAACTCCCTGCATGCTCTTACTGATGAAGTAAATGGCATGTTCAACAATATCTATTTTCTAGCCGAGCACTGATCCAACATCATAGACAAAAGCATCTATGTGGATATGAAAGGGTAATCCCCAATTGGGACCTCTCAGTATCGGAGCTATGGTGAGAACACCCTTAAGCTGCAGGAAAGATTGTTCACATGCAGAATTCCAAGAGAACTTAGAATCCTTTTTTAACAAGTTAAAAAGGGGTGCTACAATCTGACTAAAATCTTAAATAAACTACCTATAGTATCCAGCATGCCCGAGAAAACTCCTGACATCTTTTTGTTTCTCAGGAGTAGATAGAGTGCTGATTACTGCAATCTTTGCTGGATCTACTTGGATGCCATGTGAGGAGATGTAATGTCCTAGAACAACACCTTCCTCCATCATCATAAATCATTTCTCACTATTGAGAGAAATATTGTAGTCCTGACATCTCTAAAGTACCTTTTCCAGATTGGCTTTAGCTTCATCAAAAGTGTTCCCATAAGTAGTGAAGTCATTCATGTAAATTTCCATACAGTCAGCAGATATGTCTCAAAAGATACTAATGACAACTCATTGGAAGGTGGCTAGGGCATCACCCAAACCAAATGGTAGGAAAGAGTAGGAAAAAGTTAGCCATAGATAGGTAAAGGTAGTTTTCTCCTGGTCTTTGAGAGCTATTTGGATTTAGTTGTAACCACTGAACCTATCTAGGAAAGAAAAATAATTCTTACCTGCTAGATTATCAAGGACTTGGTCTATAAATGGGAGTGGAAAATGCTCCTTTTTAGTGGCTGTATTGAGTTCCCAATAATCTACACAAACTCACCATTTACCTCCCTTTTTGGGTACTATGATTAAGGGCAACACCCATTGGCTATCAGAAATGGGGTAGATGAATCTAGCATTTAACAATTTCTGAAGCTCAGTTTTGACTATGTCCCTTAGGACAAGATTTAATCTCCTCTATGGCTTCCTTACTGGTTTATACTCTCAACTGATATAGATTCATTGGGTACATAGTTTAGGATCTAACGCTTTCATGTCTGTGTAATCCCTGGAAAATTCCTACTAGTTTTCCTGTAGCAGCTTAAGGATATCTTTCTGGTGAGGCAATGACAGGGTTTTGCTGACATTCAATTCCTTTCCCAGACTAACTTCCATTTTAACAACTTTATCCAACATGGTCAACTGAGAAATTGGTGATGAATCCATCTCATGGAGTAATAGGGAATGAATAAAGTGGGAGGATAGTGAGTATGGAGAGGCAGGTCGAGTAGGCAAAATGGTCTCCAAAACACAGTCTGATTGTGGAAACAACTGGGAATCTATGCCATATTAATTAGCGATAATGGATGAAATTATCTCATCTTCTTTCCTAGAGGCTACAAATGGCTCCCTTCCTATCACCATGAGTTGATGGATTGAATTGGCTTCAGTTTCAACATCCTCTAATTCTGGCCATACTGCCTCATCATCTTGCAACATTGGTTGAGTAAGGGAATATAGGGCCAGGTTCTTGGTATGGACACCATTAGATATGGTCATTTTCCTAGACCTATAGGCTATGAAGGCATCATAAGTGGCCAAAAATGGTCTCCCTAGGATCAAAGGATACCCTCCCATATCAGCTTTAAGTGAGAGAACAACAAAATCCACTGGATATTCCCAAGAGTGTAAGGTAACAATGACATCTTCTATCATTTGATTAGGTTTAATAGTAGAGCTATCAACAAGATGCAGGATGGTTGGGGTATCTCTAAGACCCAAAAAAATCAATTGAGATAGTATCTCCTTGGTCATGACATTTATAGATGCACCTAGATTGACCAAAGCATTTTGGACTTGCATACCATGAATAGTGATTGTAACGTCAGGGCTCCCCAGATCAGAGTACTTGGGAACAATTAAATTTTCTAGCATAAGATCAGAAAACTTCCCTACTACATGAATATTCTTAGGATCCTTGTTCTTCCTACCTAGTTGTTTTATACAAGCTTCCCTAATAGCCTTGGTGTAGACAAGAACTTATTTGATTGCATCGAGTAAGGATATTTTTACTGTCATCTACTTCAATTGATTGAGTAAACTTGCTACTGCGGGGTTGACTATGGGTTCAACTTTGTTGAGTAACCTTTGAGGAAACAAGGGCTCTTTGGATATAGGAGAGGTTTGTGGAGATGGCACATCAGTTGATTCAGAAGGTGGCTCTTCAACCTCTGTGATGATAGGCGTTGGAGGAGAGGCAAGAGTAGTTCCTGACCTGAGATGGATATTGTTTATGGAAATGGTATATCTTTGCTGCTGAGCCAGCGGCTTATTATTGGGATTAGTATTAGGCTGAGCTGGTAACTAGGTTTGCTTCAGTGGATTGTTATTGGCTACAATAGGATGAATTATAGCCTACTATTGAGGTGGTGGCATCAAAGCTTACTAAGTGGGTTGGTTAGACCACTGATTGGGCTGCTACCAACCTTGCTGAGGTTGATGCCAACCCTGCTGAGGTTGCTGCCAACCCTACTGGGATTGTTTCCAACCCTGATGATGTTGTTTCCAACCTTGCTAGGGTTGTTTCCAATTATTATACCCACCAAAGCTGTAGGGACCCATATTCTAAATTTTTTTCCATGGATTATTATTGCTAGAAGTTTGGAGAGTATCTTGTGGCATACCTAGTCTTTGGGTCCATGGCCTATGTTGAGAGACATAGAACACCTCTCCATTTCCATCTATAGATTTTAATTCCATAGGCATTGGCTGAGACTCCACATTTGCAACAATCTTGCACTTATAATTTTTCTTCTTTTCTCGGCAATGTGGGTAGTATTCAGCTTACACAACATCAACATCCTCCTTCTTTCGTCTGGCCTACATGGTGTCCAACTGAGTAGCAACATCATTAATGATGTCTTGATTGAATTCTAACATAATATTTGAAAGTTACATCTTAGATACTCCAGAACTAGTAGACTTATGAGGTAAGTCTCATATTCCTCTACCCTTTTTAACAATGGCTCTTGAATAATTTATGCAGATGTTCTTGATATCTTCCTAGTTCTTTTGGGTGATTTCACCTCTAGCCATAAGGTCCAAGGCCTCTATACTTCCTTCATGTACACCTTTCAAGAAAAGATATTTTTGGGATTCCTCATTCAACTGGTGTTGTGTGTTACGCTGCAGGTTAAACTTGAACCGAGAGACATAATCCTCCAAAGTCTCATCCTCTTTCTGTGACATTTTAAAAATGTCATCTCCCTTTAAATCTTGACCCCTACAGTATTCCTTATAATTTTCAATGAAGATAGTGCTCATTGCATCCCAATCTACTATGGCATTAGCTCCCAGCCCCATGAACCACCTTAGAGTGGCCTCTTTAAGAGTTGAGGGAAACAACTTCAGTTTATGGGTGTCAGTTGTATAGTCATAACTCCTATAGAGGATGTCAAACTCAAATAGGAAGGTCTCTGGGTCTTCAGTTATGAGGCCATAAAATTTTGGGAGTGAGGAAGCGGGTATGTTCTTCAAATTTTGGTTTCCCTATTAAGGAGGAATAGGGAAATGAAAGGTAGGTTGAGCCATCCTTGGTTGGAGATTATCCTGATACTTAGGTTCAGCAAAGAGTTTGTTCAAATATAATGACTCTTCAGAGGATGATGGTTCTTTCTCAGTAGAAAATAGGTTTACAAATGGTTCTTCTTCTTTGATGTTCACAACTAGGGGCTCCTAAAGCTCAGGGTTAAGGATATTAAATGGTTCAGCCTGGTTATATTGAGGAAGGAAATGCCCAAGATGATCTCTTCTCCTATGCATAAAAACAAATGCTGAACTAAATCTAAGACAATGAATCCTAGTCTAGACTAAATTGACACCATCCTCGACAGCGACATCAAAAATGACTAGTCAGTATTATACCCTTTGCAATTAAGTATTGGACATCCTCCTTATAGTGACTTTGCAATAACGAATGCTAACTATCATACTAAGAACATCATACTGAGCTCACTTAAATTATTGACCAGGGAACGTAAACTTGAAATGATATCAGCAAAGTATATGCTCTAATCCACTCTAGGAGTCATCACCATTTAAGGAATGGAAAATGTTGAAATTAATTATGAACTAGGAAATGGAATTAACAGCTTAATCTAAAGATATAAGAACGTGCTGTAATAGAAAACTAACTATCTGCCTTTGCTGCAAGAACAACCAACAATGCTATTACCAGTGGCTACAAGAGCAACAGAGTCCTAAATGCTTCAAATGAATTACAACTATTTCCTACTGAACTATAAACTGAGTTCACCTTTCGCGTGGGCCCCACGGAAGAGTGAATGAACAAAAACTCAAAATCTAAGAATTGAAGATTTCAATTATTCATTCGTACAAAAAGATACATCAATGTAGAAAACAAGATTGTATTTCTTTCTCACTGGATTACATAAAGGATTCCCGAAATACTAAATAACTAACTAAGGAATCAGCGCTTCTAGCTTATTTAACAAAAAATTCTAAAACAAAACTCCTAGCAACTAGGATCCCCCAACATTAGGGATATGGCAATCATTAAGATACATGATCAAAATTATTGAATGTGGGAATAAAATGTATTTAACTACACATGAATCCAGGGATGTGCCACTACTAGATTTACTCCATCGTGGCTATTATTCAGCATTGACCTCGTTTGCAATAGAAAATTGCAATCGCCCAAGAGTAGTGGAGTCATCATGAGCCCTGTAATAGCTGGTCTCCTGAAGGCATCACTCCATTCTTTAATGTTGATTTCTTCTTTACCCACGGATCCATCGTTTCCTGCAAAATATTAGCATGCATACGTATCCAAGAAAAAAATCCATAATAAGTTCCTTCACTAGCTTGCTCTCATCACATGGCTACAGGAAAAACCACCCGACTTAAAGTAGGACAAAAAGATAACAAATTTAGTTTCACATAACCATGCAACATACAAATAGCATATTTATAAACTTAAAATATTCCACACACATTCACACATATATGTATATAGCAGTTCTGAGATATAAGTATAAACAGTTTGAAAAAGTATTATGAAAGCTTATGAAGTTCTCAAAATCTAGTCATAAAAGCACGTGAAAATTTAAGCTAAATAGGCCTTATATTGGCCTCATTAGTATCCTTGTTAAAAGATTTATCCCTGTTAGGAGCTTGTTACAACATTACAGTACATATTTCTTGTTAGGAGGTAGATCCTGTTAGGAGTCAAAAGAAATAGTAGGCTCACTGCCAAGGCACACTTCCCAAAGAAGGTTAAAGCCACCCTCAAGGAATCACAATCCAAAAAAGTGTATAAAGAAAATACACAATCCAGTGAACTATCTGATAACATTTGTCTTTGCTTGGTCAGTTCCAATGAAGTACTCTTCTCATAAACTCTGCTCTACATCTAGCAGCCAAAAAAGCCTCACATCTTTCACTTCTTCTTCCTTTAAATCTTTGTCACATCTTTTCAAAAGGAAAGATCACTCATATATACCCTCTTACAATAATTCATTAGGTCAACCAATTAAGTTTTCCTAATACACAAATAATTAATTAGGTCAGCCAATTAAGGCTTTCCAATATAAAAATAATTATTTAAGCCCTTGCTAAGATACACATGGTACCTATAACAAGTAAACATCATTTACAATCCATTAATTATGCTTCTAGATCCACAATCCACAATCACAATTCATTTTACACACTACATGTTTGAAGTCAGCCAACATTTAGGTCTTCTTTAGAATACACACCACAAATGACGTCACCAGTATCCAAACAATAATCAAAATCAACCCATTATTCCAAAATATGTCGGTTGTCCACTACTAATCTTGCATCACCTGTAATTTCTTCGCCAGAAAGATATACCATAAACACAGAGACCTTCTCTATCTAGAATAACAGTTACAGTCCAGAAACATGTCTTCACCAAATCAATTGTAACATTCACAATATGCAACATAAAGCCAAGTGACCTTAGGAATAAGGTCAACACATATCCTTCTATATAAATCCAACTTTGATCATTCTGAATCATCCGTATAGCATTCGTACACTTCTTCCAGTCAAGTAACCAGTCTGTCCTTTCCATAGAAATATATGTTGACATCGGTGACAAAACAAGAATATCAACAACATGATCAATAACCAAAATTGATATCATCCAACACTATAGAAATCAACATGTTGGGGTATACAAACTATATGGACTAGAAAATCTAATACAACCAAGAGATTGAAGAAGACTAGGTGATAACGTAAGAACCGTGTATACCAAATCTTGTTTAGTCCAAATCAATGATGACACCAAAAGAGAGTCTAGAAAGGAAGCATGTAGATGAAATTATAGTCCCAAGGGTACATAAATACCTTATGAATGCACTTTTTTGCACACGTGCATTATGGTTACAAAGGAATGACTAACTAGAGTGGAAGGTGTCTATTGAAGGGAGGCATGAAGGATATGAAACATAAAACATCGATGAGGAAGTAGAGAGGAAAAAAAAGGAGGATAAATTTGGGAAGGAGGAGATCCAAGAGTAGGGTCTGGAAGAAGATATATACCGACAGGAGTTTGGCGCTACTTTTGGGCCATTCTTAAAAATGCTTCTAAAACATAATGACCAATTCATTATAGAAGGAGATGACTATAATGAACATCTCAATGAAAAATGAATCTCTAAAGGAGAAGAGGCCCCATACTGGCCTAATCCAAATGCATTATAGAAGGTCATTCCAAACCCTTCTAGACCTCCAATAGTGGACAAATAATAAGTTGTGTGGTACCACAAGTATGATAGTCTCTATGTGGATTGGTGTTACAACGGCATGAGATTAACACCCCTAGTTGACAAGATATTTGACCTTGAATATATTGGAACTTTTTTTGAAAATGAATGATATAAGAAATCTCCAAGAAAATTCATGTGGTAGTGTATATGTTAAATTTGGCCTTGTTATTCAACCATACACTTCAACATAGTCCTTGTTCATCAGCCACATATAGAAGTGAATATGAGTTATTCATCCCGCATGCCTATATGATTTGAATTGTTGCCTTCTATCTAGATGGGGTTTCGAATATCTCTTAGAATGAGAGTCTCACAACCATAGACCAATCTAAGAATGAAGGATTTTCTCCATGAATATGATGCAAGATAATGCAAGATTAATCTAAGAACATGAAAGATGCAAGATTAATCTAAATGAAATTAAAATAAGACATGATTGCAATGCAATTAATCTAAGAAATTGACATTAATCTATTGAAAATGAGAGCTTTTAACTAGAAATGAGATGATAAAATGTAGCAGCAATTCGTTATTCTAACAATGCATAAAAATGATTGGGGGTTTTCAATGAGAAATGGGAGCTCTTTTATAGATTGAGAGCCTGTTCATAATAGAAACTTTCCTTTTTGAAATAAAATAGATAGAAAAGCCAGTTCAAATTAGAAAGCTTTCTTCTAAAAGAAAACAATAAATTGTTTTCCCTTTGCTTTAACTATTTTCTTTCTTTGATTTCAATTGTTTTCTTTTGATTTTAACTATTTTCTTTCTCTTTAAAGCACAATTAATTCAAAACTTCTATTCCTGAACTGAAGAGAAGATTTTTGAGAGAAGATTTAATTAAATAAATAAAGTATGACCTCATAAATATGTTTTTCTCAATTATCTAAATAATTAAATTCAATTTTTGAAATGAGGATATTTATTTAATAATTAAATATTATTTAATTTTTTTTTATGTGTTTTAGCTAAAATGGGTGAATTTAATTTAATTAAAGTGATAGGAATTTATAATTAAATTAATTCAATCATAGGGTTTGTTTAGCCAATAGATATTTAGGAATTAAATATAATGTATGATTAATGCAGATTTAGGGTTTTCTGCATTTGACACTTAGGTCGAGTAGAGTCAGTCAAAATTCAGAATTGCCTAGTACAATAGGACTTTGATGATTCATAAGAATGAAAAATGCAACAAAATTGGTTAGGGTTGCAAGATGCCAATTTTGGGGTGTTATAGGTAGTACACATTAGAAGTTAAGGTCTACATAAAAAACAAACCAAAGGAAAAAAACAAAAAATGAAGACGCATTAAAAAGGCCCTAAGGTGATATGCGAAAAGATGGAAAGACTGGAAAAATTAAAAGAAGAAATTTGTACCAAAAGAGAAAAAATAAAAGAGCTAAAATAAAATGCACAAAGGAGAGAGAAAAAAGGGAGATAAGTCCCTAACAAACTAAAAATTCAGAATTTACAAAATTTTATAAAAAATTATAAGTCAAGAATTTGGGAAAATTAAAAGTTAGAAAGTTGGATATGAAAAAATAAAAGATGGGAAAGTAAAAAGGAAAAGATTGTTTCTGGAAATATTAAGATTTGAAAATATCATAAAAAATTAAAAAGATACAAATAAGGAAGGAGATAAAATAAATAAAAGGGGAAAGTAAAAGAGGACACAAAGTAAGGATTTTCTTTTATAAAGCTAAAGTGTTTTGTAAGAACCCTAAACTTGAAAATGAAAAAGTGTGCCTATAAGTTTCTATTGAGGAAGACCATTAATTCATAAATGCAAAGGAAGGAGAGAAAGAAAAAACACTATCATACAAAAGAGAGGTTATAGAGAACAAAGAAACCAAGAAAATCGTACAGGTGCAACCATACAAAGGGAATTAGGAGGGACATAGGTGATCATATGGGGTAGAAGTGAATGTGCAAGTTCAACCATACAAAAGGAAAGAAGGATATAGGCAGCTATATGAGTACCAAAAAAGAGAAAATTCATAGTAAACCATACAAATACAATATTTGCATCAACACAGAACACAACCACCATATGCTATTGAACCATATGGAAGAAAGGGGTCATCATATGACACAAAACTGTACAGGGGTGGAGGAGAGAAAATAAAACATGGCCAAGGGCCGTACAAGAGGGGATATCATATAGAATAGAATAATATAGAAGGAACACATGAAGATTGTATCGAGAAAGGAAGAGAAACATACCATATAAAAAATGCAAGGAACAAGGTTTGCATTTGTGTAGAGTGAACTCTGCGATTGGAGGAGAAAAGAGATTGATAGTGAAAGTTAGTTATGGGGACCCCAGTATAGGAAATTATTCAATAACATATAAGGATATAAAAGAAAAGACAAAGACACTATGAGAAACTATGGAAACATCCATTAGTAAGAAGAAAACAAGGGAAAAAGTATAGAGGGATGAGAGAGTAACTCTTTCTCTCACATTTAAGAGCGTCATTGGTAGAAAATGTTGCATATGGTGGGAGAACACTCCAGGCGATCACCCCATGAAGGAATCCCTATGGAGGGAAGAGTTAGATAAAATGATTCTGATACCCATATTCAATCTCCAAGAGTTCCAACCTGTGTTGTGCACAATGGTTGTAGGGTACGACTAAAACTTAAGTAAGGCAATGGTGAAGTAGTTTGGGTACATAACATAGTGGTTGTATATTTATAGATGAAGGATCTCACCAAGGTGTTTGAAATTCCATAAAGGGGCCATTAAATAATCAAACCCTCCTCCAAAATGTCCACTAAAGAAAAATATCTATTTCTTAAGTAAGTATGCACATCTGACCTCTCTACATAGGAATTAGATAATTTGTGGAGTAGCAGTAATAGTAGGGGGTTGAAGAAATCTTTCATTATTTTAGATGAGTGGAAATGTATCCTTAACTTGGTAAAGAGTATACTTATAGGTTTAAGTAGGCCCTCTGATTGTTAAACTGATGAATGAACTCATGAACTAGAGGGTATACAATTGGGAATATGTGTTATCAGAGTGTATTAAGAATTTTTCAATCTCAAGAATAAGACTCTTTACATTCCCCATAATGATATAGTGTATTTTTAGGAGGCCTTGAAAACACAAGTACCCATATAAAAAATGAAGAAAATTTGTACCAACCATTAGGGTAGAGCCCAATAAGCTATCCATGTTATACTAGATTCATTTGGATACACTTACGACTAGAGGGGGAGGGAAAAACCCTTCAAAAGTAGAAAAAAGGGAGTAAAACAAATAGTGAGAAGGAGGATGACAGTGAGGAAGAAAAAGAAATGATGGAATTATCCTATTTTTAGAGTAATAATAGAGAGGAGTTTTAGATGGTAAAACATGTTGTGGGTAGTGAATAAGTACAAGAGATGACAGGTGGAGGTGAAGGGGATAGTGCAGAGGAAATAATATCCATGGAAAAAAGTGAAACACTAGTAGTAGCCAGCTGAGGATCCAAAAGATCTACAAT
This sequence comes from Thuja plicata, assembly GCA_018584345.1. Taxonomy (NCBI): domain Eukaryota; kingdom Viridiplantae; phylum Streptophyta; class Pinopsida; order Cupressales; family Cupressaceae; genus Thuja; species Thuja plicata. The sequence goes on from MU225568.1 coordinate 3,928,742, forward strand.
ACCAACCAAGATTGTATACACACCAGCACAACTGCTACCCAATACACATCTAGTCACACCATAAGAGGCAAAACATATACATGAGACACACAGGTTGAGGCCAACCAAATTACACATCGCTACATCCTAGAGAGTCCAAGTGGCTACTCCCATGGCCTTGGTGGCAGCACTTGCGGGAAAATCTATTACTTTGAGAGATAAAGGTTAGTGGCATAACTAATGCATATATAAGTTGATTATGTTATGGTATGTATTTGATGCAGATATGATGATAGATTGATTAGTTATGATGTTGTCATTGATGCCAACTTAGTGTTTGTTGGTTGATAGTGTTCCTCTTATGCTAATGTAGTTTCAAGAGGTTGGATCCAGAGCCGTGGTAAGAGTTGGCATGTGTGATCAAAAGAAAGACTAAGTGATGTCTCTAGATGCTATATATATGACCACACAAGTTTATCATATGTATGGTATGAATTATGATTTATTGAAGGTTAACATGTCAAAATGAAGAACATGATGTATCCAAGGAGGAATGATTTGATGATTGTGTCAAATAGGTTTGGATTTAGGTTTGTGGTTCAAGATATGCTCTCTTGGCTATGTTATGGGGTTGCTGTTGTGACCACATCATGTTTAGGTGACCAGAAGACTGAGTTTCAATGGACATAAGATTATTCAGTGAAAATTAAAAAAATTTCTTAGAATAATCAGTTACATCTTCAATTAGTGATGATGTATCATATTGCAGTAAGTGGTTATGTATTCCGGGGATCGTGGTGACATTGCAGATTGACATGGATTGATGAGTTGGGATTTTTATGATCGTTATGATCAAATTTATTAAAGTTATGTAAGAACCTTGGTAAGTCTATTGTGGTTTGAAATTTCAGTGTCAAATCAATGTGCGATAGATTTGAAGGCCGACCTGAGTTTGTTAGAGAATGTGATAGATTGTTAATATGTTTTAGGGCTTAACGATTGAGTGGGAAAGATTGTAATACATTTTTT
>MU225568.1:3929829-3952110 GCA_018584345.1 Thuja plicata
TATATATATGTAAAATGATGTATTATGAGAAGTGTGTGTGGAAGAGAAAGATTATTAATGGAGTTGTGCAATTGTAGGGTTTGGATAGTCTGCATGTGAAGCAAAGGTTAATATTGAACTAGATTTGTACTAAGAGGAGAAGTGATATTTTATCAGATCACTTTCACTTTTTGATTCCTAACAATCTCATCAAGTTAAATCCCTTAACTGGGTAGAACCTAATATGCCTAATTTTTAAATCCTTTAACCAAGTGACTCTTTAATTAGGGTTTGAAATACCTTAATAGGGTTACTCCAAATAGGGTAAAGCTACTAAAAGGGATATAGGTAAATCCTTTGACTGGGTGGCTCCTAACAAGGTCTTTCTCTTAACTGAGCATTTGTAAGATCCTAATAGGGCTAATCTCTAAACCAAATGTACTTCATAAGAGTGCAAATTTATTTATGGGTTCCATTCTCACACATGGTTTCCTCAATTGGGTTTCTAGGAGAAAAATATTGGTTTTTTTTTGTGTTGCATGGTTGAGGATGTTTATCTTCATTTTTTTTATTCCTGCAATGGATGTTAATTGATGCAAGTTGTTAAATGGTTTATGAAAAGTTTAATTTTTAGATTACCGATTCACCCCCAGTAATCTTGGATATAATAATACTAATAATTGGTATTAGAGCTTTGGTCCTCTTTGTGGTAAGCCTAATAGATTGAGGAAAATATCCAATGATGAGGAAGTAACCTCCCAAGTTCACTAAAGACAAGTACCTGGTATGGAGTGATAAAACAAAGTTATATCTAATAGGCATGGGATCACAATACTAGATGCATGTCACATGCAAGTATACCACTCCTACTAGAAATCTCACTGTAGATCAACTAAAGGAACAACATGAGAATACTCAAGCACAAGAAGCTATTGTAAGTACCTTATCTGATATTGAATATGTTGATGTTCATGGACTTGATACTGCCTATGATGTTTGGGAAAAGTTGAAACTAATCTATGGAAGAGATATTCATGTGCAAAAAAGATAAGGAAGACAATCTTAGAGGAAATTATGATGACATGAAGATGGTAGTGTAACATAAGAAATATTACATTTAATTTTTTTTTTTATGAAATAGGTGGTGTTAATGAATACGTGTGTGTGAAGGGTAGAATTGTCTTCTTAATCCCAAATTTATTAAAGGGGAAGATCCAAATTGATTAACCCTAAAGAAAGGATCAATGCATAAATGAATCAACCTATTAAGGATATGGATAAAGAGAAAAACCCTAAATTCCCATTTTATAGAAGAGAATGTGTGATAAGTTTAGATAGATTAAGAACTTTAATTGAATTGAATAGGAGGAAAATACTAACCTTGAATGTTGCAAATTTAAAAAATCCTATTTTTTGATGTTTGTGCTCAGTTTATGGAAAATATGAGACCAGACCTAGAATAGAAACGCAGAGACCAACAAAACCCAAAAATATTTTTCCATTCTGAAACAATTCTGATTTGTACCCTCAAGGTGATTTCACCATTGACCTAGAATTTTTGATTCTGACCTAGGGTAGAATTGACCTAAAAATTCTCAAACTAAAATTCTATTTTCGTATCCCAAAAGATTTCCAAAAAGGGTATCCGAATCTGCTTTCCAATCTGCTGTTCTAAACATGTACCTACAAGAAAAATGGATTTGTTTGTTGGTGGGAGGGGTTTGCCTTAGTCAAACCTTGATTTAGGAACTAACCTTGAAATCAATAATTGAAATAAAGAATGCTAGCAAGTAGTAGAAGTAAATCTAATAATGAATCTATGATATTCAAATAGATATGCAATTGTATTTTGAATGTAAACAAGTATGTAAATATGAAAGCTTGGACTCAATTAGAAACCATAAAAATCCATGATTGTATGCTTGGAATCCACCTTGAAGAGAGAATGAATGAATTTTTGAGGATTCACAAAGGATCTTGAAGGAATATCACACCACTATGATGGAGAGATCTAGAGTTTGAATGATGAATCTTGAATGTTTGAACCAAATCCCTTCAAAGGATTGAAAGCTTGAATCCTTGATCTTAAATGGAGAACTTGAATGATTGAGAGGAAGAATTGAACACTTTGAAAGCTTGAAAACATGTAAAACAATTCTTGAATTCCTCTTGCTTGATTTGATAATTCATGCTTCATATGGCTTAGAGAGACTTAGTGCTTAGAGAAAATGAGAGGAGAAAACTTCCTTTTATATGAAACTAGGGAAAAATATTATAGAGAGGCCTACATAGGAGAATTAAATTGAAATTAGGTCTATACCCCTAGAAGAGGACCTATATTAAATATAATTTAAGAATCCTCGCTTCGGAACCCAAAAAAGCCAACCCAGAAGCGGGAAATGAATTTTTGATGACCTTCGGCAGTTGACAGACTTCTAGATTGGAAAGGGGGACCCAGGTCAAGGTTAAGGTCATCCTTGACCTAGGTCAAGGTTGAGGTTGACCTTGACCTAGGTCAAGTTTGAGGTTGACCTTGACCCATGGAGTCAGGACCCCTGGAAAATATGCCAGTTGGGAGGGATGGTGTCTAGAGAGGCCCAATTAGGGTCCTAAACAAACACAAAAGTAGGAGAGGGTGCAGAAATGAGGGGAAAATATGATGGTGGTAAAAAAAACCCTCTAAGGAGGGATACAAATTCTCAACATGGAAGTGCTTCCATTTTAAGATACATTAAGCCCCCACTTTAGTGGGAGTATGGAAATTGAATATACTTGCAGTAAAGTTAGAAGAAAGACTCTAGCTGATCGCAACAAGGTAGAACATCACTAAGTCAAGGACATAAGCCCCCAGACCAAGGATTCTAACTCAACATACATGCATAAAGATATGAAAGTAAAGAGAAATTAATCATAGAAAACATACATGATTACATAAGTAAGACAAGAGCAACACTATAGATAACATAGCTTCATAATGTAATCCTACTAGCATGAAAGAGAAAGAGAGAAAAGAGAAAGTGATTACATTTCCTAGTAAGATTCCCACCTTACCATGAATCATGAAGGAGGGAGAGCCCAACAGGTTCACCCATTAACTGTGCTTTGTAATCGTAATGCGTCTTCTGACAGCTTTTGAAATATCCATAGATCCACATTCTTGTATCGCTATGGAAATATATAAAATGCACCTCTTTTCAAGATTTAGAAACTTCTGTGTGTTACCTACCAAGGATTTAGCATATTTTAAAATTGAAAATGCGTATCTCTTTAGGATTTAGCAACTTATGTACGTTACCTTTCGAGGATTTAGCAAAAATAAAAATAAAAATAAAAATAAAAATGTGTCTCTCCAGGATTTAGCAACTTATGTGCGTTACTTTATGAGGATTTAGCATGTTGTAAAATGTAAATTAATGTAAAATATAGTATAAGGGAGACCCTATATATGCCCCCTCCTTATCATGACTACCCACTCAGTAGGATAAGGAAGGGAAAGGGGATACCTACTTCACAATGTAATGAGATATCTAGCTTAACAACAATATACACTATATCCTTAGCAAAGAGTATTAACCCTTACCTCTAAGAACATAGATAATCATGAAATAGATATGTCACATATGGAAAAAGGATCCTCAAAGAGGAAGAGATCTTATCATCAAGACCCCCAACATAGAGGAGTGCTTAGGATAAAATGTCATCTTCTAAAGAAAAGAGGGACCAAAGATTCAATCATCAAGCCCCCTACGATGAAGAGGAAGATGAATATCAGAATGAAGGAATCAAAATCTAACCCAAAGCAAAGGAAAGAGTTTATCAAGAGCATAGTTTGCAAAATAAAGAAGAGTTTATGACCTAGGACAATCACCTCTCACATAAGAGGGTATCCATAGCCAAAAACAAAAATCTTAATAAGGAAATCATGTGGTATGATAAACAAATGCCACCAAGATAAGGAAAGTATATCCTTAGAGGAAGAAGGAAAATACCTTGCCCCCCAGGGATGAAAGAAATGGATATATAAAATTATATCAATAGATATTGTAGCAAAAGAGATATCTTTACAAAAAAAATGTCCTAGAAAAGATATCATGAATGATTATAAGTGAAGAAAGTATGTATCATAATAAAATATTATAGGGATAGAATATAGAAAGAATAACCGATTAAACTCAAAACAAAAATACATGCTAAGAGCATAATGGATCCTAGAAGACTGGAATAAAATACCTCTTGCCCCCCCAGTGAAGAGACAAGAGGAGAAAAATGATCTAATTTATAGAAGAACGAGGGGAATGCCCTATATCAAAATTATGAAGAAATTGTAATTCTGCATGGGAATGAGATATAATTCCTAAGGCAACTCTTTCTCTAACATATAATTTGAAATGCACACAATCAGCAAGTAAATGTGCATTACTATAGTGAAAAGGACATCTGTATTTAGAGAGACCATTTTTTGGAATAGGTTTGAAGATTTCTTTCTTAGAATTCATTAATTGGACATACACTTTCTTAGTCACATCTTGAGGAGTATCAGGGTGATCTAAAGAAGGCGTTAGAAGAAGAAAATGAAGAGGAGGATGATGGTTAAGATCCACTACCTTGATTGGAGGAGGTGGGAAACCTATACCATGCATATCTTGTTTAGGAGATGAATGAATCAGGTTTTTAATGCCTTGTTCATTGATACCAAGCCCTAAATCTTTATAGCCTTGTTTATCCACCATAGCATATCTGGTAGTGTACATATCTTGCAAAGCTTCTACAGGAGGAGATTGATTATGGTGTTCATGAGAAAATTTTGTATATGGTGGAATGATAGGTGGATAAGAGGCTTCCTTGTTTTTCCCTTTAATATCATCATGGATCAGATAAGAAGGGGAAGGTAAATGAAAGAATTCTCAAACATCAGTATCATGAATCCTAGCTTGGAACCCATCATAAATGTGGGAAGAACTAGGGATAGAGGATGGAGAAATAGAAATAGGAATATTTGGAATTGGATTAGGATTGATAGGATTATGATTAGGAATATTAGGAGCTAGATTAGGAATGATAGGATTAGGATTAGGAAGATTAGTAGATGAAGTATCATCTACCCAATTTTTCACATAATCCAACAGATTAATAAGTCCAGTACACAAATCCTTGATGAAATTTTGAAAGTAGGAAGACTAGTATTAGTTAATCTCAAAATAGCATAAACAAGTGAAACATGAAGATTAAAAAACATAATGAAATGGATGATACTTTCATAAACATCATAAGTAATATAAAGAGATGCTAAAAGAAGCATTATGAGAAAAATAGCCATACCCCAAAGCATCTTAAAGATCTTCATAGTGAATAAAATGCAAGAAACATTTTTTTATGTTTTTATGAGTATGTAGATTTTTTTTGTATTTTAAAATGCAAGAGAATAAAATAAAACTAATTTAATATGCAAGATATAGTCTCTAAGAAAAAGAGGCAAAGCATCTAACACCAAAAAGAAAGAGTTGTCTATCACGGGTTCACCAAAATATAATATATAAGAAATTTTACATTTAAGAATGTTATGTTTGAAATAGGTGGTGTTAATGAATATGTGTGTGTGGAGGGTATGATTGTCTTCTTAATCCCAAATTTCTTAAAGGGGAAGCTCCAAATTGATCAACCGTAAAGAAAGGTTCAATGCATAAATGAATCAACCTATTAAGGATATGGATAAAGAGAAAAACCCTAAATTCCCACTTTATAGAAGAGAATGCGTGATAAGTTTAGATAGATGAAGAACTTTAATTGAATTGAATAGGAGAAAAATACTAAACTTGAAATGTTGCAGATCTGGAAAAGCCATTTTCTAATGTTTGTGCTAAGTTTCTAGAAAATCTAAGACCAGTTCTGGAATAGAAATGCAGAGACGAAAAAACCCGTAAATATTTTTCCATTCTACAATAGTTCCAATTTGTACCATCAAGTAAATGTCGTCATTGACCTAGAATTCCTAATTCCAACCTAGGGTAGAATCAACCTAAAAAGTCTCAGATTGAAATTCTATTTTCGGATCCTGAAATTTTTTTGAAAAGGGTATCCAAATCTGCACTCCAATCTTCTATTTCGAACCTGTACCTACAAGAAAAATAGATTTTTTTGTTGGGGGGGAGGGATTTTCCTTAGTCAAACCCCAATTTAGGAATTAACCTTGAAATCAATAATTGAAATAAAGAATGCTATCATGTAGTAGAAGTAAGTCTAATAATGAAGCTATGATATTCAAATAGATATGCAATTGTATTTCGAATGTAAACAAGTATGTAAATATGAAAGCTTGGAATAAATTAGAATCCATAAACCTCCATGATTTTATGCTTGGAATCCACCTTGAAGAGAGAATGAATGAATGTTTGAGGATGCACAAAGGATATTAAAGGAAGATCACACCACCATGATGGAGAGATCTAGAGTTTGAATGATGAATCTTGAATGTTTGAACCAAATCCTTTCAAAGGCTTGAAAGCTTGAATCCTTGATATTAAATGGATAAATTGAATGATTGAGAGGAAGATTTGAATAATTTGAAAGCTTGAAAACATGTAGAACAATGCTTGACTTCCTCTTTCTTGACTTGATAATTCATGCTTCATATGGCTTTGAGAGACTTAGTGCATAGAGAAAATGAGAGGAGAAAACTTCCTTTGATATGAAACTAGGGCACAATATTCTAGAGAGGCCTAAATAGGATAATTAAATTCCAATTAGGCCTATACCCCTAGAAGAGGACCTATATTAAATATAATTTAAGAATCATTGCTTTGGAACCCAAAAAAGCCGACCTGGAAGCGAGAAATAAATTTTTGATGACCTTCGACAGTCGACAGACTTCCAGACTGGAAAGGGGGACCCAGGTCAAGGTCAAGGTCATCCTTTACCTAGGTCAAGATCGAGGTCGACCTTGACCAAGGGAATCAAGACCCCTGGAAAACATGCTTGTTGGGAGGGATGGTGTCTGGAGAGGCCCAATCAGGGTCCTAAATAGACACAAAAGTAGGAGAGGGTGCAGAAATGAGGGGACAATATGATGGTGGTAAAAAACACCCCCTAAGAAGGGCTAAACATTCTCAACATGGAAGTGCTTCCATTTTAAGATGATACAGGTAGAAGGAGACAAAATTGCACAATATGGTAAATGAATAAAAGAAGTTGTTGGTGCTATCAGAGGTGCTAGTGGAACTATTAAGGAAGATGTTGTGGTAAGTAAATTGTTGAGAAATTTACTATTTTCTTATGACATTAGAGTGCCTATTATAAATGAGCTAAGAAATTTTGATAATATTACTGTAGATGGAATGATTGGTAAGCTTACTACATTTAAGTTAAATAACTTTGATAACACTATTCCTAGAGTTGAGGCATCTTTCAAGGCATCAATGTCTAATGTACCGGTAAGGAAAGGTAAAGAAATAATTTATGATTATGATTTCATGTCAAGTTACACTAGGGAACTTGAAGGTATCTTGGAAGATGAAAAGAAATAAAGAGATCTTGAAGCACTACTAGCAAAGATATTTCCTAGAGGGACCGGTAAGTACAAAGGCAAGCTACCACTAAAATGTTTTTCATGTAATAAGATTGGACATATTTCTGCTAGATGACATAATATGGAACAAAGGGATAATATCAATAAGTTTAATGGAAAAGGGAAGAAACAATGCTATGCTATAGTTGATGAAGGAGTTACTCATGAAGAATCAAAAGACAATGAGGAAGAGGAGTTTTTATTTGTTGCAGTCAAAGAAGATCCATCAAAAGGTGAAAAGGTATTGGTTTTTCACATGGGCCACAATGATGAATGGATTATAGATATCGGGTGATCACATCACATGACCGGTGAAAAAAGTAAGTTCATTAATCTTGATGTGTTTGATGGTGGTGTGGTAAGGTTTGATAACAATACACCTTTTTTGGTCAAAGGAAAAAGACACTATTTCTTTGAATAGTAAGACTAATATAGATGATTATTTTGTGGATGGTCTAACACATAATATGTTGAGTGTGAGTTAGTTAAATGATAAAGTTTATAGAATGGAATTCAAAGGAGGTATACACAGAATAACTGGAAGCTCAGGTGATGAGATTGCTACCGATAGGTAGACTAGAGGTAATTTATTCCATCTAAATAATACTATGAATAGTTGTTTGGTTGCAAAGGTTGAAGATAGTTGGATATGACATAGAATATTTTCTCATGTAAATTTTTATAGTTTGATCAAAGTTAGTCAAACCAGACAACATGATGTGTAAAGAATTTCAATTTGGTAAGTTAACTATTTCTACTTTCAAAATCAAGGTTTTTCCATCTGAGACCATACTTTATCTGGTGCATACTTATCTTTGTGGGCCTATGAGATAGAGAAGTTATCTAGGTGATAGATATTTCATATTGTTTACCAATGACTATTCTAGAATGATGCGGGTAACTTTCTTGAAGGAGAAGTATGATGCATTCCATAAATTCAAAACATTCAAGGCACTGGTTAAGAAGGAATCAGGTAATACTTTGAAGTGTTTAAGGTCTAATAGAGGAGGTAAGTTTACTTATGCAAAATATATTAAGTATTGTGAATATAATGGAATCAAGAGACAAATATCTACACAAAGGACTCCACAAAAAAATGGTTTTACAGAGAGGAAGAAAAAAACTATAGTGGACACTGGAAGGACAATGTTGATTGAAGGTGATGTACCAAAAATTTATTGGAGAGAAGCAATTAGTACTTCTATCTACACACTAAACCAGGTGCAAGTAAAGAATGGAACTGATAAGACACCTTATGAGATATGGTATGGTCACTCAACTAGTGTTAAATATTTCAAAGTATTTGGCAATAGATGGTACATTAAGAGGGATTATTTCACAGGAAAGTTTGATCCAAAAAGTGATGAAGGTATTTTATTGGGTTATTCTACTAAAAGAAAAGCATATAAGTGTTTCAATAAGAGAACTAACAAAATGATTTAGAGTGAAAATGTAAAGGTGGATGAATACCCTGAGAATTCTAGTGATTCAAGAAAGAAAGTGATAGAGGATGTTGGGAGATTGTGTATACTGAACTGAAAGTGCATGAACCAAAAAAAAATAATGTGAAAGAAGTGATTCAACCAACAAAAGAAGATGCTCTGAGACCTGAACCGGTGATACCTAGATATGTGAAGATGAATTACTCTAATGATCATATTATAGGAGATAATATTGCATGTGTTCTAACTAGAAGAAACCTTATAGAAAGTACTTGTTTAATTGCCAAGTATGAGCCTAAGGAAGTGAAGGAAGCAACCAATGATGAAGATTGGGTAATAGCTATGGAGGAAGAAATTGATCAAATTGAGAAGAAAGATACATGGTTACTTGTTCCTAGACCCGTAGATAAAAATGTGATTGGTACCAAATGGGATTTCAGGAAGAAATTGAATGAAAATGGAGATGTGAACAGAAATAATGCAAGGCTTGTTTGTAAGGGATATACACAAGAAGGACTGGACTATGGAGAGACTTTTTCTCCAGTGGAAAGATTGGAAGAGGTAATAATTATACTTTCTTATGCTGCTTATAAGAAGTTATATTTTTTTCAAATGGATGTCAAGTCATCTTTCTTGAATAGAATTATTGAAGAAGAGGTCTACATAAAACAACTTGATGGTTTTGTGTTAACAAAGGACAAAGACAGAGTATGAAAGATAAAAAAGGTACTATATGGATTGAAACAAGCCCCAACGGAATAGCATGAGAGGTTAAATTCTTATCTAGTGATTCAAAAAGAAAGTGATAGAGGATGATTGAAAGATTGTATATATTGAATCAAAAGTCCATGAACCTCCAAAAAAAATGTGGAAGAAGTGATTCAACTGACATAAGAAGATGCTCCGAGACCTGAATTGGTGATACCTAGGCATGCAAAGATGAATTACTCTACTGATTAGATTAGAGGTGATAAGAATGCATGTGTTCTAGCTAGAAGAAATCTCAGAGAAAGTACTTGTTTGATTTCCAAGTATGAGCCTAAGGAAGTGAAGGAAGCAATCAAGGATGAAGATTGGGTAATAGCTATGGAGGAATAAATTGATCAAATTGAGAAGAAAGATACATGGATACTTGTTCCTATACCTATAGATAAAAATGTGATTGGTACCAAATGGGTTTTCAGGAACAAATTGAATGAAGATGGAGATGTGGTTAGAAATAAGACAAGGCTTCTATGTAAGGGATATGCACAAGAAGGACTGGACTATGGAGAGACTTTTTCTCCAGTGGAAAGATTGGAAGGGGTAAAAATTCTACTTGCTTATGATACTTATAAGAAGTTCAAAGTTTTTCAAATAGATGTCAAGTTGGCTTTCTTGAATGTAATTCTTGAAGAAGAGGTCTACATAGAAAAACCCGATGGCTTTGCATTAACAAAGGAAAAGGAAATGGTATGTAAGCTAAAAAAGGCACTATATGGATTGAAACAAGTCCCAAGGGCATAGTATGAGAGGTTGAATTCTTATCTTATTCAGATTGGTTTTGATAGAACAAGCGATGATAGTAATGTTTACCTAAAATCTGAAGGAGATAAGTTGTTGATAACTGAAGTATTTGTTGATGATATAATTTTTGGAGGAAACGATGAGATGAATTTGGTATTTTATGAAGAGATGAATAAGGAGTTTGAAATCTCAATGATTGGGGAGATCAAATTCTTTATTGGATTACAGGTTTCACAACTAAAGAATGGTATATATACCAGTAATCCAAATATGTGAAATAAGTAATCAAGAATTTTTCTATGGATGACTCCAAACTGGTTGGAACCCCCATGGTAACAAAATGCAAATTGTTTAAGAATGATAAATCAGATGTAGTAGTTGCTACTCTATACAGGTCTATGATTAGTAAGTTGTAGTATGTTGTTCATAACAAACTAGATATTGCTCAAGTGGTTGGAATAGTGGCTAGATTTCAATAAAATCCCAAGGAATCCCATATGGTTGTAGTCAAGAGTATATTAAGGTATTTGAAAGGGAAAATTGACTATACTATGTGCTCATGATGGTGATTTCTCTTTGAGTGTGTTTACTGATGAAAATTGGGAAGGAAATATTGATAATAGAAAGAGTACAAGTGGTGGTGCATTCTTTCGAGGTGAAAGTATTATATCTTGGACATGAAAGAAGCAAATTGTATCTCACAATCTACTGCAAAAGTAGATTATGTAGAAACACCTATAAATTGTACACAAATTGCATGGATGAAGCAAATTATTGAAGGTATCAAAGAAAAGGTAACTTAATCAGTAACTATTTATTTGGGACAATACAAGTGCAATAAATATTTACAATAATCTAGTAATGAATTCCAGGACTAAGCACATTGCAATTAAGTATCACTACTTGAGAGAGCAAGTGCAGGAGAAGGAGGTGAAGTTGGAATATGTACCAAAAAAGGAGTAGATAGAAGATATCTTCACAAAGCCACTACCTAAGGATAATTTTAATTACCTTGGAGGTAAGATAGGGGACTACTCCTTAGGGGGAGAAGTCTGACAATTATGAAGACAGTTACAATAGATGAAGACTTGGGAATATTGTTCCTTTGGTATTATTGTCAAAGGGGGAGAAGTATTAGTCAATGGAAAGAGGAACAATGGCAGACAAAGGAGAGAACCAAAGATCAGGAACAAAGAACTATAAAGATGTATTAGCTAATGGGGAGCATTTTTGGTATCTAGATATTTTCTTGGTATTGTTGGTATTGACGTCAATGCCAAAGGGGGGATTGTTGGATTAAGTAATGTAGAGATAAGTTGAATATTTTATGGTATATTTTTGATGCAGATCTGATGATAGGTGGATCAGTTATGATGTTGTCATTTGTATCAACTTAGTGTTTTTTGGTTGACAGTGTTCCTGTTATGCTGATGTATGTTCAAGAGGTTGGATCTAGATTTGTGGTAAGAGTTGGCATGTGCGATCTAAATGGAATAATAAGTAAAGTATCTAAATGCCATTGTTAGGATTAAGCAATATTAAGAGGGGGGGTGAATCAACATTTCATCACTTTATTTTCAAACTTAAAAAATTCAAACTTAACCATGTAATGACTGAAATATAAAGAAAATACACTTAAAGTAAACAAATCATAACACCATGATTTGTTAACAAGGAAACCCCGACCAAGGGAAAACCTCAGTGGGGATGATACCCAAAAATAATGCACTAAGAGTATAATGTCCCTATTAGGAGACCTAGCCCTATTTGGAGCTTAATATTACTATGTATATGAAAATCATACCTTCATGAAATTAGCATTGTTACTTATCAAGTAAACTTTGAAATCTAAAAATTAAGATAATTGAATTGAAATGAAAAATGAGCATCTCATGGCTCTCTATCTAGGAAACAAAATAGTATCCTCTCAGCTTTGAACATCCATTAATGACAGTCATAGGAATGAGAAATTGAAGCTATTTGATGCAATTATTCCCTATTTATCTCAAATGATCTTAAATGCTTCAAGATTGATCACTATTATGCAATTTAAATCAAAGTAAAATGTTATGAACTCAAGATCAAAATGCCTATAGTGATTATGCTTTGAGTGTTCTCTCTCTTTTTTTTCTCTCAAAATGGCCTTTATTTAAAGGATTTACCAAGGGTAGGGCATAGATTTGATTTAACCTTGATTAGGGTTAGGTTGAGTTGATTGTATCAAAGGTTAAGACAATTTAAATGTTGGTTTCAAATAGGGAGACAAAATGAGTGGTGAAGACGCAATTCTAGGATGTGTGATAGAGAATCAATTTGGGGTTGATTCACGTGAGCTCAATCCTTAATTCTCATTGGTTGATTTTGGTTTTCCCCATGTGATGGGTGAGGAATAAAAGGAATTGATTAATTTATTTATTTGGTTTTATTTATTCATGTGCACCCTTGAATGGGTTGGAATTAATTTTGATTTAACTATACAATTAATTGATTAATATCAATTGCATAATTAATTGATATTTTTGATTTAATTAATCCAATAGCTTTGATAATTCAATTAATTCATGATTTTTGTTGATTTTCTCACTTCACTCTTTGTTTTATTTTTATTGACCAAATTTAGGTATCTACAAATGCCCCTCTTTGAATCGACGTGCGAAGTGCATTAATTCAAAGAATGTCTGATGTTTGATTAGTTGATATGATCTTGATGATACACCTGATGTTGATGAGAAGCTTGATGTGATGCCCTGATGTGAAAACAATCTGATAAAAATGCCCCACTGATGATGATTTTGAAATTTTGATGCCCCAGATTTGATTAATTTTTGATGTTGATTTGATTGATGATATGATGTTGCCCCTGATGATGAAAAAAACTCTGATACGAATGCTTGATTTCAATCCTTGATGTGGATATGATGCCCCCTTGGGAAATGAATCAAAATGATTTTGGATGATTTGGTTGAGTTTGGGAAATTTTGATTTGTTTCCTGATAAAATCAATTTGAAAATGCCCTGGTCATGAGAGAATTTGATGATTGATAAACTTTTATTGATGTTTTAGATATGTTGATGATGTTTGGATATCACTTGATGTCAATCATAATCACTTGGTTGATGTTGTATTGATGAAAATCTGATAGGATAGGTAAGTTGATGGATAAATTTTATAAATGGATAATTCACTCTCAAGATCTATAGAGACAAACAAATTGATGTGCTCAAGATGAGCTAATGGATGAACGGATAAATGACTGGCATTAAATGAACATTTGGATGATTTGACTACTTGATATTTTATTTGATTACAAAAATAGGTTTCCTATGGAACATTAATGGTGGGAGGCTTATAGATATGATCATTTGATACGATTCAGGTGCAAATATAGGTACGAATGATGGACAAAATTAGGTTACCCCTAGATGATCAGATGGTTAGGTTACCCCTAGGTGAGCATATGTATAGAAATGATATCCTTGATGTAGAATTGATAATTTTATGGATCAAACATTTGATGAAATTGATTAGGACTTTGATGATATAACCATGAGTAAATTTCACCCCCTTGATTAAGGAAAATCCCATAACAACTATAATGCAAGATTAATCTATATGAATGCAACTAACTATCATTTTTGAAAAGAATGCATGGATTAAATTTTCATCATCAAGATTTTCGGTACCTATAGCATGTACAACAACCACTGGTGAGTTTTACAAACCATGATGATATGAATACTACTATCATTTGATTTCAACAATGAAGCTGATACAACTCTCACTGGTTCCACCATGGGAGTATGAATACTACTTTCATCAGATCCAATGTTGCAAGTGGATGTTGGCATTAAGACATTGAAGCTATAAATGAAAAAGGTATCCTTTTGCGTAAATAGATAGAGATTGAAGCCCCTCCATATGAAAAATTTCCTCGATGACTCTTTGATGGTCATGTCCTTAGAAAAATTCACATACTTCAATGAATCAATCTTAAAACAATTACATAGAAATCAAGAAAATATGTCATGATTTCATCATTGCAAATCTAGTAAAAACATCATGGATTAACTAGAAAGAAATGAATCAAGAAAATTCAATACCTCATCAAAAAACCTTAGTGCTATTGTTGTATCCATATTTCAAATAAAACTTCATCCATTTCGATCTTTTGGGTTTTTTTTATTTTAATCTTGATAAAAATTAGTCAATGAAGGTCAAGGATTATGTTTGTTTCAAGATCAGATGGGAATTGAACAATGATGTAAATCAAAGGTGCAAGTGTTTATTTATTGTGGCTTGATGCCTTGATTCATGCGAATTGATGTCTGCTTTGATGAAATTTGCTGATTTTGGATTAATGCCCCTAGTTGAAAAGAAATGTGTTGGGCTTGGGAAAATTTTCAAAATATGACAAAAGATTAGTATATGCAAGATGCAGCTCAGAGACTTTAAATTTTTTGATTTTTTTAACAATTTTGATTTTTTTTGGATTTTTTAAAAATTTGGATTTTTTATATTTATTTTAAAGACTACCAACTCTCAAAAAAGGTGATATTGGTTTGACCCCAATGTATATCAAGGTATAGGACATGATAGATGGATGAACAAGATTATGTATTAGAAATGGATAGGCCATGATGGATGAAGCATGTGTAGTAAATGTGACCCGTAGGACCATATCCTCAAGATTACCCAAGCTAAGGAAAACTGATATAGCAATGCAAAATATATTTTGGATAAGAGAAGAAAGACAATGATGTAATTATTGATAGAATATAGGGTAACAAACTATTGTCATGAAAGTGGGTGGTCCAAAAGAGTGGACATGTTAAGAATTTTTTGAGAACTTATTTTTCACTTTACGTCCTTCATTTCAATCAAGACCAAAGGGTATATTGGATACGATGTGGATAGGATATCACAGTAAAGATAAAGGGTGATGGATACTATGAGGGGATGGTTTGGAATTATTGCAAGAATGCTTAGGAATAATGAAGCTGGATTTTGGATAAGCAAGATCATGATAGGGTAGTGTGTGTGTGTATTTGGGTACATGTTGAAAACAACACAAACACTCAATAGGTCATTGCATTAGTTCAAATGGTTAGTCAAAATATTAAAAACCACTAATATTGGCCTATTGCCTTCTAACTAGAAAGAGTGTGATTAGTTGCATATTTATCCCTCAGAATATGCTTCAAATCAGTGACCAATACTATTCTAGCATGAAGGATTTAATTCAATTTTGAGCTAAAAATGTGAAAAAGCATGCAATCTAGCTTTAAAAGATGAAATGGAAACAATGAACTAGCATGATATAATAGATGAAATATGAATCTAGGATGAATATAACAGCATAAAAATGTAATTTTGATCTAAGGTGAAGGCTTATTTTCTCTCAAAATAGGCTTCTATTTATAGAAGAATGGGAGAGAGAGAGGGGGGACAAGGTTCATTTATGAATTTGGAAACTCGTAAATGAATATGTAAGAACCATTAATGCCCAAGGCATTAATAAGGCATGGGAGAGACATAGGCTTAAGCTCTTCATATTAATGAAGGCATTAATGAAGGCTTTAAAGAGGTAAGGGAGGATGTGAGAGAGTGTCTTGAGAAAATGAACTTTTAAGAAAGTCCAGCTTGAGAAAGTGGACTTTCTCAAGTGGGTTGAGTTGTTAAGCATTCCTTAATGGAATGTGACAACATTAGGAGGTGGGTTAGAGTAGAATTTAGGATTAGGATTAGATTAGCATGGATGAATGGGTTGAGAAGGTCAAGATCAAGGTCGACCTTGACCCAGGGAATCAAGACCCCTGGAAAACATGCTTGTTGGGAGGGATGGTGTCTGGAGAGGCCCAATCAGAGTCCTAAATAGACACAAAAGTAGGAGAGGGTGCAGAAATGAGGGGACAATATGATGGTGGTAAAAAACACCCCCTAAGGAGGGCTAAACATTCTCAACATGGAAGTGCTTCCATTTTAAGATGATACAGGTAGAAGGAGACAAAATTGCACAATATGGTAAATGAATAAAAGAAGTTGTTGGTGCTATTAGAGGTGCTAGTGGAACTATTAAGGAAGATGTTGTGGTAAGTAAATTGTTGAGAAATTTACTATTTTCTTATGACATTAGAGTGCCTATTATAAATGAGCTAAGAAATTTTGATAATATTACTATAGATGGAATGATTGGTAAGCTTACTACATTTAAGTTAAATAACTTTGATAACACTATTCCTAGAGTTGAGGCATCTTTCAAGGCATCAGTGTCTAATGTACTGGTAAGGAAAGGTAAAGAAATAATTTATGATTATGATTTCATGTCAAGTTACACTAGGGAACTTGAAGCTATCTTGGAAGATGAAAAGAAATAAAGAGATCTTGAAGCACTACTAGCAAAGAGATTTCCTAGAGGGATCGGTAAGTACAAAGGCAAGCTATCACTAAAATGTTTTTCATGTAATAAGATTGGACATATTTCTGCTAGATGAAATAATATGGAACAAAGGGATAATATCAATAAGTTTAATGGAAAAGGGAAGAAACAATGCTATGCTATAGTTGATTAAGGAGTTACTCATGAAGAATCAAAAGACAATGAGGAAGAGGAGTTTTTATTTGTTGCAGTCAAATAAGATCCATCAAAAGGTGAAAAGGTATTGGTTTTTCACATGGGACACAATGATGAATAGATTATAGATATCGGGTGATCAAATCACATGACCGGTGAAAAAAATAAGTTAATTAAGCTTGATGTGTTTGATGGTGGTGTGGTAAGGTTTGATAACAATACACCTTTTTTGGTCAAAGGAAAAAGGCACTATTTCTTTGAATAGTAAGACTAATATAGATGATTATTTTGTGGATGGTATAACACATAATATGTTGAGTGTGAGTCAGTTAAATGATAAAGTTTATAGGATGGAATTCAAAGGAGGTATACACAGAATAATTGGAAGCTTAGGTGATGAGATTGCTACCGATAGGTAGACTAGAGGTAATTTATTCCATCTAAATAATACTATGAATAGTTGTTTGGTTGCAAAGGTTGAAGATAGTTGGCTATGACATAGAATATTTTCTCATGTAAATTTTTATAGTTTGATCAAAGTTAGTCAAGCCAGACAACATGATGTGTAAAGAATTTCAATTTGGTAAGTTAACTATTTCTACTTTCAAAATCAAGGTTTTTCCATCTGAGACCATACTTTATCTGGTGCATACTTATCTTTGTGGGCCTATGAGATAGAGAAGTTATCTAGGTGATAGATATTTCATATTGTTTACCAATGACTATTCTAGAATGATGCGGGTAACTTTCTTGAAGGAGAAGTATGATGCATTCCATAAATTCAAAACATTCAAGGCACTGGTTAAGAAGGAATCAGGTAATACTTTGAAGTGTTTAAGGTCTAATAGAGGAGGTAAGTTTACTTATGCAAAATATATTAAGTATTGTGAATATAATGGAATCAAGAGACAAATATCTACACAAAGGACTCCACAAAAAAATGGTTTTACAGAGAGGAAGAAAAAAACTATAGTGGACACTGGAAGGACAATGTTGATTGAAGGTGATGTACCAAAAATTTATTGGAGAGAAGCAATTAGTACTTCTATCTACACACTAAACCAGGTGCAAGTAAAGAATGGAACTGATAAGACACCTTATGAGATATGGTATGGTCACTCAACTAGTGTTAAATATTTCAAAGTATTTGGCAATAGATGGTACATTAAGAGGGATTATTTCACAGGAAAGTTTGATCCAAAAAGTGATGAAGGTATTTTATTGGGTTATTCTACTAAAAGAAAAGCATATAAGTGTTTCAATAAGAGAACTAACAAAATGATTTAGAGTGAAAATGTAAAGGTGGATGAATACCCTGAGAATTCTAGTGATTCAAGAAAGAAAGTGATAGAGGATGTTGGGAGATTGTGTATACTGAACTGAAAGTGCATGAACCAAAAAAAAATAATGTGAAAGAAGTGATTCAACCAACAAAAGAAGATGCTCTGAGACCTGAACCGGTGATACCTAGATATGTGAAGATGAATTACTCTAATGATCATATTATAGGAGATAATATTGCATGTGTTCTAACTAGAAGAAACCTTATAGAAAGTACTTGTTTAATTGCCAAGTATGAGCCTAAGGAAGTGAAGGAAGCAACCAATGATGAAGATTGGGTAATAGCTATGGAGGAAGAAATTGATCAAATTGAGAAGAAAGATACATGGTTACTTGTTCCTAGACCCGTAGATAAAAATGTGATTGGTACCAAATGGGATTTCAGGAAGAAATTGAATGAAAATGGAGATGTGAACAGAAATAATGCAAGGCTTGTTTGTAAGGGATATACACAAGAAGGACTGGACTATGGAGAGACTTTTTCTCCAGTGGAAAGATTGGAAGAGGTAATAATTATACTTTCTTATGCTGCTTATAAGAAGTTATATTTTTTTCAAATGGATGTCAAGTCATCTTTCTTGAATAGAATTATTGAAGAAGAGGTCTACATAAAACAACTTGATGGTTTTGTGTTAACAAAGGACAAAGACAGAGTATGAAAGATAAAAAAGGTACTATATGGATTGAAACAAGCCCCAACGGAATAGCATGAGAGGTTAAATTCTTATCTAGTGATTCAAAAAGAAAGTGATAGAGGATGATTGAAAGATTGTATATATTGAATCAAAAGTCCATGAACCTCCAAAAAAAATGTGGAAGAAGTGATTCAACTGACATAAGAAGATGCTCCGAGACCTGAATTGGTGATACCTAGGCATGCAAAGATGAATTACTCTACTGATTAGATTAGAGGTGATAAGAATGCATGTGTTCTAGCTAGAAGAAATCTCAGAGAAAGTACTTGTTTGATTTCCAAGTATGAGCCTAAGGAAGTGAAGGAAGCAATCAAGGATGAAGATTGGGTAATAGCTATGGAGGAATAAATTGATCAAATTGAGAAGAAAGATACATGGATACTTGTTCCTATACCTATAGATAAAAATGTGATTGGTACCAAATGGGTTTTCAGGAACAAATTGAATGAAGATGGAGATGTGGTTAGAAATAAGACAAGGCTTCTATGTAAGGGATATGCACAAGAAGGACTGGACTATGGAGAGACTTTTTCTCCAGTGGAAAGATTGGAAGGGGTAAAAATTCTACTTGCTTATGATACTTATAAGAAGTTCAAAGTTTTTCAAATAGATGTCAAGTTGGCTTTCTTGAATGTAATTCTTGAAGAAGAGGTCTACATAGAAAAACCCGATGGCTTTGCATTAACAAAGGAAAAGGAAATGGTATGTAAGCTAAAAAAGGCACTATATGGATTGAAACAAGTCCCAAGGGCATAGTATGAGAGGTTGAATTCTTATCTTATTCAGATTGGTTTTGATAGAACAAGCGATGATAGTAATGTTTACCTAAAATCTGAAGGAGATAAGTTGTTGATAACTGAAGTATTTGTTGATGATATAATTTTTGGAGGAAACGATGAGATGAATTTGGTATTTTATGAAGAGATGAATAAGGAGTTTGAAATCTCAATGATTGGGGAGATCAAATTCTTTATTGGATTACAGGTTTCACAACTAAAGAATGGTATATATACCAGTAATCCAAATATGTGAAATAAGTAATCAAGAATTTTTCTATGGATGACTCCAAACTGGTTGGAACCCCCATGGTAACAAAATGCAAATTGTTTAAGAATGATAAATCAGATGTAGTAGTTGCTACTCTATACAGGTCTATGATTAGTAAGTTGTAGTATGTTGTTCATAACAAACTAGATATTGCTCAAGTGGTTGGAATAGTGGCTAGATTTCAATAAAATCCCAAGGAATCCCATATGGTTGTAGTCAAGAGTATATTAAGGTATTTGAAAGGGAAAATTGACTATACTATGTGCTCATGATGGTGATTTCTCTTTGAGTGTGTTTACTGATGAAAATTGGGAAGGAAATATTGATAATAGAAAGAGTACAAGTGGTGGTGCATTCTTTCGAGGTGAAAGTATTATATCTTGGACATGAAAGAAGCAAATTGTATCTCACAATCTACTGCAAAAGTAGATTATGTAGAAACACCTATAAATTGTACACAAATTGCATGGATGAAGCAAATTATTGAAGGTATCAAAGAAAAGGTAACTTAATCAGTAACTATTTATTTGGGACAATACAAGTGCAATAAATATTTACAATAATCTAGTAATGAATTCCAGGACTAAGCACATTGCAATTAAGTATCACTACTTGAGAGAGCAAGTGCAGGAGAAGGAGGTGAAGTTGGAATATGTACCAAAAAAGGAGTAGATAGAAGATATCTTCACAAAGCCACTACCTAAGGATAATTTTAATTACCTTGGAGGTAAGATAGGGGACTACTCCTTAGGGGGAGAAGTCTGACAATTATGAAGACAGTTACAATAGATGAAGACTTGGGAATATTGTTCCTTTGGTATTATTGTCAAAGGGGGAGAAGTATTAGTCAATGGAAAGAGGAACAATGGCAGACAAAGGAGAGAACCAAAGATCAGGAACAAAGAACTATAAAGATGTATTAGCTAATGGGGAGCATTTTTGGTATCTAGATATTTTCTTGGTATTGTTGGTATTGACGTCAATGCCAAAGGGGGGATTGTTGGATTAAGTAATGTAGAGATAAGTTGAATATTTTATGGTATATTTTTGATGCAGATCTGATGATAGGTGGATCAGTTATGATGTTGTCATTTGTATCAACTTAGTGTTTTTTGGTTGACAGTGTTCCTGTTATGCTGATGTATGTTCAAGAGGTTGGATCTAGATTTGTGGTAAGAGTTGGCATGTGCGATCTAAATGGAATAATAAGTAAAGTATCTAAATGCCATTGTTAGGATTAAGCAATATTAAGAGGGGGGGTGAATCAACATTTCATCACTTTATTTTCAAACTTAAAAAATTCAAACTTAACCATGTAATGACTGAAATATAAAGAAAATACACTTAAAGTAAACAAATCATAACACCATGATTTGTTAACAAGGAAACCCCGACCAAGGGAAAACCTCAGTGGGGATGATACCCAAAAATAATGCACTAAGAGTATAATGTCCCTATTAGGAGACCTAGCCCTATTTGGAGCTTAATATTACTATGTATATGAAAATCATACCTTCATGAAATTAGCATTGTTACTTATCAAGTAAACTTTGAAATCTAAAAATTAAGATAATTGAATTGAAATGAAAAATGAGCATCTCATGGCTCTCTATCTAGGAAACAAAATAGTATCCTCTCAGCTTTGAACATCCATTAATGACAGTCATAGGAATGAGAAATTGAAGCTATTTGATGCAATTATTCCCTATTTATCTCAAATGATCTTAAATGCTTCAAGATTGATCACTATTATGCAATTTAAATCAAAGTAAAATGTTATGAACTCAAGATCAAAATGCCTATAGTGATTATGCTTTGAGTGTTCTCTCTCTTTTTTTTCTCTCAAAATGGCCTTTATTTAAAGGATTTACCAAGGGTAGGGCATAGATTTGATTTAACCTTGATTAGGGTTAGGTTGAGTTGATTGTATCAAAGGTTAAGACAATTTAAATGTTGGTTTCAAATAGGGAGACAAAATGAGTGGTGAAGACGCAATTCTAGGATGTGTGATAGAGAATCAATTTGGGGTTGATTCACGTGAGCTCAATCCTTAATTCTCATTGGTTGATTTTGGTTTTCCCCATGTGATGGGTGAGGAATAAAAGGAATTGATTAATTTATTTATTTGGTTTTATTTA
>MU225568.1:3981847-3993040 GCA_018584345.1 Thuja plicata
GTTGTGTTTTTCTTTAAGTAATTCAACGTCATGGGACCCTTGAGTCGTGTAATCTATGTGAGTGTAAGACATGTGTATAAATGGTAATCGCTTCCGCATGATTGTATGTTTCTTTATGTTAAACTTTGAAAAAAAATTATTCAGCACACATAGTGACATGTTCTAGGTTAATCTCTCTTGGGTTCCCTGGCGGGGCATTACAGGGATAGCCTTGGTAAAGCCCTAGTTTAGGAATTAGCCTTGAATCTAAATGAAATAAGGAATGTTAAAATGTAATAGAGATTATATCTTGAATGAAGTGTATCATGCAATGTATATAAGCTTACCTCTTTGAATATGATCAAGAATGTTGATGCAATAAATTTAAATCCACACAAAAACCAAAAGGAAATCATGAAAGAAAAAACTCATGAAGATTTTTTGTAAATCACCAATGAAGGATTGATGAATGAAGAAATGATGCCAATGTCCTTCCAATAAACTCCTTTTCTTGGCCTCAATGGGGAAAGAAGCTTGACCTATGGAGGACACCTTGAATACTTCAAGACTTGAATGCTATAATTCAACTTTAAATTGTACTTGGATGCTCAATAATTTTCTTGATTTATTTCTCAATGGTTTCTTAACAATAATGGATGCATGCTCATAATGATAACATGTCTCTCAAAAATGAAGGAAGAGGTAGATCCTTTTATAGTGCATTTGAAAAAGAATTACACAGGATGACCATGGATCTGGAACCCCGATGAATGTATCAAATAGATCCCAGGGACCAATCTTGGATAAAAAACCCAGGGGTAATGTCAAACTTTGGCTACACTCCTGGGGGCTGCATTCGAACTTTGACTGCACCCCTCCAAAAATTTTCTTGCTTGTGATTGAAGGGCTAGCCTATAAGTTTGTGGGATCTAGAAGGTTAGTTGATTATGATATTGAGAGCGAATTCCAAGATCATAAAAGGAAGGGGGATTTTTTCAATTGGATGAAAATAGGAGAGGATTCTTATAAATAAGATCCTACCTTAATTTTACACAAATTAGGGAGGATTAGGGAGGAAAAAAGGACCCATATCTTAATAAAGTGTACATTTAAGTAAAACATGAAGCCCAATAAAAGGAACCACACTAAAGCGGGCCCAAAATGATCTTAAATTGAGCACAAATCAAGTGCTTAATTTTTAGGATGGTACATTTAGCCCCTACTTTAGTAGAAATATGAGGCAAGCTCATACTCGGGGTAAAGGAATAGATGAAAGAGATAAAGAGATGAGAGAGATGGTGATTATGATGAATAAGAGAGATGAAACATCACTAAGCTTAGGGCCTTAAGCCCGCCCAAAAAGGATCTCAACTCAAAGTATATGCATAATGATTCAAAAAAAAACCCCAAAAAAACAAAGAAAATAGGCACACACAAGAAAGAAAAAGAGGGTTAGCACTAAAAGACCCCAAATCTATTAGTGAAGAGACCAAGATAAAACATATCCCATCCACTAATATCATATCCAGGAAGATATTACAAGAAACTTAAGAGATCACAAGGAAAAGGGAGAGAGTGACGATAAAGATGATGCCAAATCTGATGACATTAATTTGCCATTAGTATGAAAACAACACTTTCGGTAAGCATACATCGAAAGATAGGATAAGAGCACACCGAAGATCCAATATTAAGAGATCACCAAAGATGACTAAGCGCAAAGAGAACTGACGACACAACTTAGTGTGTAAAATGAAATTACAAAGACATAAGCTTAAAGAGAAACCCGACATTCAAGATACAATGCAGATCGATAAGACAGTTAAAGAGAAACCAACAGAACAAAACTAAAGGACAATCAAGCATGACCGACAGATAGAATTGAAAGTCAGTTGCAACATGCAAAAAGTGGATTTTACTTCCACGTCAGATAAAGAAAGTGTATTCTATTTATAGGATATTTATTTGTTTTAAATCCATTTCTTCAGGGACAAGATACATGAATGTAAGTGATTTAATAAGTCTAACTGATTTAAAACACATAGACTAGGAGATCTAGGTACAATTTGTAAACCTGATCATAGAGTTAAAATTGTTTTTATCAAAACTTGATGAAGTCAATCCATCTATAAATAGATTCAATGGAATTATTCATTATTATTGATGTGAAGAGAGAGGAGAACATGAATGAATCAAACGAGAACATCTATGGATCAGATTGAGAGTTTCAAGAACAAGAATAGAAAAAGGTGAATTTGGTTAGCAAGAACCAAGAACAGAAGATATTGAGAATTAGAGGTATTATTCAATCACAATTAGGTGATAATATTTTTATGTAAACTAAATTAGATCTATATCAACAATAGGAGATTTCATTTACTAGGTCAATTTGTAATTTTCTATCATTCTAACAAGTGGAGCAAAGTGTAAAAATATTTTCAAGGAAGGTGGATTTAACAGTCCAACAACAAATCTCTTAACCAAGTGCAAACTCAATAGTGTTGCTAAAGCTCTTAACAAAGTAGAATTTAATAGGTCTCCATCGATACTCCTAATAGGGAAGATCATCAGAAGTGATCAAAATTCTAAGCCTTAACATGCCCCTTCCAATCTGCAGATAGTGAAGATTTTGTGGGTGCCATCCCCACCGTAGTTTTTACTTCCTTATAGGAGTTTTCTGCGATATCATATCTTGTGTTATGTGTTAAATTACTTTCATGAATGTTTCTATGAATGTTCACATGTATGTTAATGTTATGAATTAATACAATTCACATCATGATAGTATAAATTAGATTGAATGTATATGCAATTGATTACAAAGGTTAATTATAAAAGGGATACAAAAGTTTTAGTGGTATCGATTCACCCCTCCCCTCTCAGTACATACTTCCCATTAATCCCAAAAATTGGTATCAGAGCTAAGTCTCTTCTTGGAAATCTTAAAGGATTAAGAGAAAAGATCATACAATGGAGAAGTACAGACTTGATAAAAATATTGAGAATAAAAATCTTGAAATTCAGATGCTCTTTGAACAGTATAAAGAAGATAGAATGGATATGGGACAGCTGCTAGATGAAAGAAAGAATACGGCATCTCACTATAATGAGACAAATTATCATGAGGAAGAGATACCAGATTTTTTTGAATCTTCAGGCTCAACCACAAGCAAAGTATCAGATACATCAAAAGAAAGCATTACAAGCCTAGCTGAAATCAATCTACATCTGGATGGACAAGTTAAATCTCTGCAAATTGGTCAAGAGACACAGATGGTAAGGATGATTAATGTCATGAACAATTCTAGATAGGTTGAGGAAGAAAGAACACTAGCTATTGATGATAGAAGAAAGATCACTGAAAAGCTACAAGAAAAAGTGTCAGAAATACAAAGACTTACAAAGCATCATCATGAGATTAAAAATCAGATTATTCTTATGAGTCAAGAGGCAAACATATTAAATATTGAGCTCATTGAAAGGATAGAAGCTATCGGTGAACTGAGGGATGGGAATGAAAATTTGAAACATGAAATAAGAATTCAACAACAACATAATGAAATTATCAAGAAAGCTGAAGAAAGCAATAAAAGAATGGATGGTTTTCTTGAAGAACAATGAAGAGTCAACAACAATACCGGTCTAGGTTTTACTAAGAA
The DNA here is from genome assembly GCA_018584345.1 of Thuja plicata. Taxonomy (NCBI): domain Eukaryota; kingdom Viridiplantae; phylum Streptophyta; class Pinopsida; order Cupressales; family Cupressaceae; genus Thuja; species Thuja plicata. The sequence continues at coordinate 3,985,486 of MU225568.1, forward strand.
TGGAGAATCATCAAATCAAACTGACCCAAAGAATGTTTATACAAATTCAAGACCAAGAAATCTTACATGCAATCACTGTGGAAAGAAAGGCCATACATCAACTGTATGTAGAGGCAAAATGAAAGGTATTCCTAAATCTACATCTTCATTCATTGGATTCTGTTATAAATGTAACAAGAAAGGACATAAAGCATATGAATGAAAGTATGAGATGAAACAACCAAATAAGGAAACCTACATGAAAAAATACTATCCTACATGCAAAATTAATGGGCACACAACTCTTGAATCCTGGAAAAAGAAAAGGCAAGCATGGAAGCCTAAAGTTCAAGAAACTCCCTATCAACTGAAGAGAGTTGGTAATCAGTATGTATGGGATTACAATACTTGGACAAATTGTATAGCATGTTGAAGATATGGTCAAATTGCTGCAAATTTTATGAGATAATGGACTAGAAATTCTAGAGGTTGGACAAACCCTAGAATGGCATGCTTACACTGTCATAAAGTTGGTCATCTCAAGAAAGACTGTAGAGACCGAATGATAGAGACAAGCACATATCCCAATGGAAACACCATTGAAGAAATCTAGAGGGAAAGAGACAAAATGTGGAGAAAAGATTCAAGAAATGATGAAGCTAGAATGAGCAATGCAAATGGTGACACCCCATCCAATGGATCCGCTGACATCACCACCCCCACCTAAGTAGAACAAGTATGGAACTACACTACCCCAAGCTATTTATTTTACATCAGTTCCATAATATGTTGATATAAATGCCAAATTAGCATAAAGAAAGATGAATCATGGTATTACTTGTTAAAATATGTGATAACTATGCTTTCAGGCATATATACCGAAACCCGTCGGTATACACTCAAAACTGAGACAAGTGAACAAGTTGTCTGTGATACCAAAACCTGTCAGTAAAATCAAGTGAATTAATGAATTCTCTAGAATGTTATGAGTGTCACCAAAGGAAATTAAATTCTTCACCGATGAACTCCTTCTTCATACATAGAGGAGTTGGTAAGCATTTATGGCACGCATTTTAGGTCAACACCTATAAATAGGGAAACAAAACAACTCATTTGTCACAACACCCAGAGCAGAGTCACCAAGGCAATTTTGGAGAAGAAAGAAACTAAGTTACAGAGTGACCATGACTCGACACACAACGCTCCAAAGAAGATTAGGAATCATTGGAAGAGTAAACAGTAAGTTCTATGAGATAGACAACTCTATTTTTATGCATTACACAGGAAGCCCTAAAATTGAAAATGGTCTTGACGTTAAGAACTGTGAAATCCAAGAATGTAAAGAAAGACAAGTTCAAGCTCATTAAGAATTTGGTGTGTGAGGAACCTAACCACAGGATCCATCTTGAGGTTTCCTCTCAACCCGACGATGCTGGAGCATTTTCACACATACCAGGTAGGGTTTTGCTTGTGGAAGATGTTCTATCCTTCATATATTGCAAGATTGCAGAAATAGGTACTTCAAAGGTTGAAGAAGCTTATAAGAAGATATGAAATGACAATGGAACACTAAATGATGAACACAAGAATATTGAAGTCAAAGGGCTCACCAATGCCCTCATGTTCCCGAAGGTTTTCAAAACTGAATGGATTTGGTTAGTGCTAAGTTGAATGCATAAAAACAAGCTATGACTTGATGAACCGAAGGTAATAACCCAAGATGTCATCTATACAATCACCGGTTACCCCATAACTGAGAAAGTAAAGGCAATCAAGCATCCACCAAAGGCCAAGACCGAGAAAATGATAGGAGCCAAATGGGATGGTAGAGGACTAAAATTTACAACAATAACCAATGATGAGATCAATTTCGGTGCATGTGTCCTAGGGTACAAATTCTTTTCCAAGAAAGAAGATTGAAAAACATAGCATCAGGTGCATTGGAAACAATGTTCAAAATTGTGAAGAAGGGAACACAATTAGACTTATCTGAACTACTCCTAAATCAGTTAAAAGACAATCTAAAGACTATCAAGAATGCAAAGTCAAACACATGTAAGTTTGGATCACTAATAATGTGTATCTTCTTTTAGTTTCAAGAAACATTCCCATCAGTAGGAGATGTGAAACGGGACAACACCGAGCTGGTCACCATGCAAATCAGTGAGCACATAGCTATAGTGGGAGATAACTTTGAGATAGTTATGGATGAATACTTCAATGCATTCAAATACCGAATGAAAAAGAGGGTAAGAATCCCTGAGCAACTCATTGAAAAGTATAAGGATGAGATATGCCTCATGGTTGATACAGACAATACATACATTAAGCCCGCTGTACTAAGGACAACATGGTTACAACAATTAGAGTATGAGATCAACATTGATCTTACAACTAAGGAAATTGATTCCTTGATCAATGAACCATTGGATAAGAAGAAACCAAAATTTGGAACATACGAAGAGGCCAAGACAAGAATAAAATCTGGCCTAGTTGTTAAGAAATTTGTAAGGAAGAAAGAAAAAATGGTGAAGAATCTCAAAAAGATACTGTCAGCGACCGAGGATGAAGAAGTTGAACATGAGGAAGAAACCAAAGAACAATTATCTATTGGTAAAGATGAGGAAAGGAGGAATCAGAGGAAATAGAGTCAGATTCACCACCTCCTCCACCAACTAAAAATCCAAGGACAACATCTTCTTCTAGGACAAGAAGCCAAACATCAAAGGATTCTACTCCTTCACCTTTAAAGAAAGGAAAGGTCATGACATACAAAAGGAAAGCTACCACACCAAAGAGAAGAAAAAACAAAAGAGGAAGGAAATTCATAAGAACCCGAGAGGATATTGAAGACACCAAGCAGGATGAAGCTGTAGAAGCAGAAAGTATCAAGGTAATACCTCCTAAATCTATTGATGACATATGCAAATCTATAGCAAATTCTGGATCTATTACAGATTTAAAGATTAGGAAATGGCTGAAGTTAGACCCAGAAGATCAACCAAAATTCCATCATAGCCAAAATGTACAAGTTTAAATATGTACTGATTTAGTTTGAAGGTAGTCATGTACCAAGGGAACTCTTGGATAGACTATACTCCTATTGGACATTTGCCTTGAAAAATGAAAAAGAGATAAGAGAGAGTACTTGTTTCTCTCATGCCACCTAAATCAAAGAAGGTAGAAATAGATGAAATAATGGAGAATTACAAAAAGGAGTTCTCAACAAAGCTAAGAGCATACAAATTTCTTAAAGGAAAGATTATAGAGCTTGAGCAGGACAACCACAAGAAATGGTGTAAGATAATGGACATACCTACTAATGAGGAAAGCCCCGACAAAGACCTTCAACAACAAGATGTTGATAAGGAAACTTATGATGACACATATGTTGAGTTAGACAAAGAAGAAGATGATACAATAGGCAACAAGACTATAGATGTTGCAGATGAATCATGTCCAAATACCACAAATGACAACATTGTGGATACTAATGTCATTGACATTACCGATGACCCAAAAGAGGAAGTGAATAAAGATGAAGATGTCACTATTGTAAAGGACACAACTGAAGAGCAGGGCACAATATTTGGTATTGCACAAGTGAATATTCTAGGCAACATGCCAATATTGATACAAGCTATCAAAATCCTGCAAGAATCAATCAAGTCACCTGAGAAGGATACTCCCAAGGGTGTAGGAGAAGAAGCAAACAAAGACAAAACCGATGGTTAGAAAGACATTGGAGATACTCAAGATGTAACCAAAACTGATAAGGTTACTAGAGGAGATAAAGAAAAGGATGCATATACACAAGAAAAGAATTCAGAAACCAAGACTGATGAAGCAAAGGACACCGATGAAGGAGACAAACCTAAAGATGGTACTCCTGAGAAAACTAACAAGTATGCTACTGACAATGTTAAGGTGAATGTGGAGATGTCTACTGACCCCTAACAAGCTAAAACTGACACCAAGAAACAAAAAGAAGCACCACAAGTCACTTCATTAAGCACAACAGAGAAGGCCGAGAAATTGGTAATGGTTTTACATTCTAGTGATTCACAGAAGAAGAAGAAGAAGAAATCAAAGAAGAACAAGTTAGAGGTCACTTTGGATGAACTTATAGAAATATCAAAGTGTGACCCATCTACACTTGACTTTGAAGCATTACAAGAATATGGAGAAATATGCCAATGAAAGGCATTGCAAGAGAAGTTGAAGAAACAACACAGGGACTCCATGGTACTGGAGACAAAATGAGACATTTTGTACCAAATTATACCTGATGTTGATATTGATTAGAATAAGCTGATACTAGATCAATTAGCTACTCTAACCGACACAATCACAACTCAGAATATTGATGCTGAGAAGGCAATTGAAGAGAGAGCCAAGATGAAGTACCAACAAAAGCTCATTGAGAACATCAGCCAAGAAGTGGCATTAAGGTAAAGCTATCAAAATTCATATCTAAATTGGATCCAATGGTATTTGAGGCTATAAAATTAATTCAAAAATTAAGCACAATTGAAAATTTCACTAAAGAAAATAGTGACAACATGGCAAAGCTGGATAAAGATCTAGCAAATAGTGCACAAAGCTTAACCACCGATGGAGACAATCCAGTTAAGCTGCATTATGAGAAGATAAATGAGATAAAAATGTTAAGGTAGGAAATATGGGAGGTAGAAAAAAATTTCAGGGAAGAAGTAACTAAGCTCCAAGCTAAACTTCTACCAAACCTTACACTGCTCCAACAACACATTAGTTCAGCAAGGCAACTGATAGCAACTCTCGAGATGTCTGTAGCATACAACATCTATGAAATGCACTCAAAGATCACACTCAAGCATATGGATATGGAGAACCTCAAAGAAAAATGGGAGAAAATGATGGAAGACATGAAGTCTTCACACTCCCACATTTTTGATAAGCTCTAAGGTAAAGACCTTTTCCCTTAATATCAAAAAAGGAGGAAAATGATATGAGCACAAAAAAAAAAAAAGAGAAAATGATTTGTATTCATTCATTCAGTCAGATGGGAAAATGGTAGATATGTATATGTATATTCATATGGGAAAAATGATATGTATAAGTTAAGACATCATATGTACATATATACCAACATATACATAGGGGAAGTCATTAAATGACTAAGGATTATATATGTTGTATATACTTAACATTTTGTTAGTATTTTGCAGTTATCACTATTTGATACTAATGTCAAAGGGGGATATTGATGACATTAATTTTCCATTAGTATGAAAAAAACACTTTCGGTAAGCATACACCGAAAGACAGGACAAGAGAAAATGGAAGATCAGATATTAAGAGATCACCTGAAGATGACTAAGTGCAAAGAGAACTGATGACACAACTTAGTGTGTAAACCAAAATTACAAAGATAGAAGGTTAAAGAGGAACCCAACATGAAAGATACAGTGTAGAACGATAAGACATTTAAAGAGAAACCAATAGAACAAAACTGAAGGACAGTCAAGCATGACTGACATACAGAACCGAAAGTCAGTTGGAGCCCGCAAAAAGTGGATTTGACTTCCACGTCAGATAAATCAAGTGTATTCTATTTAAAGGATATTTATTTGTTTTAAATCCATTTATTTAGGGACAAGATACATGAATTTAAGTTCTTTAATCAGTCTAATTGATTTAAAACACATAGACTAGGAGATCTAGGTACAAGTTGTAAACCTGATTTTAGAGTTAACATTGTTTTTATCAAAACTTGATGAAGTCAATCCATCTATAAATAGATGATGCAATCATTCATTATTATTGATGTGAAGAGAGAGGAGAACATGAATGAATCAAACTAGCACATCTATGGATCAAATTGAGAGTTTCAAGAACAAGAACAACAAAAGGTGAATTTGGTTAGCAAGAACCAAGAATAGAGGATATCGAGAATTAGAGGTATTATTCAAACACAATTAGGTGATAATATTTTTATGTAAAATAAATTGGATCTATATCAGAAATAGGAGATTTCATTTACCAAGTTAATTTGTAATTTCATATCATTCTAACAAGTCGAGCAAAGTATAAAAATCCTTTCGAGGAAGGTGGATTTAATAGTCCAACAAAAAATCTCTTAACCGAGTGCACACTCAATAGCATTGCTAAAGCTCTTAATAGAGTAGACTTTAACATGTCTCCACCGATACTCCTGTTAGGGATTTTTCTTGTATGAACCATAATGCTTGAAATGTCTATGTGAACCTTGTACTTTCTACTCTGATTCAGAGACAAGAAAAGCCTAATTGCTAAGGACTGGATAAGGTCCTTCTTCGTTTTTGAGCTCCACAAATACTCAGGCAGGTTTTACCTTTAAAGATTGCTGTTAACACAGTATTTATTGATGTGGAAACTGATTTGTCATGTATCTTTACTGAACCAAATTATAAATCACCTTGTAAATGACCAAGCATAATCATATACAGGGTTTAACCATACAAATCATAATCTTAAATATGACAAAAAAACCAGTGATGCAAGGATTTCAATCCTTCTTCCTTTTCTTATAGGAGGGATAACCTAGTTGATTCACTCTTCAAGGAATCAATAATATGGACTGTGTCCTACTGACAGAGGTCCTTTACAAGTTCAGCTTGTATGTTCTTAGTAACAGAGTATTTTGATTAATTTGATTTTGATATTGGAAGAGGAACATATTGCAAATTATACCTCAGACCAGTGCCTATCCCCTGGGCAAAGAGTCAATGAAAACATGAATCAACAGAGATAAAATAACAGAGATACTGTAGAGTGCCTTACAAACTACATGTGGCTGAGATAGAGTGCCTTACAAACTATCCTCTCATATACATACATCTGCATCAAATCCTTATCACAGTGCTTTTCTCTCTGAAATCATCTATGAAACTTAGTCCTCTCCTTGAAAGGAACTCATAAACAATTAGACAAACTACCTTATAGCTGGTGTATTTCAAATGCCTTATAGATGAAACACACTAGAGCACAAACAAAATGAAAAGAGACAAGATAATATGAAAGAGGGAAAAACCACACTGTATTCTATTACTGTATTCTTCTTCAACATATCCAAACAAGAAGTTTTCCAAAATATACAAAGATATAGAAGTATAACTTACAATAAAAATTCCCAAGACCAATAGGGACCTGCTCTGGGCAGAGGAAAGGAACCCTTACAATTGAGAAAAGAAAGCAAGATATAGAAGAGAGAAGAAACCCTAAAACTTCTGAGCAATTGACACATGTCTTTCTCTCAAATCTGATTTTAGTCATTCTTTACTCAAATATCTGATTGATTAGTCAATTTTTCAACTCCACTTGCCTGAGAAAACATCTGATATGTCTTCTTAAAGTATCTCTTTCCTTTTCTCACTGAGAATTTTCCAAATTTGATCTCATCTGTTGAAAATATCTCTGAAATTCTGTCACATTTCCCTTTGAAAATCTGATCTTTCCATCAAATTGTCATCAATGCTCTTTAATGTCTGCAGACATTGCCTGTTCCTTTAGTCAACATTATCAGGCTTCTGGAAAGAAATCAAATCTTATTTCCCCT
>MU225568.1:3999740-4020134 GCA_018584345.1 Thuja plicata
CGCGAGAAAATTTCCTCCTCTGGCTACTTCCTGGGCGACCTGGCGACCTGCACCCGGCGGCTAAATCCTTCTGGCGACATCGCGACCAGCGGCTAACTCTATGTCGCGATACCCTTTCTTGGCGTTCAGCTACTTCGTGACTAACCGCTAGCGGTTAGTCGCCGAATCTGGGCGGTTATCTATGGCATCGGGCGACTGGGCGACTAACCGCTAGCGGTCAGTCGCCAAGTCTCGACAGTCTGGCAATTAACTCTAATTTCTCTCCCGACTGGGCGACCACAGCTTTTGGCGACTTGGCGACCATCTCGATCCTGAAAGAATGTCATATGTGGAATATGACCCCTCAGTTTTCTTCCTCTGAAAAGAAAATCCTGAACTGATACCGATCTACAAAGATAGCACTTTATCACTTTCTGAATTTCACACAGTAAATATGCAGAAATCGGGTTCGGAATCGGCAAAGAAAAGTGGTCAACCAGATTGGTCAAGGCTTGGGAATCTTCAAAGGAGTTCATTCCTAGGTCTATAATGCAGGTCAACCTTCAAATATGTCTGACCTTGAACTGGGTGCAAATGGGGAAAGGACAAAGTATGTCATTTAAATCTGGATTCTGCACTTAGTGAAACTTCAATAAATTGGGAACGGAAAGGCTCTGGAAAAATGGACAAATGGATTGGTAGGAGTCTATAAATCTTTAGGTAGGTACACTCCTATGTTTACAATATGAGGAAAATTCCAATTATCCAAAATGTTCACCTGGGTACAGACTTTCAAAAGCTCAAAGTAGGTCACTTAGTAATTCTGAATTTGAAAACACAGGAAATCAGATTTTTTACTATCGGAATGGTTCTTGAAAACTTATCATCTGATTTCATAAAGATCTGCAGACTGGAACATATGGAGTGTGTGACCTCTGGAACACAGTACAAAAGGAATTTTATCAATTGGATTAACTGGTCAGAAGTTATAACGCGTCAAACTGGGCTATTCAGATTTCTAGGCAGGGCAAAAATGCAGACAGTTCATGAACAACCAACTTTGGGAAGTATGAAAGCTTATCAAACGGATTCGGAATGACCTGAGGTTTAAAACATAAGCTCTTTGATATGCATGCTAAACATCCCCAAAGTGGAAAACCGTGAAACTCAATAGGGTGTAAGATACTCAGAAGCAAAGTAGGCTCCGGACAACAAATTGACACTTAGCAAAATGCAGAATTAGGTGACCCCCTCAAAATAACTACTCCATAAACATGTTAGAACTGAAACTCAGGAGCTGGGACCTACTGCATACATCAAATGAAAGGTATTAAAGCCTCTTCCAAATTTGTATCTTATAAAAATCATCCGGGCACCTTTTTCAATCACACCAACTGAGTCCTATTACACCATTTTTCAAGGGTACTGACTTGTGCTTGTCTGAAAAATTTAAACATGGTCACTCCAAATTTGTTCCAAATTTAGGAGTACCAACAACTCCTAACAGGGTAGATCATCAGAAGTGATCAAAATTGTAAGCCTTAACCAGCTCCTTCCAATCTGCAGATAGTGAAGATTTTATGTGTGCCATCACCACCGCAGTTTTTACTTCCTTACAAGAGTTTTCTGTGATATCATATCTTCTGTTATGTATTAAATTACTTACATGAATGTTTCTATGAATGTTAAAATGTATGTTAATGTTATGAATTAATACAACTCACATCAATATAGTATAAATCAGATTGAATGGATATGCAATTGATTACAAAGGTTAATTGATAAAAGGGATACAAAATTTTTAGAGGTATTGATTCACCCCTCCCCTCTCAGTGCATACGTCCCATTAATCCCAAAAAAATCCATGATCTAGCCTACTAGAAAATGCATGAGAGAAAAGAGAGAGACACCATGAACCCATAGGATATCAGGCTAGATATGCAGTGCTAGGTGAGTCATGGAGAGAGAGAGAGAGAGAGAGAGAGAGAGAGAGAGAGAGAGAGAGAGAGAGAGAGAGAGAGAGGGGNAGGGAGAGAGAGAGAGAGAGAGAGAGAGAGAGAGAGAGAGAGAGAGAGAGAGAGAGAGAGAGAGATGGGTTTTAGAAAGATTAAAATCAAGGGAGGATTAAAAATGTTTTTCACTCATGGGAAGCTTAAGAGATCAAGCATGTGGAAAAGAATTGTCTTCCACAAGGATAAAAAAGGAGATCAAGCACGCGGAAAAGAATTATCTTCCACAAGGATAGAAAAGGAGATCAGGCAGGTGGAAAAAAATTGTCTTCCATAAGGATAAAAAAAGAGATTAGGCATGTGGAAAAGCATTGTCTTCCAGAAGGATCAAAAAGAAGATTAGGCATGTGTAAAAGCATTATCTTCCACAAATATAAAAAAGGAGATCAGATATATGGAAAATCATTGTCATCCACAATGATTTGTATGTGCATATTTGTGTGGTCAGTCTACGAACCATGTGCTAATATACAAAGAGGGACACACATATTCCCCCCTCCTTATGGCAGGAACATAGATGCCATCATAAGGAAATAGAAGCAAGGATACCTACTTCCATCAACAAGGAGATATCCTTAGACAACAATGTATTCCATAAAATTAGCAAAGAGTGATGACTCTCGTGAGCTAAGGAAAATAGATAATTATGAAAGGATATACTTCTTGTGGTAAGAGACCCTTGAAAGGAAGAGATCTTGTTAGCAAGACATCTACCCTCAAGAGGAGTTCTTAAACAAAAATAACTTTAGGATGAAGAGGAGCAGGAAAACAAGAATGCTCCCATTTAGCCCATATCTCTAGGTGAATAGGGATTCTTGATGAAGGATAGAAAAATTTTCATCACAGAGTAAGAAAATATGTTTATAAAGAGCATGTTTTTGAAAATAAATAAGAGGTAGTGATCAAGGATGCACACATCTTGTATAACAGAGAATCCCAAATAAAAGAAATAATTCTTTATAAAAACAAATATCATTGTATTGATGGAAGTAGATCCTTATAAAATGAGATAAGAATGTACAAAAAATCTTGCCCCAAAAGTATGAAGGCAAGATAGAATATAATACACCCTTAATGATAGCCTCAATATATGATATTCCAAGTAAAAATAAGCTGCATGTGTAATTTAAATAAGACATATTTAAGATAGAAAATATATGAAAAGGAATAAAATCACCAAGGAAGGAAAATAAGATGATCATTAAATTATAGACATGCCCTTTTTAAGACATGGAACATGTTGTTAAGAAAATATGTTAGTATCTTGCGTGAAACAAAGAGCTCATGCCAAAAGAATGCACTATCATAGAATTATTACAACTAGAAGAAATAAAATGAGAGAGGGAAGAATGTCACCTTATGTGTACTTAGTGATCAACCCAATCATACAAGATATAAACTTCCAAGTAAGGAAGCTATTGTAGGAGGATACTAATCTCATGAAGGAGAAAGATCCATGAACAAGAAATTCCATACATGGGAGGAAATTATAGAATAAAAGAGATGAAAAAAAAAGAGATAAATGATCCTTTGAAGGAGAGATATAAATAAATCCAATATACTCCCTATGTGTTATATATTTTTTAATAAACATGTTCTTTCAAGCAAATATAAGGCTGCAACTCAGGATGTAAATCTCCTGAAAAAGAGAAGATCCTTGTGTAAAACAACAAATCCATAAAAGAAAGAAAATTACACTATAAAAGATGCAAGTCCATAAGGGATATTGGATGCATTGATTGATAAGAGAAAGAAGAGGAAGGACACATTAGGCTTCTTAATTGGTTTTTATTTATAATAGACATGTTCTTCCAAGAAAGCATCAAGTTGCAAGTCAGGATGCAAATCTCCTGAAAAATAGAAGATCCTTGTGTAAAACAAAAAATCAATGCAAGAAATAAAGTTATATTATAAAATAAACAAGTCATCAAAGAGAGAAAATGAATCCTTTGAGATAAATAAGAGAGTGAAATAAGTCCCTTTCCCCCAAGTGAGGAGACAAGGAAAAGCACTATTATGTTACTCACAAAGTATGATAGAAATGTTGCCTAGGGAGGATCAACATAATAGGTATGTATATGTATTAAGTAGAACAATCATGAAAAAGGTGGAATTCATCATTGCAAGTCATTTGAATAATACCACAGTCAACTAATTCTTGAATTTTACACTTCAAATCATAACATTCACTAGTCTTATGGCCATGAATTTGATGAAACATACAAATAGAAATTTTCTTCTTCTTTTTTTTGTTATTTTTTTGCTTATTCTTCAAGGGAAGACTAATTAAGTTGGCCTTAGGAAGCTCAAACAAAATAAACTCTTTTTGTGAGGAGAAAGTGGGAGGAGAGTGTATAGATTGATTGGGTAAAGAGGAAGGTTAGAAACTAAAATTTTCTTTTGAAATTTTTTTCTCATTAGGAAGATTTGATGTATAAATAAGATAAGACACTCCTTTAGGTGGAAGGGGATTGAAATTTAAGGACAAATTGATATCCACATATTCTATAGATAGATTTGTTTGATTATCAATGTAAAAGGTCTTTTCCTTGCTAAAAAATGTTGGTGTGAAGTCTAAGGTTCCCCAATAATAATCTTGAAGAGTTTATGGAACACCTATTTGTATTGGAGAAATATTTGAAGAAGGAAATGAAGATTGACTAGTCTTGATTTGATTAGGATCCTTATGCTCTAAGGTTAGATTTGTAGAAGGAAAGAAATCAAGGGTATTATGCTCTTCAGTATATGTGTATGGTACTGCATGATAATTGGGTTTCATAACACCTTTTACAACAATCACTAGTTTTTTTAGGGGTATCTTGAATGGTATTGACTTGATTAAGTTATTTGTTCTCAAAATATTAATTTGGAAAAGAGAGAGCATCAAGAATATCACCCTCTACTTCTAAGGTAGTTTTATAAGAGGAAAAATCATAACTTATTTGTTCTTCATATCTAGAGGGAATATGAGTGGAATAGAGAGGAGAGGTGCAATTAAGGGAATTGTCAAACATATCACCCTTTTTCATCACCAAATCATTCTCTTTCATAAAGGTAGTCTCATGGGGGAGGCACATATCATGAGAATAATAAACATTATTATCTAATGGTTCATTCCAAAGAGGGATATCATTGAGAGAAGGCTTAAAATTAGGTTCTTGCATTAATATGTCTTCATGATGGAGAGAATATTTGGGAGAATAATCACTGATTGGTTCGTAAATGTGATTATTGTAAACCCTAAATTTGTGTATCAAATTAATTGACTTTTGGTAAAACAAGATTTTAGGAGGTGTGGAGGAAGATTTAGTAGAGATGACATAATCAAGGGATTCATTTAGCATATCAAAATATTTACTACTTAATGGATCATCCAAATAAATAAAGTTTTGGACAAAGAAATCAGATATTTGGTAATGAAACAAGTTATTACTATGAAACTAAACAGAAAATGAACTAACAATGCAGGAAAAGTAAATATTTTTGGAATTTTATTATTTTGAAACATGTAAGAATGAAATAAGGACTTGAAATAATGCAAAGGATCTGTAATAGTGATTAACACAATGCATACAAAGTAGATCTAGAAGCACAACATGCATACAAAGGATATCTAACTACCAAAATAAAAAGAGGAAATATCATAAGCCGGGTTCACCAAAATATATAATAGGAAATGGTGAGAAATGCTAAGATTAGAGATCACTCACCAAGATCCTATGGTATACATAGGAATAAAAATCCAACCCTTAAGTTCAAGTTTTATTATCACAACCAAATGGATGGAGGGTGGTAATGAGAAACAAAAGGGGAATTTGGTATTCCTTTTGAAGGATATTGATTATGAGATTGACTATGGATCTAGAAAATGACTGATTCAATGATAGATATGAAAGAAAATTCAATATTGGAGAAGTATATGTGTACCTTGAAATGAATTAGGAGATTATATGGCTTGAAACAACAATTTCCAGTCACAGAGATGTCACAGACTAAAACCGTTATGGATTTGGGACCTTGATACCTGTAACTTCCAACCATGAAAATTTTAGGCCTCTAGGAATAAGTTTAATTTTTAGGTACAAGTTGATATTTGATTACACCCCTCTATTTTTGATTGTGTACTTTCTAATTTTGATCTCTGAGATAACCCAAAAATGTCTAAATCCAATTCCAAAAATCCAGAAACCTATTCCTGCACACAGAAAAAGGGAAATTGTTTGTGGAAAGGGGGATTGCCTTGGTCAAGTGCTACTTTAGGAATTAACCTTGAATTGAAATGAACAAAGGAATTCTGACATGTAACATAGATTAGATTTGAAATAAAGTGTATCATAGAATTATATATTCTTACCTCTTTGAATAATCAAGAATGTTCCACACAAAAACAAAAAGGAAATCATCCAATATAAAGCCTCATGAAGATATTTTGTAAATCACCAATGAATGATTGAGGAATGAAGAAATGATTCCAATGTCCTTCTAAGAAACTCCTTTGCTTTGCCTCAATGGGGAAAGAAGATTGATCTATAGAAGACACCTTGAATACTTGAATGCTAGAATGACACTTGAAATTGTTCTTGGATGCAATACTTTTCTTTATTGCTTGACAATAATGGCTGCATGCTCATAATTATGCTGTGTCTCTTTAAAATGAAGGAAGAGGGAGATCCTTTTATAGTGTATCTGAAAATAGAATTACACATGCCAACCATGGATTAAAAACCCCAATGAATGTTCCAAATAGGTCACATAGCCCAATCTTGGATAAAAAAACCATGGGTAAAGTCAAACTTTGACTACACCCCTAGGGGGTGCAATCAAACTTTGAATGCACCACTCTAGAAAGTTGCTTGCTTTTGATTGGAGGGTATGACCTATAATGTCTGTGGGATTTTGAAGGTCATTTACTTCCGATATCGGGAGAGAATTCCAAGATCATAAAAGGAAGGGGGAATTTTTCAATTGGATTAAAATAGGGGAGGATTATTAGAAATAAGACCCTACCTTGATTTTGTACAAATTAGGGAGGATTAGGGAAGAAACAAGGACCCATATGTTAATAAAGTATATATTTAAGTGCAATATGAAGCCCAATCAAAGGAATCACACTAAAGCGGGCCCAAAATGATCCTAAACTAAGCACAAATCAAGTGCTTAATTTTAGGATGATACAAATACATTTTGTCTTTGTGGAGATTTCTTATGATTTGGGTCAAACCTATCTATTCTTCATGATATTCACTTAATCTGAGCTGTTGGATCTTGTGAAGATTACCATTTATTTCAATCCTTATTGGTGCACTGTTCGATGATCTTATTCTCACGGAAAAACTTCTTGTGTGATCATGCTTTATTTCATATTCATTTTGAGGTGATCTTAGATTTATGTCTTGTCCTATTTGACACTTTATATTTTCCTACCTTGGAGAATGTGATCTTTTATAGCTGACCTGTTACTTGTGATCTTGTATATATTTATGATGTTGGTTTCTTAGTAGGGAGATTTTTAGTATTTATCCTTGGAGAGGTTAGCATCTGGTATGGATCTATATTTATGTATGTAATCAGGTACGTGTCCTTTGGAATGTAAGTTTGCATGTATGATGTAAATATTGATTATCTTATAATAGGAATGCATGTGAGGCATGTTTGTTGTTCATTTATGAGTTGTTTATGATATTCTCTTGGTTATTTCTATTGTGTTGACTCTTTATGCATGGTTGGACCATGTATATTGGAGAAAATATGGCCATGAATGCGTCAAGAAGAACACCTCCAAATGAATATAAAATGAAGCCCGATCAAACAAGGAGGTTGGCCACAAGCATAAGATCATCAATCAATGCACCAATTAGGATCACAACCAATGGGAAGCTTCACAAGAGCCAAAATATCATATTAAGACATAATCAAGAAGAAAAGATAGGTCCAACCCAAATCATAGGAAATATTATCCAAGATAGAACTATCGAGTTGTGAACCTAGACATAGATTGTACATGATGTCTAGAAAATGTCATAAGGATAACATAAGCCAATGTGCAAAGTGGAAAGATTGAAACATAAAACATAGGAACAGGAAAATAGGAACAAAATGAAAGGAAATATTTTTGGTTGATGCAATATTTCCAAGATCCCAAGATGCTCTACCACCTCACAATAAACATAGCTAGGACTTTGCAAGCTCATGAATTTGATCCGCTAAGACAGGGAAATCAACCTTACTCTAATACCTCATGATGTAGTCATGGCCATAGTTTCCCCAATTAGATAGTTCAACCATGTAGAAAGATTCAACACAATGGAAAAAATCAAGAAAATATCATAAACAACTCAACAATGAACAAAAAACATGCCTCACAAGCCTTCATATTATTAGATAATCAAGATTTACATCATACATTCATAACAACATGACAACTTACATTCCAAGGCACACATACCTAATTACATACATCAATATAGATCCATATTGGATGCTAACCTCTCCAAGGCTAACTACTAAAAAGATCTCTACTAAGAAACCAACACCATAAATATATACATGATCACAAGCCACAAGTTGGCTAGGAAAGATCACATTCTCTAAGGTAGGAAAATATAATGTGCCAAATAGGAAAGGACCCAAATCCAAGAATAACACCTCCAAATGAATATGAAATGAAGCACAATCACACAAAAAGGTTGGAAACAAGAATGCGGTCATCGAATACTGTGCTAATTAGGATCGCAAGAAACAAGAAGCTTCACAAGATACAACAACTCAGATTAAGCCTTTATCATGAAGCAAAGATAGGTCCGACCCAAATCATAAAAAATCTCCACCAAGATAGAATGTATTGAGATGAAAACCAAGGAATAGATTGTACATGATGTCTAGAAAATGTCATAAGGATTGCATAAACCAATGTTACAACTAGAGGGATTTCCAATCAAAAAATAAGAATAGGAAAATAGGAACAAACTGAAAGAAAATATTTTTGGTTGATGCAAGATTGCCAAGATCCCAAGATGCTCCTACATCAAACATGGACTTCAAAAACGTATAAGTATTCTTCATGGATCAACTTCTACTTCTCTCACATAACCCTTCCCCAAGAGACTCTCAATAAAAGTTGCAAGGTTCAACACACCTATAGGTCATCCACATGTCCTTCTTGGACTCTTGAAAAGATATTCTCAAACCAAGGACCTCCCTATTATAAAAATATACTGTAAAATCAGACTAAATTCAACAAAAAACAATAAGCCTTGATCATAGTTAATGATTAATGACAACTCCAAATCCTAAAGGCCTTCAAAATCAAACTTTCAAAGACTTTTATATACTAATTCCTGCCTTTGATCACCTTTAACTAGGATCCCATTAGAACTTCCAAGAACATTTATGGAATCACACACTAACTTGAAACAACAGTCACTTGGTTCCTTTCAAGAAATGAAGAACTTTGACATTAAAAGAATCAAATTTTAAGAAATTTTCAATGGTGCATTTGTTAGAAATCGGTAATTCTATCTCCAAACTCTTGAATTGGAGGGCTTTATAACAATTTTGAAAGATCTCAATCACAATTACGATATACCCCTCGACCCAAAAATTAAGGTAGTGCTAACCATATACCTGTTGAGTTTAAGTGCATGCCAAAATAAATACAAAAATAGGGGATGGTTGACTTTAAGTGTATGTAAAAATAGAGATGAAAAATCAAGTAATGTCACACTTTTGATGAACATCAAGCAAAAATTATATATTTTTTTGAAAATTTCATAGGTACCCGACGATACGATTAACTATTGGACTTTATTTGGAATTTTTTTTTTCATAATTTGAAGTCAAATGAGTTAGTGCTAGATTATGACGCAAAAGGTATGTATACAGGAGGGGCATAAACATCAAAATCTATTGGATTTTCTTCTTCTTCTGTCTTTTCTTTCTCTTTCTCTTCAAATTTCTTCCTAGCTTCTACCATATGTTCTTTAGTAAATCCCATCTTCTCACTCCATCTCAACCTCTTTTCTAATTTTCCTGTCCCTTTGAGGTCTATTAACCTCTTCATGTACTTTAAGCCTCTTTTCTGCATAGGTACTTAATATTTTCTTATTCTTATCCATAGGTTTATTTAATATGTCTTTTGCATAAGATTTAAAAAGTGGAGTATCCACCTCATATCACATAGGCATAACTCATGATGTACTATGTTCCACTACTTCCATTAAACACGCATCAATTTCAACCAACCATGAAGCATAAATAGGTATCACATTTTCTAACAATCTCATGAGGGATTTTGAATCTCAATTGCATAGATTATTGAAAACTTTAAAACTAAACCCATAAAGAACTTCTCCCAGACTAATCTCCAAGAATATTATAGAAGTGCCTAATCTGAATAGCAATAGGTTTGTCTTCCTTCCACTTAACATTACCAGCTCCAAGAAATAAATTTATGAAATAGAAGAAAATGCATACTATTAAGGATCCATAATTGAAATTTTGCTTCTTGTCTTTCCTGATCTTTGCCACATTTTCAGGAAGATGTTCTCTCAATGATTCACAAATATCATACTCTTCATCCTCCTTCACTATTTTGTAAGAAACATAAATTATAGTTATAGAGATATAATTCTCCCTGCTAGAGTGGAATACCTTGTATCCAAGGACCATAGATATGAAAATGACATTAGGTTGAAAAATATTGTTCACAGTCATTTCTCATTTGTCCCATTGAGAATTGGTCAATACAGTGACTACATCTTTCTTGATAAACTATAGGGTAGGAACCTCACCATTAGAAAATAAATTAGTAACCACCTTCAGAACCTTCTTGGTGATCTTATATTATTTTTCAAGCCATATGAACTGATCATGTACATGGCTCAGAGTGTATCACACCCAATCCAAATCAAATATTGTCATAAAATCTATAAAATGAGTGAATCTCTTCTCTTCCAATACTTTGTACTCATCCGTAAGTACCAAATCCATAGATAGTGTAATACCCCAAAATTGGCACCTTACAATTTTAATCAATTTTGGTGCATTTTCTCATCATCGAAGTCCTATTGTACTAGGCAAATTCTCCTTCCTAATTGTCTCTAATTGACTTAGTCTCAAATGTAGAAAACCTGAATTTGCACAAATCTCACACTATATTTAATTCCTAAATTTTCAAGGTTTATTAGCTAAAAATCCCTATGATTAATTAATTTAATTCTGAAGTCCTAAGTGATTTTAAATTAAATTAATTCCACCCCCTTTAGCTAATACACATCAAAAGTAATTGAATAATTATTTAATTATTTGAATGGATTATCCTCAAAAGAATTCCATAATTCCATGTGAAAAGCCACTCATGTGGCAATAATTCATTTCTTTAATTAAATAATTCCTCATTTTGTCTCACCTTCCTCCATGGAGATGAAGAGTCAGCCATTTCTTTCCAATAAACTCTTCATCCACTTTCCAGGATCTTCTATATTATGGGCTTCCTTTTCTTCATTTGGGAGAAGAGCAATTTGAGAGTATCTAAACTATAGCAAAATCTTGTCTCAATTCTTTCATGTTTTCAACCATTTGTTGCATAGTTAGTATGATTTCATTTATATTAATAGCATTTTACATCTTAAATTAGTTTTCTTATGTATCCAATAGCTTAATTCCATTCTTTCTTTCAAATTTCTTAGATTAAAATATGCACTTTCATTCTTAGATTGTAATGACTTTTCTCATATAGAATAGTTTCAATTTCAGTTTTTATAATGCTTTAAAATCCTCCATTTTAGAAATGGTCATGGTTGTTGGCTCTTGTTCTGAGAGTAATTGAAAAAACCCAACTAAATAGGAGGCAACAGGTCGATTCAATCAAATTTGTGGAATGGAAAATTCATGTTCATTTTTGCAATTCGATGATTGAGAAATGACTATGTTGTGTTTGTGCCTGATTTAGAGGTCACATTCAGACACACACATTTGGGCATCCACCGTGGGGTAGAAAACTGATTTCTGACCTCACTCTCAAATTTTTTTTCTGATAAAATTCTGTACTCTACCGTACGGTCATACTTTTCTATGTACAGATTCTCACGCGAGAATTCTGAGCAAGCTGCGTGAAGTTTTGCACTTCCTCACACGAAGCCTTGCAATTCCTCACAGGAAGTCTTGTACTTCCTCACGTGAGACTCAGGGCCAGTTTTTTAAAGTTTCACTATTTTGCAAGTATTGTTTCATTTTTTTTTATCATTCTAACATGCTACTAGTTTTTATCTTTCTGATTTTTTTGGCAGCATAACAGTGGGCTACAGGTCACTTGACAAAGATATAAACTTACTAATGGTTTTCTTGTAGGACGGTTGTCAAAGATTATAAAAAAACATTGTTCTTGTTTATCGCTTTCTTCACATAGTACAAATAGGGCCTTGTTAGAATTTCTTAAGAATCTTGATAGAAAAATAGGGGAATAGACTCTTCATTACATGGAAGTGATGCCCATGGATGAATCTGAGACCCAGACATTTCTAGCATGATGGATACCTAGGGAAGAAAGGAAAGATTAATGAACCTTTAGCATATTCACTTGTTAGGGGATTATGCTCTTCTCTCTTTGAGAGAATCAAAAACCCAAAGGCTTGTGAATTGGTTAGAGGATAGTTATCTCAGTCATGAATATGTCTTGCATGTTTGGGTAAGGTGAAGAGGTAGAGAAGTATTCTCTTCTCTCTTTGAGAGAATTAGAAAATCTGACCCTCAAATCCAAGCCAAGTTTTGTGTCACCTTTAGAAGGCCTGCCAGAAGTTAAACCTTCGGGAATGACCCAAGTGAGTACACACCTATCGCCGGTGATTCCACCTCACTATAATAAAGTATGATTTGTTGATTCCAAAGAATCCAAAGCCATGGTAACTTCTTTCTCATGATTCTAACTATCATCTTGAGAAAGCCTTTCTTGTTGTACTGAGCAGCACCGCTCCTAGCCATTCTTGTGGGGGTGTATGAATTTCAAGTGTTGGTGTGGCCGCGAGGTCCCAGCCCTATATCAAGGGAACCAAAGGTTATTATGAATAGAAGCCCACTAAAAACTTTCTTAGTTAGATGCCTACCCGGATCACCTCTAAAATAAGACATAATATGTGCGCAGGGAGGGGGAAGAATCTCTCCCCTAGATTCTTAACATAGGTATGCACTAGATGCTTGAGGTAGTATATGACGCTAGCCCCTGCTTTAAGGGTAACCTTCAAACATATATTGTTGATTCCTTGGAAACACCAAAAACATGGGTGCTCTCTCAAGGGTGACACTGCTGTGTGAGGTGCACGCATACGCATAAGACAGTGAGGCATGAATTTTGTCTTCTCTACCATTTTTTTTATAGGGATAACTAAGTGTTTGTTTCAAGTCTTAAACTGTCTAATCATGATTAAACAAAGACTCCCATGATTCTTCCAAGTTGCTTTGTCCTTGGTAGAACTATTTGCGACTACTTCTTGCGTCACTATTGTCTGATCAAAACTTTGTGCTTGTTAACGATTTCTTGTCACATTCAAATTGAGATTTATAATTTGATCTATCATAAAAATACCATAAATCTAGAGATTTTTTCAGAGAACAGTCTTGACTGTGTCTTGAAATCTGATTCTTGTCTCAAAAATTGAGTTGATCTATCAAAACCTGGAGTATTCTCGTGTGAGATTCTAGAAACTAAGCACTTAATTGTGCGAGATTTCATTTTCTCACGTGCAGTTACAAGTTTCCTCATGTGACACAACACTTTCTTGTGTGAATCTGTCCTCTAGTGTCCTAAAATAGTGAGTTATTTCTCGTTGACTGATGAGTTTTTTTTCCTAATCTAATTTTTGTCTGAGATTTGATTGCCTATTTCCCTATTGTCTACAGTCTAAAAATGATTGTCTCAATTTTCCAACTGAGCAATTCTTTCTCAAACTCATTTTGTCATCTTTGTCTACACTATTCTTATCCTGAGTTACAAAAGTAGGTTCGTCAACTTTGACTCAAGATCAGAGTCATAGCTATCTCTTTCTCAGTTGGACATTATCTCCTTTGTCCTTTAGTCTTGGACTTAGTCAACACTTTAGATATCACTTTAGCACATGTCAGTCAATCAATCTAATTTATTGTATCTCCTCTTCAAACTTCTAGGCAATCCCATCAAGACAATCTTACAATGTCTAAAAGCAAGGAAGAGATTCTTAGGGAAACTTTATTAAAACAACTTCAAACTTTGGAATCTCAAATCCAACAATTAAAGAAGGAAAAGAATACTTCATTCAACTAATCCTCCTTAAGATCAACTTGTCCTTTTCTATTTGATCATGATTCTCATATCTCTCCACTTTCTTCCAACATGGATAAATCTTGGTATGACAATCCCATCTTTGATCAAGAACAATTTGATGACAATCCCAACTTTGATCAAGACCAGTTTTATGACAATCCCAAATTTGATCAAGAGAATGTAGAGGAAGCTATGAAAACATTAGATGAAATACTTTTCTATCCGCAAAAGAAGGATATTGCAATTCAAGAAGTGTCTAATTATCCTTCAGACAAAATCTTTATTCGTTCGGGACAATCTTATGAATCTGCATTGGCAGAACTTCTTGAGCATAATCTCATCACATTGCCTCAAGCCACATCATATAGATTCAGATTCTTGAGTCCCTATTGTGCATATCATCAAAGAAATGAGCATAAAAATTCATCTTGCATGGAGTTGAAATATAAAATCCAAAATCTCATAGATGATGGAATAATCAAAATGGAAAATACTAACAAATCATCTAGTGAAGATACTAATCTCAAGCATGTTCAATATCAGGAATCCATGTCTAGAAATGGTTCCCATATCACATCTAATTCCTCCACCATTCCTCCATCTCCTAAAGCTTCATCATCTATATCAAGGATTGAACCTAATGATGACTATGTTTACCCTCAAGGAATACCTCTAAAAGAGATCCAAGCTAATCCGCATAGGACTACAAGTCCTTCTCAGGCTTCAAAGATCATCAACCCAAAGCTTCCATGTGCTTCAATGCTTATCATGCCTATTCCAAATGACTATCCATTAGTGTGTCAAGAATCCCATATGCAGATCAAAACTCCTACCTCATCCTTAGAAGTGGCTCCATGTCAAGAGGAGGATCCACAATGTGAAGAAACATATATTAGTGATGATCAAGATCAAGACACCATCCATCTTTATCCAACAGTTAACCAAAGTCACATACCTCAAGAGTCCCATGATGATTCTATCATCCCCTTTGATTTCTTCCTAGAAAGGTACCATCAAGAGAAAGGTACCCTTTTTACACCATCTAAAGATCCTTGTCAAGATCAGAGCATCCCTTCATCTCCTTGTCATGCTCCTTGATATCCACCTCAAGAAAACATCGTTCCTCCAAATCCCTTGTAGAAAAATAAATCCCCTGAAGCTTTAGCTGCTCCTATCAAAATTGCTCCTATCAAAGCTACTCATGCACCTATTGATATAAAGGTGAGTTCAAACAAGAAAAGCCTTGGTCATGCAACTCACTCTAAAGATGTTGATATCCCCTCCACACTTTATATCCCTCCATTCAAATGTAAGCATAATTCTTCTCCATCCTCCAAATCCATCCTTGGTCCTTATATCTCAAAGCTAAGACTGTCAAACCTCCCATCTATATTGGGTCCTTATGTCCTTCCATCTACCATGCCTATCAATACTAGCTTGTCATCCACTTACCCTATCTCCTATCAAGATCAACAAAGATATACATCCTTGAAATATCCCTATCAACCAATACATATGAACCAGTCATATTAGCCTCATTCATCCACAATTCCTAAGTCTTTTGGAAGTAATTTGGATGTACATCGAAAAAATAAAAAATACAAGAATCCACTTACATATGGAGATCACTATGTCCCATCTAATCGACATGTGACTACAAAGAAAAAGGAAATATCCAAGAGACCACAAGGGTCCACTAAGAAAATATGGGTTCCTAAATCCATCATGGAAGAATTGGGTTCTAAATCCAAGCAAAGAACCAAATCAAAGAAAATATGGGTTCCTAAATCCATTGTGAAAGAATTGCATTTTGAATCATATGATACAAATGGAAAATCAAAAGTTATGTGGATTCCCAAGTCTATCTTAAAAGACTTGAACAAAAAAGGAAAAGTTAGAGTTGACATCCAAGCTTCCAAACTATTCCACTTCATCTCCATCTAAACATCTCCCATCTTCTAACTCCATCTTGGGTCCTCGCATACCAAGGTCCATATTCACTCATCCATCAACATCTCAAGCTATTCCATCCACTTTTCCTCCATTCATCCACTACCCTTCAAGGGGTGTGTCAATGTTGATCTTATCACCATACCCTATCCAATATCCTACACCTACCTCCTACCCATCCATCTCATATCTTTCCATCCCTCTTATCCAATCCACCACATAAATCCTTGGCTACCATATTCCTTATCCTCCATATCATCTTCTCTACTATCACCCTATCAGCATCTGTGAGCATACTTTCAGTGGCCTTGGCCCATTATAGCATATCTTTTAGAGGAACACTATCTAAAGAGCTAGAAGCTTAAGTTCCTCCATAAAATCAAAAAGATGAAAAAAAATGCCTTGGTGAAAACTTGGTAAACAGGCACCTTGGTAGCAAAAGTAAAGATAAATCAATTCATCCTATGGTGAAAACCACTTCTTGTGGCACCTTGGATAAGTACCATGATGAAAACTTGGCAAATCGCCATCATGTGTAATTCATCCTACTTGCACTCTTCACTTTGGGGCAAGTTCCTTCCATGTCATCTTCTCCCATCATATCTTACATCCAGCTAGCTTGTGAACATCCATGTTCTTTCTGTTGATCTTGACAAGGTTGAGCCTATCCATGAGCATCATGTATCTTGATATTCATGATCCCTTCCATCAGCCTATTTACTTTCTCTCATGCATGCTATACTATCGTGATCTTGCTTATCCCAAGCCTATCCTTCCTATCTCTGTGCATTCCCATCATAATCCAAAACATGCACTTATAACTCCATCAACCTTTATCTTGATCATATCTATATCCTATCCTATGAAATTGACCCCTTGGTCTTGATCAAAATTGAAAAACAAGTTCTTCAAAGTCTCTTGAAATTTCCACTCTTTTGGACCACATACTTATCATGACATCAGGTCATTACCCTAAATGCTATACAACAAAACTCCATGAGCCTACATTGCCATATTATTTTTTCCCTAGCTTGGGTAATCTTGAAGAGACTGTCATTGAGGTTCACATTCACCCCCTTCATCCATCATTGACTTTTCATCTCATACATCAGATTTCTAATCCATCCGCAATGTCCTACACCTTTCTAGACATTGGGGGCTCACCAATGTGATCTTGCTTGAGATCGATAATCTAAAAAAGACTAAAAAAAATTGCAAAATCTCTAAAAATCTAAAAATTCTAAAATCTCCCACTTTCCTACTTTAGTTTGCTTTCCTACTTCAGTTTTCTCACTCATGCACTCACTCTCAGTCATTTTCAAGATTTTGCTTGACTTCACATGGATTGAAACTGATCACACTCAAGGGAATCTTCTTGGTCTAGGGGGCATTGTCCTATCTTTTGGAGTCTCTCTCCTCTTTGCATCAGTCACTAGTGGTTCTCACTGAGTCTTCCTACTAATTCTTAGATCTCACATTGATCTTTATGCTTGAATCTCTTTCTTGTGTCAGTCACCAGTGGTTCTCACTGTGTCTGCCTACTATCACTGTACTACTGAGATTTCTCACATCAACTCACTATCTGCATATTTGACATCAATCAGTTCATTACTTGGGGGCATGGCTCCCCACTTTGATCGCATCTTCAATTTACACTTGAGTCAGTAATCTTGTCAGTTCTAAAGGACAACTCTCTATTGACACAAACTGGTGTTTCTCAACACCCCAATCAAATAGTGTTTTTCAACACTATCTTTGGACACATTTGTGTTTTTCAACACACATCAGATATCGCCATGTAAACATCTCTCGATGGCAATCAAACACAACACACTCACAAGAACAATGGTGTTTTTCAACACCCTAAACCCATGCACATTTGAAAACTTTGAAACATGATGAGCTATGATTGAATCTTTCTTTGTATGCTGTCTGTTCTCATGGTCTTCATTGATATTTTATTTTGTCTATTTCTTGTTGGTGTAGTCCCAATGATCTGACAACGTCAAATAAACATGGTGTATGTGATAAGAGCTCCCACACTAAGGTGGAAAGGCCTCACATCCCTTGATCATATTTATTTGTACACCATGGTGAGGTTGGTATTATCTCCTTGACTGTTATTGCTCTATTTATTTTCTTGTGTACTCTTACTATATCAATCTGGAAACAATGTTTAGGTCATCTTGGCTTTTGTGCCCTGGTGCTTATGTTCATCTCCTACATTTTATCCGATGAAATTCATATACACATCCTCATGGTCGCAGTGGCACCAGTAAGGATTGTATTGACTATGATGTTCCAAAATACTCAATGATGATAATTATGCGATGAGTCCAACAACCAAGTCCTAGGGGTGCATTTAACTTAGGCTTGCATTCACATTTTAAGATTTCATCACAATAGTTTTGGTTCTCTCTTCATTGTCTTCTAATTCTTTAAAGGTCCTCATCTTTTGTCCTAGATTCCTCTTGACTATACAAGCGTTTGGTCCTTTCTCTCAATCTTCATTCATATTCTTTTGGTTAGTACCTATCGTATATTGCAATATCCTGCATGAGATGATTAGTATCGTTGCATTTCCATACATTCATTTGCATTTACATATCCATAAAAATGTGCATCCATTATAAAGCATAAATCAAATCATATATGGCATTTATCCATCTAACATCTATCATTTCATTACATTCATTCATACATCAATAAAACATGTGCATAAAAATTTGCATATTCATCCATGGCATACATTTCTAATCCATACATCTAATTATATAGGAAACATCTCGCAAGACATACAAATTTAAAGCAATATATAAACAAGTACAATGATGCCAAAATTGAGCTCATATATATATCAATCAATTAAATGTACAAGGGTGCTACTCAAGCACAATATATAAAAATGGTGGTACAATGTAAATCAAATATCTCATCTAGCCACTCCCGCTTGGAGGAAGTGGAGGAGGTGGCATGGCCTGCTACTAAGGAGGTTCCTATGGTGGTGCCTGTGGAGTGGCTCATGCCCCAGCATACTCTAAAAATGGCAGAACCTGGTCCGCTTCCTCAGGAACTGTGATCGTGTATGCAGAATAGTAATAGGCTGATTGAATAGCCTCATATCTCACCTCTATCTACACTCTGGCTAGTGCCTCCTGCAATCCCTGGATCTATCGATCTTGCTCGGCCATTCAGGTCTCCTAGATGACCACCTGTGTATAGAAGTCATCTCACTCCCTCTGTGCCTGTCTCACTCTCTCCCGGCTCCTCTTGAGAGCCTCCTATAGCTGTGCTACCTATCCCCCTATTGGTGGATCAGCTATAAAAGTATCAGCCATAACACTATCCTCCCCATGCTCAGTGGCCCTCTCATGAGTACCACTGCTCCCTACACCTATGTCTGATCCCATAGGTCTAGAAGGAATGAGAATCTGGGAAGTCCTCAACAGTAGTACCCTCTCTTGCTGTAGTGGTACTTGCTAAGGTGGTACCTACTAAGGTGGTACCTACTGTGGTGGTGGCTGTTGCACCTACTATTGTGGTAGTGGCTGTACCACCTGCTATACATGTGGGCCCATACCAACAGGATCTATAAATATCAGGAAGGGGTGCACCAAAATGTGATTCCTATATGTAGGTGTCATCCCTACATTCATCACCCCTACTATGTAATCCCACCTAGCTGGTGGTACCCGTGCATCTATCATGCTCCTGTCCTACTCTAGCTATCGCTGCCAGCCCTTCTTCATCTCATCAAAAAATTGGGCATATGTACAGTACTCCTGAGAGACGTCCTGGGCTCTCCCAAACTGTCGTTGTGTGCATAAATGTTGTCACACTTCTATGAATCATTCCATTCAAGGTTGCTCAAGAATGAGGCCTCAAATATCAATCCATAGCTCTCTAGTCATGGATGTGTAAAAATGTAAAATGAAGGCCCTCAGATTGACCTAGTTGTGTCTATTGCAAATACACCATGAAACGAGAGATTCGAATGCATGAAAATGAGATCTAATCTATATGATTGCAATGCATAGAAGGAAATTAATCTAAATGATAACAATGCATGGCTAAATCTATGAAAGGAAATGCAAATGCAAGATTAATCTATAAAAATAAACATGATTCTAATCTATATGAATAGCCATGAATGCAAGAAAGAAT
>MU225568.1:4029008-4062479 GCA_018584345.1 Thuja plicata
TTAAATCTTTTAATTAGATAAAAATGATCAAACCTTAGGAAATATTGAAATAATTGAATAATTGAATTAATTACAATTTGATCAAGGAAATTGATTTGAATTGAAAATATTCCAAAGCATTGATTAAAAAATTTGATAAAATGATAAAATAATAAATGGGGCCCAAAGTCTAGGCGACCATTTTAGGGTGCATACAGTCGTAAGACTCATGTCAACAGGAATCACTCTATAACACTGATGGTGTGCCCGACCAAAGGATGTGAGCAGAACATATGTGGAAAATCATGCCATGCATCATCCCAAACCTCGGTGGCTATCCATGGCCGCCATATAACTGTTGCCATGTCATCCAGCTGAGCTCACCACTGATCCACCTTACCCAGCGTTGGCTGAGTCATAGGACCTGCATACCTATAAATATACAACTCTAAGGGCTGCCAAGTGTCATGGAAAATCATCTGACATACCGGAAGGTGCTTCCAGGCCCAAATTTGTAGGACAACAACTCCTACTGCCATAGTCCGTGCACCCCAATACACTATCTCATGCATCTTGTGATACATCTACGCGAGCATACACTCACCCCATCCGAATCTCACTACCAGACTAGCTAGCATCTGTTGCAGCATAATCCCCCAACCACACTCCAATCTGTGCTGACCTCGATCTGGTACCAGGTAGCAAATCAAGAACAGTGCCAAGACAACTGTCAGTGTATGATCTACACCATACCTACTCATCAAATCCTCCCAAGAGATAGCTCGACCCATCACCAGATCATCTTGGTAGATCACCCTCAGTGCCAGTATACCTATCCTCGATTGGGTATCATACTCCACGTGATCCCCGTGGAATGGTACTCTCAGGATCCTATATATGTCATCAGAAGTAACTTTCATCTCCCCTTGCGGCAAGTGGAATGTGTTCATCTTCGAATGGAAATGCTCGACAAGGGCACCCAATAGGCCATGATTTACCCGAATATCGGGTGCATCACGAAGATATGATAAACCTAGCCCGTTGAGATGGGCGCCATCAGCATCCGTCAGTCTCCATAGTAGCTCACCCATGACAAGATGATGAGACTGGAATGCAATATCAGGGAAGTCAACCTACAAAGTAAGCGACGACATTTGATCAGTATCTCAACATGATGGTTTTTCAAAGAAATGATGACAAATGTTGCTATGAATCTATCCTAAACATAGTTCTGAGCCATTCTAACTGGCTGACTCTACGACATCAAGGATGACAACTTTCTAGATTGAGAAGGATTCCCATGTGAGGAAACTCTTTTCCCGCGTGAGATTTCTACCTCACGCAAGACATGATCTCTCTTCAAGCGAGATTCCATCACTAGCGATGAAATCTTGCATGGCATCAATGCGCACCTCGCGCGAGCTCACGGAGGGACCCTGTGCAAGGAATACCTAACCCATGTGAGGAAACTGATTTCTCATGCGAGAGGCAACCTAGGCCTATGCGAGGGAACTATCTCCGCATGCGAGGTTTAACATGAAGGCTTAAAAGGTTTAAAACATGCTAAAAATTAATAAAATTTGAAATCCAGGATAATTTTTTGATTACTTACAAGTACATCATACTCCAGTGGCCGGTTGTGCCATTGGGAGTGCTCAAATCGATGTGTATGTATGGGAATTCTATCAATGTCAGCTCGAGCTCTCATCATCTCTACAGTCAAAAGTGAATAATGATTTGAAAATGACCCCTCCGGGCCTTATATAGCTTTTGACCTAATTTTCAAAAGTGCTCTATTTTCCACAAAAATTGTACCCTTGGCTAAATCAACCATTTTGAATCCATTTTTGTGATCAAAATTGAAATCTGACACTCCTAAGCAACTCAAAATTGCATTTTAAAATTTTGGGACCTATGCGATCGGATGCTTATGCAGTCAACATTCTGACGTCACTTTCTTGTTAGAATCATCTCTCGTCATCATTTTCTCAGCTTTTACAATCTTTTCATCAAAGTCAATTCTGGTCAAACTTGGTCAACTATGGTCTAACCTAGTCAACAGGACCTTCCGATCACTCTAAATCAATTCTACCTTCTCTTGATCTATCTCTGATTTCTCTGGATCTTCGATCTTGCTTGTATCTGCATTCTTTTGCTGTCAATCATCTTTCTGTCATGTCATCTTTCGATTCCACTCTGGAGGGGGTAGGATGATTGCATCATTGAATCTTTTTGCATCATTCTCGAATCAATCTGATCTGAATCAAAAGTCCCCATTGCTAGGGGCATCTCATCACTTGGGGCATATTTAGTTTTTCATACCTTATGGTCAAAATTGGATATTCCATGATCTTCAATCTCTAGGGGCATCTTGAGGCCTCACATCTTGTCATCTTGTCATATATCTTTCTAGGTATCTGAGCAATCTAACTCAGATCCTCAAGGATCAAGCTTTGTTCTGGAGATGATTCTTGAAATCTCATTGGGTATTGGGGCAATCTAACCCTAATTCCTAAAAGTCATGCTTTGTTGTGAAGATGGCTCTCAAAATATCCTTTAGACCATTATCTGGGAAACCTAACCCTGATCTCAGAGGGCTAACCTTCATATTGGGGCAATCTAACCCTGATTCCAATCTTCTCTCAATTGGTATTTGGACTGTTGTCTTCGTAATCTAACTTAGACTTCAGAAAATCATGCTTCGTTCTAAAGATGGTTCTTCTTCTTGATCTAATCGGTGTCTTGGCAACCTAACCTAGACTCCTGAAATCTTCATCTTTACATCAGTTTATTCTTTGAATCAATGCGCTGCTCACACATCAATTCAAAGAGGGGAAAAATGTAATACCCCAAAATTGGCACCTTACAAATTTAATCAATTTTGGTGCATTTTCTCATCATCGAAGTCCTATTGTACTAGGAAAATTCTCCTTCCTAATTGTCTCTAATTGACTTAGTCTCAAATGCAGAAAACCTAAATTTGCATAAATCTCATACTATATTTAATTCCTAAATTTTTAAGGTTTATTAGCTAAAAATCCCCATGATTAATTAATTTAATTCTAAAGTCCTAAGTGCTTTAAAATTAAATTAATTCCACCCCCTTTAGCTAATACACATCAAAAGGAATTGAATAATTATTTAATTATTTGAATGGATTATCCTCAAAAGAATTCCATAATTCCATGTGAAAAGCCACTCATGTGGCAATAATTCATTTCTTTAATTAAATAATTTCTCATTTTGTCTCACCTTCCTCCATAGAGACGAAGAGTCAGCCGTTTCTTTCCATGAAACTCTTCATCCTCTTACCAGGTTGTTCTATATTATGGACTTCCTTTCTTCATTTGGGAGAAGAGCAATTTGAGAGTATCTAAACTATAGAAAAATATTGTCTCAATTCTTTCATGTTTTCAATCATTTGTTGCATAATTAGTATGATTTCATTTATATTAATAGCATTTTGCATCTTAAATTAGTTTTCTTATGTATCCAATAGCTTAATTCCATTCTTTCTTTCAAATTTCTTAGATTAATATATGCACTTTCATTCTTAGATTGTAATGGAATTTCTCATATAGAATGGTTTTAATTTCAATTTTTATAATGTTTTAAAATCCTCCATTTTAGCAATGGTCATGGTTGTTGGCTCTCGTTCTGAGAGTAATTGAAAAACCCCAACTAAATAGAAGGCAACATGTCGATTCAATCAAATTTGTGGAATGGACAATTCATGTTCATTTTCACAATTCAATGATTGAGCAATGACTATGTTGTGTTTGTGCCTGATTTAGAGGTCACATTCAGACAGATATAGATAGTTCCTTGTATTTTTGTGCAATCACAACATCTCCCAATTCCTCCAGATTGCAATTTGTGAAATCCTTAATATCTTCTACGTGCAATACACCATAGGTAATTAATGTAAATGCACTATTTGGGTCACCTTTCATTTATTTGTGAGGTTGTTCCTTGAAAATTGGTCTTGGAAAGTTGGTAATATCAACAACACAAGGCATATCCATGAATATAGATCCAAATATCAAGCTGTACAAAGAAAAATACCTTTCTCAAAGAATGAGGGTTAAGCTATGAAATTTCCATAAATTAATTCTAATTGCTTTTAAATATCCTTCAATTGTTCGACTATCACTTCTCCAACTTGCAAGGTGTG
Organism: Thuja plicata; assembly: GCA_018584345.1. NCBI lineage: Eukaryota > Viridiplantae > Streptophyta > Pinopsida > Cupressales > Cupressaceae > Thuja > Thuja plicata. Next base: position 4,033,162 of record MU225568.1, read on the forward strand.
AAATAAAGAGATGATATTTCCTTTTGTTACTTAACATATGCAAAAAGTGTATAATAATTAATGCATTATACCCTAGCTTCAAACCCTCTCAGAATAGATGATAGAAAATCCATTATCAAACCTTTGAAACATCAGTGAAACCCCTTGTGAATGATAAGATATTTCCTTAATCCATTTCTACATCAGAATATGTCAATCACATTCATTGAATTATTCCATTCAGGGCTTAGGTGAAATATTTTTCATGAAAACTCCCCCTTTAGGTCATTGACCTAATCAATTTGCTGATGAAATTTCCACACCAGATACTGGTGTGATCTTTCTAGTAGAATAAATTTATTCTTTTCTTACCCATGTTTGTCTCATTTCCTTATTAAATTTAGAAACATCAATTATTTTCTCCCCTTTATCATCTTTCACATTGTTTCTTTCTACCAAAACTCTTGAATTATTATATCTGCAATTTCTAGCAATATGACCAGAAATTTTTAAATTAAAACATATCACATTTCTAAACCTTGTGTTCACTGTATTTGTCCTCAATCTATATTAATTTTCAATGTGTACAAAATTTTTGCATTTTTTGGAGGTTATATTTCTTTGGTTCACTGAATTATTCATGTTTGATCTACATTCATTTGATTTTAGTCCATGGTTGTAGCAAGTGTAACAATAACCAGAAAAGAATGTTGTATTAGGTCTTCTCCTGCATTAATTCACCCTATGACCAAATTTGTTGCATGAAAATAATCTTCCATTGAATTTTTTTCCATTAGGTTGTCTCATAGGTGTCATTTTGGGTTCTTCCATCTTGTTATCTAATAAGTTTTTTTTCTAACCAGATCCAAAAATTTCTCCCTTCTCAAATCCAAGTCCTTGTGTTTCTCCTTTCGCCCTTAGACTTCCAAGAGATTCATCAAGCTTATTTGAACCATATTTGAATGTTTGTTCAAATTCATTAGTTGCGGAAAGTTCACTCCTAATAACTTCCTTTACCCTTTCAAGTTCTTCTTCATTATGTCTAGATTCCTGAAGATCAATCTGCAATTGTCCAACCTCACTGTTTAGCTTATGATACTCAAATTTTTCCTTCAAAGTTTGTTCAAGATTTTTCTTTGATTAAATCTCCTTATCATCTTTATAACTATAGCTTCTATTTTATGCTTCTAATTTTCTCTATCTTTTGTGATCTTCTCACATTCATCCAATTTCTCTTTTAAGGTTTGTGAATCATCAGTTCTTCCTTTCTTCTTTAATTTTTCAACAAGATCTTTCCTTTTATCCCTTTATTTATTTAGTTTTTCCTTCAAATTCTAAATGAAACTTTCAACATCCTTGAGTCTCTTTTCCAATTCTTAGTTGTGAGCATTTGATTTGTCAAGATCTTCAAGTGCAACCAAGAGTTGTCTTTGAAAATTGCTAGAAACTGTTAAAATTTCCATCATAATTTTCCTCAAGCTAGTAGACTTCTTCCAAGGCACAAGGCTCTGATACCAATTGTTAGTATTGAAAAAAACTGAGAGGGAGAGGGTGTGAATCAATTTTATAGCACTTTTTATCTTATTAAATTGATTTTTCAACCATAAAACCTATTTATAACTGAAATTAATCAACAGAAGCATAAGAAAAACATTAACAATATTATGGCACCATAATTTTAATGTGGAAACCCAGTTAAGGGAAAAACCATGGTGGGGATAAACCCACAAGTAATTACTTCAATAGAAATAATAACCCTATTAAATGTTAGAGTACATAAGGGGAATGCACTTACATTCAAGCTTACAACCTAGAGTTAAATACTCAGATTACAACATATAAAGGATCACTGCCATACAAAATGATTGAACATAAATCTAAGGAAACTAAATTGAGAAGTAGAATAAACTATGTTTGTATTGTTCTGTTTAAGTGCAACATAATTCTTCTCATCTACCAACCTGAGCTCCCATCTTTGATCCTTCATAACACAACATGTATATATATCAAATATAACCATCACTATATAAAATTAACATAAAAAATTGATCTTATATACCCATTTGTAAAGATAATATCTACATTAGTCGGGCTCAAAAACAATATGAATAATGTGTGAAGTGTCGGCTAGATCCAATATAAAAAATCATTCCTAGCCTCTAATAAAAACATAGATATCATCATGCATGTTGTCTCTATCATCTAAAACTCTAAAAACCAATCAAATTATCAATATGTTAGGATTGTTGATTGATCCATCAACATACTATCATTGTTCTTCACTGTTCTCTATATTTAACTGATACTCAAAATGTCATAACTCATTCATCTGATGATATTAAGTGTTGCAATCGTAGAATAAGGTAGAGTATACCTTAAATTCATAAATTCATCCTAGGTTCACTGACCAAAAATCCATTGTACCTATCTGTATCGAACCATATACCAAACTTTTTATCTTGTGCCAATTTCTTCATACTTAGCTAAATATTCATTCTAAACTTTGGTAACTCTAGGACATGACAAGTGACCATAATAATATTGTATATTTATCATCAATATGGACACTTTAAAACTACATCCAGATCATCAAGCATGCATTTCCAGTAGTCTAATTTTCACAGATGAGGTTGAAAAATAATCCCATGTATTATGTATAGATATAGGGTTGTTCTACTACACACACTCTATCTCTAATCGGTCTAGTCACTGTGAGATGCTCCCAAGCCCATAACTCTAGAATCACTACCCATGCCAAAAGAGTTGCACTCCACCTATACACCACCCCATATAAATTATGATATATGTGGGCCAAAACACAATCTCCCCATACAAATATGTTAGGATGCGCAATCAAATCCTCTAGGATCCTACCCCAACTAATGAAAAATCCTCATGCTCTTTGGTATAGCATAAGAAACCCACCAATAAATGTCATAAAAATGAAAGGAAGTGGATGCTATAATTTACTCATCAATCTCTACTGAATAGTTTGATCACCATTCATATCATCACCAAATACTTTTTGACATGCCTCTCCATCATAAACCTTATCATAGTATACCAGATCACCCATCAACAGAATCCATAGAATATGATAAACATCTTAAGGGGTGATGGTCAACTCGTGCATGGGAAAATGAAAGATTTTATGGTTAGAATGCCATCTCTCGGTAAGTATTGTCAATAATCCCTAATTCACATGAAACTGGGGAATATCAATAAAATACAAGAGACCACATCTTCTAATAATACGATGACCTTCATGTGAAAACTCTAGAACCATCTCATATAGTGCAGGAAAGTGACCTCTCATATTCAGTTTCCGATAGGAAACTTGTTTTAAATTCAAACATATATTACTTAGTACAATCATCATGTTGATCATCTTGAGTGTCAATCAATTATCCTATAACCTACTTGCTCAAGTGAGAGTTGCAACAATCTCATTGAGTGCATTCATTTTTCTTCCTCTAGATCTTGAGGATAGAAAACCATCAACCTATCTATCCTATCTAAGTGACATCAAAACAATATCAACTACTTGATTATATTAACATCTATCAAATTGACTTTGAAACAACATCAAAACATCATCAACCTATCTAATAACATCATCAATATCACTTCAATCAAGAAAATGATCATCAGAATTGAGTTGCCAATCAAAAAATGCAAAAATGCAACTTTTGGGTGTAGGCAACATTTTATGTTTCACATGCAACAAAATGTCTAGGAAATACAAAAATTGCATAGGTGACACAAAAATATGTGTAGGAGACACAACAGTGTCATTCCACAGTGTAGGTGATGAAATAATTTGTGGGGATGAGATATGAAATTTCAAAGGTATATTCATATCTATAGGTGATGCAACACTAATTGCAGGTTACAAAACAAAAATAAAGATACCCTAGCCTAGGTGACAAAACAGAGTTTACATACAATGTAAGAAAGTGAAAAGGTGATGAAAAAGGGTACATGAGACAAAATAAAGAAAAAAGTTAGAAAATGATGCAAGGAGGGTCAGTAACTAGGGCCAAAGGCACTCCGAGCTACCAAACCAGCTTGCTAAACACTGTTGGAGATTTTCCTTTATGCAAATATTTGACTGTATATTTGTCATTGATGATAACATATAGTAAACAATAGTGAACTGCATTCACTTTTAAATATGGATATGTGGAAGCCTTGTGTGGTTGTTTTCATGTATCAGACATAGGTACTATACCATGTACATATATGCAGATTCAGATGTTCAATAATAGTTGAGTTATGTTACTCTGTTTGCCAGACAGTTTCAGAAGATTGTTTTTGAAAAGCTGCCAATAATTTTATTGATTCTTCAGTTGTGTCTATCTATGGGATATGCATGTTTAGATTCATGTTTAGTTATTATTCTAAGTTAATTGACCAAAGGTGTTAATCGTGTTTCAACCGAAGCATGACATTTGGGTAATTTTTGTGGAGCCGACTCTGCGAAGTGATGTGTCTATTCAGTTTAAGTTGTGCGGTTCTAATTATGTTTCATGATTGGTTTGTCTGAAAAGAGAAGCAATGAAGGGATTCCTAAAGCTGACAAAGATCACATCTTTTGGAGAAGATACTTATAGTAGTTCATTTGAAGATCACCAAGTGTGAATGATAAGAAACAAGAAAGAAAAGGACAGAACAAAATGTTGATTATTTTGGGACAATAAAGCCATTTCATTCATTAGTCAAAGATCTATGTGAAGAAGAAGAGAGTGTATATAATTCATTGGAACTGATCAGGACAACAAATCCACTCAAATAGTTCATTATCAGATATAGTGTAGATCTATTTAACTGAAGGTTGTAGCCTTCATCATTTTAGCAGTGAGCTTTTGGATAGTGAGTCCTCACCCCTAACAGGGTTATTTGTAAAAGACTCCTAACAGGGTGCGAACCTTAAACAAGTCACTATACTTATTGCATTGTAAATAAAAACTCCTAACAAGGTTGTAAGATCTTCTAACAGAGATTATTATACTCAAGTATAGTTCTTTATGGGTGCTAATTCCCACTAGGTTTCTTACCTAGTTTGGTTTCCCCATAACCAAAATTGTGGTGTTGTATTTTGTGTTATCTTAAATGTGTATGTGCTTATGATATTCTATAATTAATTAGAGAAAAGAATTTAACTTGCTGATAAGTAATTCACCCCCCTCTCAGTTATCCCTCAGGACTATTCCAAGAATTGGTATCAGAGCCAAGTGCCTTGGAGAGAAATCCTAACAGATTAAGGTAGATCAAATGGTGTACTTTAGGAAAGAGAATCCTAAGTTTGATGGAGAGAATTATCTTGACTAGAAGAACAAATTGATAACACATCTTCAGTGTGTTGGTTTTGAGGTTTATGAGATTGCTACTCATGTAATAGATGTTCCCACCATGAAAGACCTTGTAGAAGAAGACTCTACTAATAAACAAAAGGAAGTATTCACCCAAAATGCAATTGCCAAAGAAGCCCTAATCAGTGCCCTATCTAACAGTGAATTTTCTAAGATCAAGAAGGTAGACAAAGTGTTATCCCTTGCATACCCGTCCCTACATTTTGTGTGCAAAATGATGGGTCCCCTCTTTCTTCTTTTTTCTCTTGCCTTGTTTCTTTCCTTTTTCTTTGTTTCCCCTCCAAGATTTTCTTCTGTGAGGTTTGTTTTCTTTCTATTTTTGTCTTCTTGTGTCTCTGGGACCCATTCCTAGAGTTTTTTATTCCCAGAGCCAGATTCTGGACTTCGGGATTCTCTGTCATGATGTCTTCTTCTTGTGAGAAGGTATGGTTATGTGGAATCCCCAGGCCCGGAGTCTGGAGGTATGCCTATTCCAGAGTTTGAAGAGAAGAGTGTAACTTGTTTTTAATCTAAGGGTATAAATTTAAATTACCCATCACTTTCACAGTTACCGCGATTAAAACACTTAGAGCATTCAAAGCGATTCTTAGGCGATTAAACTCTGAATTGTTCTGTGTTTAGTGGTTGATTACAAGCTAATTTGCGGTATCTGTTTATGATCATTTGAGGGTATAATTTCTATAGAGTGCTCGTGGTGTGCTTCTCCCCTATTGTTCTTCATGTCTCCAGGTAGGTCCTCAGTTTTTCCTCTCATCTCTTGCTATTTTCTTTTTTTTCTTGTTGTTTCCATTTTGGCTTCGCTTTGTTTGGTTTGGCTGGTTCGCCTTTTGTGTTTTTCTTTTTGGTTTTCCTCCCGTTGGTGGGTTGGCTCTGCCAGAGGGTTTTTCTCCCTTTTTGCAGTGGTAGACTAGTGTATAGATTATATTTTTCCTTAGGGTAGCTCATGTACCTATGTAAATATTATATAAATTTGTAAGCAATTTGTAAATACTGTGTATTTTAGTGTATATGTGTTTCAGCCTTCGGCCCTCTATAAATCTATGTATATATTTTGTGTGTATCCTTCTAAACAGATGAGTTCATCATGCTCTATCATGTTTTCACTCACCATATCGATCTTTTCAAGAGGGAGTTTCCACGGCTCAAACTAGGCACCTCGCTGGTTTGAGCCATGGAAAATTTCTCTCTCGTCTGTCTCATCACCTTAATGGTGGGATTAATTCTCCATGAGTGGGAATTCAAACCATGTCCCATTTGGAATTCAATTTACCTTGTGTCAGCACACTTGTTTCCATTAATGCCTTTATGTCACCTATCAGGTGACCATGTGCCAACCCACATCAGCCAAGTATGATTTCCCACTGGTCACATTGACATGACAATGGCTAGTTTATCTGGACTCTAGGTCTTAAGTAATCCCTTGTCTGTCATTTCCTCTTGTCACTTGGTTCAACACCCCAGAGTCCTACTCATGCCCATTTTTAAGTATTCTAGGATTTTTGATGTATGCTAACACTTGTTGGACAGGTACAGGGTGGTGACAAATTCCCCAGAGTTTCTAAAGCCCTTTTTATATATATCATGTTCTAACGGTTCTCCACTCTTGTAGGTTGTGGATAATTTATCAAGATGTCTGAAGTAATCATCCCTCCTGATAGCTCAGAGCTACCTACTACCTCCACTTGGGAGGCTACAAAAACCAAGGCTGAAAAGATGCTGGAAAAGCTACCACTCACCTCCAAATACCCGAAGGAGGGTGTTCTCATGGGATCCAAGGTGGATTCCAAAGTTCAAGAAATAACAGACATAGAGCCTAGACTCTGGGCTGAAATGCAAGGCTTAATCCAATCCGTCTATAGGTTGAAGGCCACTATAGACAATATGGCTACTCACTTGGCCGCCTCCAGCATTATCAAGGCCGCAAACTTTCCTTGTTTGGTGTAGTCACCAAAACTAATACTTTAATTGGCAACATTGTACAATGCACCTACTTAGACTGTCCTACTTGACGATCCCTGACCATTACAGTATTTAGCAATAATTGTCACTCTAGATGCAATGAATTTTGCCTCAGGGTTGGGGATTCCACAGTTCAAAGGGTATACCATTATCACCCAGTCCAAATCGTTGAAGGAGTTTGAGGAAGCCAAGATGGTTTCCCGATAATATCTCAATAGTCAGTGGTTGAAGTCCCCAAAGAGGGACCATAAAAGGATGCAGTTGGAAATTCCCCGTAGGGCTTTCAAAGAGCCCATTCAGGTGGGCATTATATTCTTGTGCAGGATCTTTGGATTTCCCCACGCCCGGGACTTCTCGGTGTGGATGTGTTATTTTCTTTACTGCATCACCACTCGTGAACTAACCTTCAACTGGGCGGCCATCATATCCAACCATGTGGACATGTAAATGAAGGGATTCATCTAGAGTTCCAAGTTTTACATGAAATCATACATGCTATGGGCACTAGCCCAACAAAGACCAGCTTTTCTAGGTTTGGGAATAGTTGGTGAACTTGGAAACGCATCGGGCCAATTGACACCATGGGATCACTATCCCCAAATGAAATGGGAACTTAGTTTCCTAAATTTATGTTGGGTAAATGATGATTTCATTTACCATAACATCCTAACACTCAAGTGAGACTCTGGGTACCGATTGTCACAGGAGGCGATGAATTTGGTCAGCACCTATGGCCGCTACTTTATTCAGTTCTAGCACCACACCTACATTCGGGTGACCAACTTCTCCAGGAAGCCCTATCTTCTTCCATGGTATTGAGGGGACAAAATTATTCTTTTGGAGTTCTTCCGACAGATGGTGGACCTGCACACCTTCTTTACATTGAAGAAGGTTATCAATGTCCCATTCCCATTTTCATGCAGAAATTATTCGTGCAGCCTCATCGTGGCAAGGGAGGTAGATAATGAATTGAAAAGCCTGGGACTAGTGGAATTCCACCATGCTAGGAAAAACTACGATCCTCTAGGCAAGGTTGTCGCAACACTTCCTTAGGAATCCTCACTGCATGAAGTAGATATTGAAGACTTTTGGGCGGACTGCCAAGACAGTTTTGATCTCCGGGCCTGACAACATTCACACATGTCTAAAGGAATCATGAAGGCGCTCAACCTTCAGACTATTCCAAAAGGTTTTTTTAGATGACAGGCCACTGGAGGACCCAACATACAAGGAGAAAGGATTGGACAAGTTTGGCCTCCCTCTAGTGGATTGGGCCACCCTGGCAGACTTGACGATCGAGGGAGTATGTCACCCTATTTTGGAGGCAAGTCACCAATATTTTTCTTGTGTGTGTCCCAAGAGCACCCAAAACAAACCAATGGTCAGAAGGGCCATTCCATCTTCCACCAATGCCAAACCTAGCACGAGAAAAGGGAAAGAAAAAGAGGGCACCTCAGCGAAGGTGCCTCCCCAAGGTCCCACCCCTTTAATGGTACAACTGCAGCAACAAATGGAGTCGGCAAGGCTGGCTAGCCAAAAAATAAGAACATAGATATCTTTTGACCTCCTCGTAACTCTGATAGCATCTGCTCGCCCAACAAGATCCCCATTTTTGGTTGTGATGATGAGTAGACAGACTTTCGCCGAGGCAGAGTCTACCATTATTTTGGAGACCGGAGTTCCACTAACGAGAAAGAAGAAGAAAAAGGTGACCCCTACCCCAAGTGCGGCCACTAGCCCCAGTATGTCGGATATGCCCCCAATTGATGTTAGTTTAGATTCCCCTAAACTTAAAGAAATCCCTGACATCCCTCCCCCACACAATGATTTTGATGATGTGTTTGGGGTGGATGAAATCATGAACTTGCAAGGGGATATTGGCCAAGCGGTGGAGGAAATTGCCGCTCAAGATAAAGAGGAGATCCCAGAGGAAGAAGCATCATCAGAACAAGAGGCTTGGGATGAAGCACAAAAGGATCCTGAATGGGAAAAGACACCATTCCAAGAGACTAAAGATACACCAAGGAAACCCACAGATGAGCAGCCGATGGTTGGGGAAACTGGGCCTACGGGATCAACCATACCCCCGTTCATCATGCTCCAGATGCCTATGGTTACTCCAGGTGATCAAGTTCCCCGAAGAAAATTCGGTGAGGTAGTAACCGCAGCCACATTGTTAAACTTTGGCCAGAGAACCCACCTGCCTCTAGAAGACATTCTGATGGAGGGAAATGTTCCAACAGACGAGGCCCATGAGGCTGAAGAACAATAGTAGCAGAATGACCAGGAAGACCTGGGAAATGAAATGTCAGTTCAACTAACACCAGGAGAGCCAAGGAGGTCCCCGAAGATACAAGCACTATTGATGTAGAAGAAGAAGTTTTGGACATCACAACAAAAGATGGCAGCATGGAAAAAAATACTGGAGGTTCCGGGGAACATGAAAAGGAACAAGAGAAAGAGAAGGAGAAAGAGCTTGAAGAAAATGTACATTCTGAGAACACACTACCAGATTATGAAGGGAATCCTGATGCACAGGTCTTAACAACAGAGCCATCCTAACTACCCCAATGATTGGTAGAGTCAAGAAAAATAAATGCCTCAGCGGTTGCCTTAGGCGCTCCACTCTCTTTAACTAAAATGATGGCCAAAAATGCAGAGGCTCGTAAGCCCAAGAAAGTGCAGACAGTTCATACTCTCTGAAATGGGCCGGCAGGAAACACAGTTGCAACTATTGAAACACCCCCTCCAAGTGTAGATGTAGCAGCCATAAGGCCTGAAGACTACAACATCACATAAGTGGCACTAGGGAGAAGAGACAAGCAAGGTGAACTGGACTTGCTAAGGGAAGCCACCAAAGTAGTAGAGGCCAGATATATCAAGCAGGGCTAGAAGTTGAAGGAGGAAAGAGAGACTAATGCCAATCTCCTCGCACTTCTAGTAGAACTTACACAGCCTTTGGCCGAGATCCACCCAGGAACCCCTTCCTCTAGATTTCCACTTGCATAGGGCGACGTGAATTCTCTCCAGGCCATGAAAAAGAAGGCACGGGCTGTAGATGGGTGGGCCGTCGAGCAGGTATCCTCCATAAGAAAATTTCTAGCGGTGTCCCTCCCAAACCTTTATCGGGTCGACATCCTTATCATCCAAACAAATGGCTCTACTCTTATATGGGAGAAAGATTTAGAGAAGTATGAAAAGTGGAAGGCCAGGTTGGAAGAAATTTGCAACATTAGAGAAGAAGCTACCACAAAGGTGGGGATTTTGGGAGATGAATCATATGATTCCCTCCAGGGCCAGTACTCCAGACTTGGCCTCAAAATTGAGGTGTGCAAGGAACTAGTTAAGGCCTTGAAAGAAAAGGTGACTGTGGCCCAATACCTCTTAGGCCTGTTTCAAGCATTGGTGGTTGGAATATCGCAGGTCAATCCCTTCACCACTAGAACATGCACCCCGAAGGACTACGTCCTCAGTAAATTCAATGAATGGATGGAGTCCCTATATTCGAACACTAGAGATTTTGACCAGGGCAGGTTATATAGACTATCCAAGACAATGATCTGGGTGCATGATGCCATAAAAATGGTGGATGAATTTTGGAATGGGGCCGGAGATGTTGAGGAAAAATTAGAGGTTGTTCACAGTCGATGGGATAGTATTAAAGATATAGATGAAGAGGGCATAAGCCAGGTGTTGGAGACATTGAAAAATAGTAAGGAACAATAAATTTCTTCAGAGTCTGGAGAATTCCATCAACCATGTATCAGTTGTATTTTTTATCTTTGAGGTGCAAGCTTTCGGATCTCAGAGTTCTGGATCCCATAGTTTTGTATTCTTTCAGCAACCAGTGTCTTGGTTCCTGAAGCTAACCGGTCACTATCAAAGCAATTAATAAGGGTGTCAGAAAGTAGGTAACCGCAACAAGGCATGTCGGCTCAGAGGATGATTTTGACAGGTGTTCTTCCCAAGGCACCACTCCAATGTAACACCTGGTGCATCAAAGACAACAATCCGCTCTCCCATTTATGAGGCATGTAGCCTCGATCCCCGGGGGATCATATTTCTTCTTTTCTCCCCTAGCTCTCTTCTCGAGGTGAATTGTTCCACTCTTCTTTTCTTGTCTTATTATTCTGACATGTCAGACCTTCTCCATCTCAAGGTCTTTTATAACGTGGCACAGGTAGTACCGTCCACTGGAAATAGTATTATATTATTAAGTGTAAAGTAAGTTAGGTTAGTTTTAGGTCAAAACTTGTGTATAAATAATAAGTCCGACCTCATTCCAAGGGTCAGCGAAATTGATGATTTTGTAGTCCATAGCTAATAGCATTTCAGTTTTACCAGTTCTTAGTTGCAGAGCTCAATGCTCCTTAGTTCTTAGAAGCTTTCAGTAGTTAAATGCTCCCCTGGAGCCACCATTATTGTATGCACCATTGCTTGCTGGAAACTTGTTAATGAAGAAGGAAGGATTCTGTCAATGATTTTGTTAGCATTCTGATCTCCGGGTAATGGTATTTTATGTTGGATGTTCTTTATGTCCCTTGCTCTGATATTTTAAGAAGATTAACGACCTTCTTTTCCTCGCTATTGATTAAATATGAACTGATGGTTCCATATTTCTTTAGTATTTAGTGTAGCATGTTAGAGCATGGTTGATTTTTTGAATGTTTGGCATAACTATAAGTAGATGGAATATTTCTAACCTTGCAGTATCTTTTGAAGTTTATTTGGTAAAGTTAGTAAATGCTTGTAGGAAACCCCTCTTACTCGAATCCCCAGAGAAGACGAGCCAAGATAACTAGCTATCCCCCCCAAAAAAAACAATCACATCCCCAACTAAGCTCCTGCATTGTTGAGACCCGACTCTCACGTGCTTGAAGGCCCAAAGAATATCATTTCCCCAGACAACCTTTACAGGCGAATTTGGCTGGTACCCTGGTACCCGATGACAACTTACATCTGTTGGCGGACCCGGTCACAAAGTCTCGTCAACACAAAGCATATTCAATTTGGAAATACCTAGAAGACATATTTGAAGGAGACATCCAAGCCAAGAATGCATGCAGAAAGACATGGAAGAAAAGATACAACAATTTAGAGATGCTACCTGAAGAAAACATCCGAGCTTACAATTAGAGGATTAATGAAGTAGTCTCAGGAATCAGGAACAATGGTGGAGAAATTTCAGAGGATGATATAATGGATAAATTAATGACCACATTGATAGAAGATTATAAAATCAAGATAAACATCTTGGATGAAACCATAAAATTCTCAAAGGACCTCAAAAGAGAAACCTTGATTAGCAAAATATCAGCATTTGAGATATCAAGATTGAAGACAGAACCTAAAATGGAAACAACTTTTAAAGCCTCGGTCCATGGAAAGAAATACTTGAACATCTCTAGTAATAATGAGAAAGAATAAGTTGATACAAAACTAGAAGAAATCATTTCTATGATTGCTAAGAAGGAAAGGAAAGGTAAAGGAAAATATGAAGGACAACTACCATTCAAATTTTTTCATGCAACAAAGTTGGTCACTTTGCATCCAAGTGTCCTACAAGAGTCAAGAAGTACAGATCAGATTACAAACCCAAATATACTAAGGAATGTTATCATGCCGAAGATGGTGTAACTGATGATGATTCAGGATAAGATGAAATTGGATTTGTTGCAATTAAAGATAATAAAAAAATGATTGATAAAATAGAAATTGAAGATGAAAAGAAAGCACAAGAATTGGCTTTAGTTTCACAAGCTGACATCAGAACAAACTAGATCATAGACAGTGGGTGTTCACATCACATGATAGGTGACAAAGATAGATTTGTACATCTAGATAAGTACAAAGGTGGCATGGTTAGATTTGGAGATAACACTCCCAAACCTATCATTGGCAGAGGATCTATCACCTTAGATTGAAAGAACAAGACATATGATGTTCTATATGTTGATGGTTTGCATCATAAATTACTAAGTGTTGGAAAATTGTTAGATAAAGGATATCAGTTGGAATTCAAAAACAACAAATGTATTATTAACAACAAAGAAGGAGACATGATTGCATCAAGCTCAAAGACCAAAGGTAATGTTTTTCAGCTTAACTCCGAAGTAAGTTGTTTTTTTGCAAAAGTGGATGACAATTGGCTTTAGCACAAAAGACTTTGTCATATCAATTTTGACAACATAGTGAAGATAAGAAATTTTAAGGTAGTAAGAGACCTTCCTAGTACTACAAGACTAGTTGATACTATGTGCAAGGAATGTGTGATGGGAAAGCATGTGAGGACCTCATTTAGAAGCAAACACAAATCTACAGAGAACAAACTAGATCTAATGCATACAGACTTATGTGGACCTACTCAAACAAGATCATATTATGGTGAAATGTATTTCATTTTGTTTGTTGATGATTTCTCCAGGATGACGTGGGTTGCGTTCTTAAAAGACAAATCTCAAGCTTTTGAGAAGTTAAAAATATTCAAAGCTAAAGTTGAAAATGAGTCTGGATTAAAGATAAAGTGTCTAAGATTTGATAGAGGAGGAGAATTCACCTCTGACAAGTTTCTTGAGTACTGCAAAGAACATGGGATCAAAAGAAAACAAAGTGCACCTAGAACCCCTCAACAAAATGGAATTGCAGAAAGGATAAACATGATAATACTTGACACAACACACTCTATCATGATTGAAGGGAAATTTACACACACCTATTGGAGAGATGCAATTAATACAACAGTCTATACTATCAACAGAATTAAACTAAGACCAGGCACAGCCAAAACACCTTATGAACTTTGGTTTGGTAATGTACCTACAGTAAAATACTTCAGAATATTTGGAAGCAAGTGATACATCAAGAGAGATTATGGTGTTGGAAAATCTAATGCTAGAAGTGACGAAGTTATTTTCTTGTTTACTCTACTAAGAGCAAAGCTTACAGATGTTTCAATTTAAGGTTGAAGAAAATCATTGAGAGTGCACATGTGAAGATTGATGAGAAGTTCATAATTCAAGAGAGATATTATGAATATGCAACTATGATTGAAGATGAACCTAGACCAATCAATAAGGATATAGTTATTGAATAAATGTTTGACTGTATTGATGTATCATGCAATAACCCTAAACCAAGTCAAGAAGAATCACAGATTACAAATGAGAGTGTCACACCGAAAACCTCAAAATACACATCTAAATACCACTCAAAAGAAGATATCATTGGAGATCAGAGCAGTAAAGTTTTGACAAGATCCAAAGCAAAAGGTTCAACCATTGATGAAGAGGTATGCTTACTTTCACAGATTGAACCCTTAAGTGTTGAAGATGCGTGTAATGATTTAGATTAGCAAAGTGTAATGCAAGAAGAATTAGATCAAATAATTAATAATGACACATGGGAATTGGTCCCTAGACCTTGTGACAAGAATGTGATTGGAACTAAGTGGATATTCAGAAACAAAATGAATAAAGATGGGATAGTGATAAGAAATAAAAAAAGATTGGTATGTAAAGGATATGCACAAAGAGAAGGAATTGACTATTCTGATACATTTGCCCCTGTGAGAAAATTGGAAGCTATAAAGTTATTTTTATCCCATGCAACATTCAAGAGCTTCAAAGTATATCAGATGGATGTCAAGTCAGCTTTCCTGAATGGTGACTTGAAGGAAGAAGTCTACATAGAGCATCCTAAAGGATTCAAACTTTCAGACAAACCAGACATGGTATATAGACTAAAGAAAGCCCTCTATGGACTTAAATAGGCCACAAGAGCATGGTATGCAAGACTTGATGGATACTTAACAAAGATTGGATTTAAAAAGGGAGTAGCAGATTGCCACCTATTCATCAGAGAGAAACCTTAAGGTTTACTACTTGTTGCTATCTTTGTTGATGACATTATTTTTGGAGGTAATGACAAGCTTAGTGCAGAATTTGCAAAAGAGATGCATAGTGAATTTGAAATGAGCATGATTGGACCCATAAAATAATTTTTGGGATTAAATGTAAATCAGAAAAATAGAGGTATATTCATAAATCAATCTAAATATGTAAAAGAGATATTGAAGAGATTCAAGATGGAAGACTGCAAGACAATAAGAACTCCTATGATAATAGGAAGCAAGCTTTCTAAAAATAATGACTCCACAGAAATTGATAAAACACTTTACAAATCCATGATTGGAAAACTCATATATCTCAAACTCATATATCTCACTCAATCTAGACCCAATATATCTAATGCAGTAGGCATTGTTGGGAGATTTGCAACTGAACCTAAACAAAATTACCTAATGGTAATAAAAAGAATATTTAGATATTTAAAGGGAACTATAGACGATGGTTTATGGTATCCTAACTCAAAAAATGTAGAACTTCATGTGTACATAGATGAAGATTGGGCAGGTTGCATTGATGACAGAAAGAGTACATCAGGAGGACAAGTATTTCTTGGAGACAAGTTGGTTACTTGGACAAGTAAGAAGCAAAACTGTATTTCCCAGTCAATAATAGAAGTTGAGTTTGTAGCAGCCGCATTGAATTGTTCAACAATGGTTTGGATCAAATAGATGATTAAATACTTTGGAATTCAAATTGATTATCCTATTGTCATCCATTATGACAATACTAGCACTATTAATATGTCTAAGAACCCTATGATGCACACCAAGACAAACCACATAGAAATAAAATATCACTTTCTAAGAGAAAAAGTTGCAGAAGGAGAAGTGAAGTTGGATTATGTGAGCACCAAAGATCATTTGGTAGACATATTCATGAAACCATTATCAAAAGATACTTTTGAGTATATTAGGATGAAGCTGGGAGTAATTCCCTTTCCTAATTCTGATTAGAACTCACAGAAAATACATCAGTCTTTTGTGACTGATGAGTGGTTGACTACTCTACTTCTGGAGTAGTACCTATGCTTATTTTTATTTGGAATCCTTTTCCATGATGTCAAAGGGGGAGTATATAGTAAGGGGGAGCATATACTTTGGGGGAGTATATATTTATAAAAATAAAAAAAACATAGTTAGAGGAGCTGCAATAGTGAAGAGGAACCTTTGATGAGGATATTGAGAATATTGTAAAAAGAAAGAAGACACTTTTGGATTGATGGTGTTTTAAATCATATGTTTCCATCAATGTCAAAGGGGGAGATTGTTGAAGATTTTCCTTTATGCAAATATTTGACGGTATGTTTTTCATTGATGACAACATATAGTATACAACAGTGAACTGTATTCACTTTTTAGCATGGATATGTGGAAGCCTTGTGCGATTATTT
This sequence comes from Thuja plicata, assembly GCA_018584345.1. NCBI lineage: Eukaryota > Viridiplantae > Streptophyta > Pinopsida > Cupressales > Cupressaceae > Thuja > Thuja plicata. Next base: position 4,049,769 of record MU225568.1, read on the forward strand.
TCATGTCTTAGACATAGGTACTATACCATGTACATATATGCATATTCAGATGTTCAGTAACAGTTGAGTTATGTTACTTTGTTTGCCAGACACAGCTTCAGAAGATTATTTTTAGAAAGCCGACAATAATTTTATTGATTCTTCAGTTGCGTCTATCTATGGGATATGCGTGTTCAGATTCATGTTTAGTTATGAGTCTAAGTTAATTAACCAAAGGTGCTCATCATGTTTCAACCGAAGCATGATGTTTGGGTAATTTTTGTGGAGCCGACTCTGTGAAGCGATGTGTCTATTCAGTTTAAGTTGCACAATTCTAATTATGTTGCGTGCTTGGTTTGGCCGACAAGAGAAGCATTGAAGAGATTCCTAAAGCTGACAAAGATCACATATTTTGGAGAAGATACTTATAGTAGTTCATTTGAAGATCACCAAGTGTGAATGATAAGAAAAGAGAAAGAAAAGGACAGAACATAATGTTGATTGTTTTGGGACAGTAAAGCCATTTCATTCATCAGTCAAAGATCTATGTGAAGAAGCAGAGAGTGTATATAATTCATTGGAAATGATAAGGATAGAAGGTCTAATCAAACAGATCATTATTAGATAAAGTGTATATCTATTTTGCTGAAGGTTGTAGCCTTCATCATTTTAGCAGTGAGCTTTTGGATAGTGAGTCCTCACCCCTAACAGGGTTATTTGTAAAAGACTCCTAACAGGGTTTGACCCTTAACTAGGTCACTGTACTTATTGAATTATAAATAGGGTTGTAAGATGTTCTAATAGGGATAATTTTACTCAAGTACAACTCTTTGTGGGTGCTAATTCCCACCAGGGTTTTTACCTAGTTTGGTTTCCCCGTAACCAATATTGTGGTTTTCTATTTTGTGTTATTTTAAATGTGTATGTGCTTATAATATTCTGTAATTAATTGGAGAAAAGAATTTAACTTGCTGATAATTGATTCACCCCCCCCCTCTTAGTTATCCCTCGGGACTATTCCAACAAACACAACATGGAAGCAAAAACACAAGTGAGAGAAGGAACAATAAAAATTTATATTATTTCATCAAGCTTATTACATGCCAGACTGTAAGGCCTTCCTAGTTTTAGCCATATACATTTAGATGTTTATAGAATAATCTTCATACATGCAAGGTCATAGACTTGCGATATGAATCTGCTAATGCTATCTTCTCTCCCAAAAATTGATGCATATTCTAAGAACAAAAAACCATATATATACAAGAGTCCACCAAAGAAGTCAGAACTCAAATCCTAAAGATCCAACATAGGAAACAACAATGACTCAGATTTAGGTCAACACATATCCCAATGAGAGATCCCAACAATAATCATGCTACAAAGATTAAATACAGAAGTCCACCGGAAGATCCAAATTCAAATACACAACTCACTAAGGAAGACAACCAAGCACAAAGACCAGTCAGTGAAAACCCACCGAGTAGCCAAAAACTACCAAGACCCATTGGTAAAGAAAAATAGAAACAAGCAAACGAGCCTGAGAAGAGAACAACAAGTATTCAACCGAGTGAGCATAAGAAGTTACCGAGCACTTTACTAAGTGATGTAAATTCAAAGTCTAGTTGTTATCGAGAGTCAGCTTGACTCTACTTCAAGGTTACTAAATGGACCTTATAGGGTATTATCAAACCCTAACTTGAGGAATTCACTAAGATCTTCACCTCAAGTGCTCTAAACTTGGTTCTCACTGTAAAGCTACTATCTCATGTTGTAGAATCTAACAGGATAGTTCCACCCTCCAAGATAAACTAACTGGTTCAACCTAAATCACAAAATAAAACACACTTCACATGGAATCCATCACAAAATGCTCAAGATGAGTCTCCAAATTCTTTCTATATTCACAAACTCTATTCTATTACAAAACACAATACGTTCCTCTCTTATGTCTACTCTCTACCACTAATCTCTTACAAAAGATTTCAACTATATATCTAACCCTCAAAAATATCTCCAAAATATCTCGTGCTCTTTCAAAAACTTCAACCACATTGCACAGATGGCATGGTCGAGCCATAAATGACCCTCCCATCACTGGAACAAGTGTCACTATCCATCAAAGACAAAAATGACACATTGAGAGATGTTGCGGTTGACCCAGCTAGTCACAAACATTACATCCTATGTTTCCTGGGCTGTTAACCAACATAACTGAGCAACAGACCACCATTAACAAGCACCAGTCTCGAGCATCAAAAAAAACTTTGCCTTCGATACTCGAGTGCCAGTCAACAACCTAAAATCTAAGAAACCCCAAGAAACATCACCGAACAACAACCCCGAGCACCAAGGGTAACCTGAGTGATGTTTTTGAGAAACATTCCCAAGCATTCTGCATAGCATACCTGAGAAACCTAGTGTAAACCAACCAAGATTCCTGAGTAGCATTACCAAGAAATAGAGTTTCCCGAGCACCACTATAAATTATTGTCACTTTATCAATTTTGATTGCTAGAGCCTTGTTGGATTTCCATAGGTTTATAAGCTACCTCAACACACAATTAAACTAGGAAACAACTATTTAGCAACTATGGTGTTTTTTCACCAATTGACCTTGGTCATTACAAGAATGGTTGAACAAAACACCTTACAAACTGAAAATATTTCTAACTTAGAAATGTTTCTAACCTTACTTTAGGTTCTCCTATACCATACTCCCCAAACAAAAAGAAATCAACTTCCAGGTGATTGGAGTAAGTCAGGATTGATACCTAACTTCTTGGCATTAGTTTACTGTACCCATGTAGTCTCTAAATCAGCTTGTCCGTGCCATTTGACCAAATGTTCCATGTAGATCTACCTTCTAGTCTTCTTGGAAACTCTTGAATTCAAAATCTTCTCTGCCTTCAATTTCGGTGTAATAGGAAGTTTGAGTGCTCTGAGATCCTTGGTATCTCCTATGAGATCAAAATCTCCTTCTGGAATTGGTCCTTTGTAGGATACCAAATCTGCCATATTAAAAATATGAGATAATCCTATGTCTGCAGGAAGATCAACTTTATAAGAATTAGACCCATATTTTGCCAATATTTCAAAAGGGCCCATCTTCCTCATCTGAAGTTTACTTGGAACTCATTTCTGCAACCTTGCTTTGTTTAGGTGCACCATGACCAAATCTCCAATTGTAAATTGAATATCCCTTTTCCTTGCATCTACCTTCTGCTTGGTGTGAGTTGTACTCTCTATCAATGTATCTTTAACTGAATCATGGAGCTCCTTCATGGATTGAGAAAAATATTTAGCATACCCACTCCTCTTTGCATTACTTCCAAGATCCCTTAACTCACATATACCCCTGGGATGAATCCCATACACTATTTCAAAAGGGCTTTTTCCAGTGGATCTATTGACTGTATCATTATATGCAAATTATGATTGAGCAAGTAACTAATCCCATGATTGTCCATACTCCTTGGTGAGGCATCTCAATAGATTGCCTAAGCTTTAGTTCACCACTTTAGACTGACCATCGGTCTGTGGATGATATGTCGAGTTAAAAGAAATATTTGTACCAAGCTTTTGCCATAAGGTTTTCCAAAAATGACTCATGAACTTGGAGTCTCTATCTGATATAATACTCAAAGGTAATCCATGTATCCTTATTACTTCTCTAAAGAAAATATTTGCTATGTAACATGCATCATTTGTGGTTATGCATGGCACAAAGTGAGCCATCTTGCTGAACCTATCAACAATCACAAAGATGTTGTCCATTCCCTGCCTGGTCTTCAGTAGTCCAACTAAAAAATACATATCAAGGAATTCCCATGGTTTATTTGCAATAGGAAGGGGCTGATATAATCCTGTATTGGATGAAGTCCCTTTTTCCTTATGACAAACCATAGAAGTCTCTACATACTTTTGGACATCCTGATTCATTCTTGGCCAATAGTAATACCTCTTGACCAACTCTAGAGTCTTATTCAACCCAAAATGTCCACTTAAGGAACCATTATGATTTTCTTGTACTAGGTTCTCTCTCATGGAACCTCTCAGTACACAGAGTTTTCCTCCCTTAAATAGAAGACCTTCTTGAAGAGTATACTCCAAATAATCACTATGAAAATGATTTTGATAATCTTGACATACCTTGTATGCTACTGCAAAGTCTTCATCTACTGGATACAGATCTTTGAAGCTTTCAATGCCAATGCTCCATAGCTAAACTTATTGCACTATGAGTAAACTTTTATTCAATGCATCTACCACCTTATTCTATACTCCCTTCTTATGTGTTATAGTGAAGGTGTAGGCTTGGATGTATTCCACCCATTTCATATGCTTATGGCTTAGTTTATCCTTTGAACTTAGAAAACTCAAAGCCCGATTGTCGGTAAAGACTACAAATTATTTGGGAAGAAGATAATGTCTCCATTTCCTTAGTGCTTGCACTAATACATACAATTCCAAATCATATGAGGAATACTTCCTCTTTGCATCACTGAGCTTTTCACTATGAAAGGCTACTAGATTTCCTTCTTGACTCAAAACTGCGACGACATCAATATTACTAGCATCATACTCCACAGTAAACAATTTGTCAAAAATAGGAAGTGTCAATATTGGTTGAGTCGCTATCCTCTATTTCAGATGCTCAAATCATTCATCAACCTACTCATTCCATTAAAAATTATCTTTCATACCTCCTTTGATGGTATCTAAAATAGGTGCACTGATTTCACTGAATTGTTTGATGAACTTCTGGTAGAACTATGATAAACCATGGAAGCTTCTGACTTTAGTTAGTAATTTTGGTGTAGGCCAATTCAAGATTGCATCCACCTTGCTGATATCCATCTTCAAGTTACCCTCTGAGATAACAAAACCTAGATACACCGACTCTTTCTTCATGAACTCACTCTTTTCCAAGTTGATTGTCAACTTTTCTTCATGAAACCTTTGCATTACCATTTGTAGATGTGTAAGATAATTCTCTTTTGTTTTTCTAAGCACCAGGATGTCATCTAAGTACACTACAACCCATTTTCCAATGAAGTCCTTCAAAACCTCATTCATCAATCTTGTAAATGTGCTTGGGGCACTTGACAACCCAAAAGGCATAACAAGCCATTCATACAGTCCTTCGGTGGTCTTAAAAGAAAACTTCCACTCATCTCCCCCTTTAATTATGATATGATGATATCCACTCTTAAGATCTATAGCTCCACCAAGACAATCCATCAAATCTTCTACCCTTGGTATCGGGAACCTATACTAGATAGTTATCCTGTTTATGGCCCTGGAATCGGTACACAACCTCCAAGTACCATCTTTCTTTGGGGCTAGTACTATGGGAACAACACAAGGACTTATGCTTTCTCTAATCAACCCTTGGTTAATTAGTTCTTGGATTTGGTTAGAAATCTCTGCATTCTACTGTGGGGTCATCTTATAAGTGACTTTTTTAGGAAGTGAGGCTCTTGGAATAAAGTCAATCTGATGACTAATATATCTCTCAGGTGGTAGGGTAGCTGGTTGACCATCACTAACTATGGCTTGATATTGAGTTAACAACCTTTGAATCTCTAAAGGCAACTCTTCCGTCTTATTTCCCTTTTCACCTTTTGGTTTTAAAACCAAAGCAAAGCCTACTTCATCTTCTTCTTCCAATGTCTTTAAGAATTCGCTCTTACTGACCAACAGTAGGTTGGGACCTCTTTTCTTTTCTTTCTCTTCTTCCAAGGTTGACTGTACCCTGAAATTTATTCCATCCTTCTTGAAGGAATAGGAGTTTTGAAATTCATCATGCACCACAGCTTGGTCAAACTGTCAAGGTCTACCTAATAGTAGATGACAGAAATCCATGGGTAGGATATCACACAAAACTCTATCCTTATACCTCCCTATGGAAAATTCTATCCAAGATTTTTCATTGACTATTACATGTTCATCTTTATTCAACCAAGCAACTCTATAAGGATTAGTATGAGGTATCCTTGTCAATTTTAACTTCTCAATAGCTTCTAAATAAATTATATTATCAGTAGAACCTAAATCTATGATAACTTTATAGACCTTACCAAGTATCTAGCAGTTGACTTGAAATAAAGATCTTCATTGGATTGGCTCTTCTTTGATGGGTTCTTTGAGGAGTGTTCTCCAAACCATCAAATTCTCTCCCAGCTCTGATCCTATGGGGACTTCTGTAGTCTTTCTGCTAGAAGACTCTTCTTACACATGTAATTATCTCTATTCTCTCCTCCTTGTGAAGTAGAGATCTTTACAGGACACCGATATGCAGGATTCCCAAACTGTTGATAGTTATAGCACTTCATTTAAGAGAAGTAAGATCCTCTCCCTTGGCTATCAATTCTTCCTCTTGAACTGTTATTTTAACCTCTTCCTTGATTGTAACCACCTATAGTGTTACTAGATTCTCCTTGATTCTCTATGAGTTTGTTCTCACTTTGATTCTTAGCTTCAGGATTTATTTCTCCATATCCTCCTCTATAACCTCTATTGTCTCTACCTCTGCCTCTACTATTTGAGTCTTGCTTCTTCTTGAACTTCTCTTCCACTTTAAGGGCTAGTTGATAGCATTGGTGTATAGTCTTGGGGCTTAAGAGACTGATCTCTTCTTGAATACTCCATTTGAGGTCATTTTGGTATCTTGCCACCTTTAGGCTTTCTTCTTCCATCACATGGGACCTTAAGCATAGCTTATGGAACTCTTCTATATAGGCATTGACTTCTAAGTCTTTCTACCTCAGATTCTACCTTTTCCTATGCAACTGCACTTCATAATCATAAGGAAGATAAGTTCCCTTCATCTTTACCACCATACCTTTCCAACTTGTTATGGGGTTCTTTCCTCCTTTTTGCCTTTCATCTTAGACAAATTTCCACCAAGTGAGAGCAGTTCCTCTCAATCTTATCTTGGCTATTCAGACTTCCTGAGCTTCAGTCACACTATCACAATCAAAGTGATTTTCAAGACCTTCTATCCATTCCATGATTAATTCTGGATCCATCTTGCCACTAAATAGATGCACACCTTCTAAGGAATTGCCACTCATTGCCTTTAATGATTTTAAGAACAGATCTTCTTGAAGCATAGGGTCTGGCTCTGGGATCATGTCCTCCTCGGCCACTAATTTACCCTTCTCATAAGCTTCTCTCATCAGTTCACTAATTGCTATAGTTTGAAGCTGCACTTCTTCTAACTCGCATGCCATTTCAGCTAACTATTCCTTCAAGAGTCTGTTCTCCTCTCTCTATTCTTCAACATCTCTTGCCAGTTTTGCATTGGACACCATGTTGGATGAATTTACAGACTCTTCTAAAAATCACACCCAAACAACACAAGCCCAATTCTCTAACTTGCTCTTATACCAATCTGATATAAACTCCAAGTCTAGTTGTTACTGAGAGTTAGCTTGACTCTGCTTCAAGGTCACTAAATGGACCTTATAGGGTATTATCAAACCCTAACTTGAGGAATTCACTACTTGATATTCACCTCAAGTTCTCTAGACCTGGTTCTCACCGTAAAGATACTGTCTCATGTTGTGGAATCTAACAGGATAGTTCCACCCTCCAAGCTAAACCGACTGGTTCAACCTGAATCACAAAATAAAACACACTGCACATGGAATCCATCACAAAATGCTCAAGATGAGTCTCTAAATGCTTTATATATTCACAAAATCTATTCTATTACAAAACACAATACGTTCCTCTCTTCTGTCTACTCTCTACCACTACTCTCTTACAAAAGCTTTCAACTATATATCTAACCCTCAGAAATATCTCCAAAATATCTCGTGCTCCTTCAACAACTTCAACCACCTTGCATAGATGGCATGGTTGAGCCATAAATGACCCTCCCATCACTGGAATAGGTGTCCCTATCCATCAAAGACAAAAATGACATATTGAGAGCCATTGCAGTTGACCCAGCTGGTCACAAATGTCACATCCCATTTTTTGTGGGTCGTTAACCGACATAACCAAGCAATAGACTGCCATTACTGAGCACTAGTACCAAGCGTCAAAACAAACTTTGCCTTCGATACCTGAGCGCCAGTCAACAACCTAAAATCTAAGCAACCCCAAGCAACATCACCTAATAAAAAACTCGAGCACCAAGTGTAACTCGAGCGATGTTGCCGAGCGACATTCCCAAGAATTTGGCACAACATACCTGAGCAACCTAGTGTAAACTAAGAAATATTCCCAAGTAGCATTACCAAGCAACAGAGTTTCTCGAGCACCAATATAACTTAGTGCCACTTTATCAATTTCGGTTGCTAGAGCCTTGTTGGATTTCTAGAGGTTTATAAGCTACCTCAACACACAATTAAACTAGGAAACAACTATTTAGAAACTATGGTGTTTGTTCACCGATTGACCTCGGTCATTACAAGAATGGTGGAACAAAACACCTTACAAACTGAAAAGCTTTCTAACTTAGAAATGTTTCTAACCTTACTTTAGGTGCTCTTACACCATCGAGCAGCCTCCAACAAGCTAGTAAACCAAAGAAAACATATTTTTGGTTGATCGGGATTGCCAAAGAACCCAAGATGCTCCTGCATTAGAAAATGACGCTGAAAATCCCCAAACTGACCAAAAAATTCCTAAAAATGATGAAAAATAGGGAAAAGATCAATCACTCATCGGAGGTCCACACTTTGGTGGTCTCTAGAAGCGTATATTCTTCTCAAACCAGAGCTCCTAGAAAGGTCCAACCATTTTCACAATGAGAGGGTAAAAAGGGGCTCAAAGAGGGAAATACAAAATTGAGAGTGAAAATGAGTGGGTAAAAAGTGAATTTCACGCTATTAATAACTAATTTTCAAATTAAAAGGGTACTTTTTACTAATTATACCAAAAGTGAGCTATTTTATCAAAATTTTCACTAGTGCATCATTCCAACTCCAATTCTTATATCGGGAAACAAATCGAAATCAGAATCTAATTCAAATTTCTAAAAATCACTAAAATCCCCAAAATCATCAAAATACTTCAAAATCATTTTGATTCATTTCTCGGGGGCATACTATTATCAGGACACAAAATCTTCAAAATTGGAGCATTTTTCAAAATTAGAGACATTTAAGCATCAAAAATTCAAAATCGTAATCAGGGCATCAAAATCAACTAGAAATTAAAATAAGAGCTTCAAATCAAATTCTAACATCACAAGGGAAACATCATATCATCGAAATGACCATTTAGAATCTTGACATTAAATCATCACAATCAAACATTAGACATCATATTTTATTTGAACCAACACATTTCACACATTGATTCAAAGAGGCGCAAATGTATACACCTAAAAATGGTCAAAGCAAACATTAATTAAATACAAGCCATTTGGATTTATTAAAATAAAATAAAAAATCAAATAACTATGTCATTGAATTAATCATTTGATTGTATAGTTCATCAATTAATCAAATCCAATCCAATAAATCACACATGACTAATTAATTAATTCTTTTGAATTAGTTCCCTCCTAAATTCTCTCACCTTCCAGTACATGACAAAAATAAATCAACCAACAAGAGAAGAAGAAAGAGAGCACATGGATACAAATACACTTTTCTATCATGACCATTAAATCTTGTCCACGAAAAGGGGACACATCATTAACCCTTAATCCTAATAATATCTTGACTGTGGTTACTTAAATTCACCCCCTTTACCTTGGGAAATCTTATAAATAGGATGCAAAAATAAAGTTAAACATCTCTCAACCATCTTAAGCAAGTGCATTATAGTCTTTTCATTTGAAAATCATAAGAGAGAATAGCATATCATAGCATAATGGAAGTATTGCATCTTAATCTAGTTTCATTTCTCATCTAGCATAAAATTTAGCTTAATTGAATCTTAAATTTAACTTGCATCTTCATTTATCTCACATTCTAGGTTGTCATTTGAGGATAATCACTTGTAGCTGAGAGCAATCTTCAAATCCTTAGAATAAGCGAGCGATGGAATGCTCATAGGCTTTCATTTCAATGCTTATTCTAGTTGTTATTTTTTCATTTGATTTGAAAGTCTATATTAATGTTCCATTATAGGTTTGTGAATTACATTTACACACACACAATTATGGATGACTAATTTGGCTTAATAAGCCTATGTATAATTAAATAAATACACGAACAACTTGTTATAACCATTAAAAATGCTAAAAGTAATTCTCCATCACAATATATACATTTTGATGCTAAAAGGAAAAGTAATGATCAAGATAAATTATTGTAATTATACACATTGACAAATATTTGATTATAATATAGAATACAATTCAATCTACTGATTCTCTTTGATTGTATGATATTCAATGCATAAATTCTTCTATGGTGATATTGCATTAAATATGTATTTGTGTTGCCAAATATGAAATTTCATTTGATGCAAAGTTGTTCACTTATATCTAAATGTTCTATGAAATATGGAATAAAATGTGGGAACTTCATAAAAATCCTAGCTATCCTCCAACCTTCATTTAAGTAATATCAGCTCCATGGGGATTTGAACAGCTGTAACCAATTGAGCTCAACCCCTTGAACATTATTGTAATTACACACAAACAAATATTTGATTATAATATAGAACTATAATTCAATTTATTTTTGTTCTTTTGAATTGAATGATTTTCAATGCATAAATTCTTTCATAGTGATATTTGCATTAAATAGGTATTTGTGTTGCCATATTTGAACTTTCATTTGATGCAAAGTTTTTTAGTTATATCTTTTTTTCTATAAAATATGGAATAAAGTGTGGGAACTTCATAAAGATCCTTCAAAAAATCTTAGTTATCCTCCAACTTTCATAAAGAAGCATATTTTTCAACCATCTAACCATGTATTTATGATCTCCCACACAACTCCAAATCTTTCTAATTTATTTTAATATAAAAAATCATAAATATGAACAAATCATCATATTCAACTATAAAATTTGTTTATATAAAAAAAATCAAAATTATAATTGCAACAAAATAACTATTTAATGAACTATTTGTTTTTAATAACAATATTAAACTCAATTAAATAATAATAAATTTAATTTCTTTTTGCGCATTAACTCCAAATTCTACAACTGAATTATAATTTATAAAACAAAACATTTCGGTTTGCTTTTCTTATCATAGTATCTACGAAACATTTATAACTTTTTCTCATTTATATATATACGTACATTCATTACACAAAATAATATTTAGAGTTTAAGGCTATTCGTCTTCAACTTCCATGTTGGAATTCGGAGACGTCTAACCCTCCTTTGTAGGCATAACTTCATTGTTGGAATCGCAGAACTTTGGGTATAGTGTTTTCTTACAGTTGAAATCGATGACTTTCTCTCCACTACACATTGATTACGGGTGCAAGAAAACATTATGATCCTACTCAACCGCGCGGCCACACACATTGTAAGTATTTTGCCGGACCTCACTGTGAAGAGCAGAAATCGCTTTCAATAACTGAATAAATGTCAAATAACATTGTGAATTTCAACCGAACACAGGGGTCCTTATATGGTGAATTCTGCATCGAGAACAGGATTAGGGTTTGGTAACCGCTTTCTGTAACATGGACGCGTGGCTAGGGATTCAAGATCAGTATGAATCAAGATCATAAATATGCTTTTTTATGTGAAGAGATGAAAGGCTGAAATGGTGTGCTAACAGTACAAGACTATGGAATCAGTGTGGAAAGCGTGAAAGTGATGTGTTAACAGTATGAGATATAGTTTTCCTTGTTGAAGTTTAAATTAATCAAGGTGGTAAATGTCGTTATTTGTGATATTAATTAAGTTATTCTTGAGGGCTTGCTTGTAAATATAATGGTGACTTATTATAAGGTGTCATTTCTGTCAGTCTGACTTGATATTTGTTAGCGTATGAAATTGTGGCCTCAATCCTTTGAGACATACGTGACTAGCAAATTGTATTGTAACAAACTCTTGTGCGAAGTTGGGGACATTATGACACAGAAATCACGGAAAGGAAAACTATCACAATACTTGTAGGAAAGTAGATTTAGCAAGAGTAAAGAGAATTCAAAATCAAATATGGAATTCATATATGAGCCATAGTTCTGGAAGTGAAAGGTATCAAGCAAATCAGGAAAACTGTGAAATTTTGTCTATGCATGTTCCCAACAGTTGTTCATTGAGTTACATTTGTATTTCAAATGTGTTAAGAAACCAAACAATTCCTCTTCAACGAATTATATTTATATTTCAAAAGTTCTAAGAAATCAAATTATTTTTGTAGAAATTAAATACACTGAGGCTTATTTTTATGTACGCTTAATTAACAACTGTGAAACTCTTTAATTTGAGCATTATCAAATGTGAAACTATATTATAAGGTTAAGAATTGTCTTCTTTGTGACTAAGAGAGATTAGATTTGCACAACCTATTATGTTATTGCTTAGTCTTTGGATTCTACTGTGTAGTCTTTTGTTTGCATCAACGCTTCAAAACTCACTCCATGATCCATCATTAGGACGAGACAGTTATAGGAGATTTTATTCCTTAGTTCCCTAGGATGAAATTTTTAACTACAATTTTCGCATTATCAAATACTTTGATTGTGTAGAACTTAGAGGAAAAGTTAATGATATTGTATGTAGAGATTTGAGTGCTTAAAGCATAAACCTTAAGAGAATTCTTAGTTAAGATGGTGTTTATGGAGGGAA